>ML781807.1:222015-274860 GCA_009831015.1 Picea engelmannii
GAAATCGTGTATTACTGTATATCTATGTTTATGGTTGCATCTCTGATACATTTCTGTTATATTATTGAATATCTGCAATATCTCTGTGCATTTCTTTATTATATCTCCGCTCTCATTTCGTGCCGAAAATAATCCGGATCAGTCAACCAGTTTAACATCCTCTAATGTTGTAGCTTCCACCTTAGAATACCAAAATTTAGCAGTGAAAACCTTCCAACCTGTAGAGGAAAAATTGGCCAGAATTTCTTCTGAATTTCTTTTAACTCTTTGCCGATGCCTCCTGTTATTATTTGGTATGCCACTTCTTTGCACACCAGTCTGTCAAGTAGAAAATTTGGGAGAGCATGAGGGGGAATTGAGCATCCAAAAACTCTAATATAAGAGACATTCTCTTTAATAAACCAATTTGCAATTGTTTTAAGGTTTTCCATAATTTGCTTTGAAATCCAAGGGGGTGGATAACCATACAATGCTTGATGAACATGAATCACTATATAGTGACATATTTCATAAAAGAAATCTTTAACCTTTTCTTCCCATAGTTTAGAATGATAGAAATGGATGGGTTCTACACAAGTTGGGTTCCAGCTCCAAATCATCAAGGGAAATGGAGTAATATAACAGATGGTGTCCATGACATATGCAGACATATAAAAAGACACAGGTTGGCCTTTTGACTTTGCCATTTGTTATTCAACAATTTCTTTGGTTAGGTTATCAGACATAATCTTAGCCTAATCGAAAGTGAAACCTTCGACTACTTCATGCATGATTGATACCCATTTCACTGGGAAATGGGTAGGGTTTTTCCTTCAAAAAAGTCTACATAGCATCATGGCTATATAGACCATATGTTCATTTAATGATGTGGTGGCATAAACACCATGAGAATCACCTCTGAATTTCACTGGAATTCCCCACCATGTTTTAATTATATCTGGATAGGTTTGGTCAAATTCTGTACATTCCTTTCTTTGAAACTCTTCTACAAATGCAACATTATAAATATATTTAGAAACATGGGATAACTTGTAAATTACTTGAATGTGTTCTAGCCTGAAAGAGCCGACAACGACCTTTTGATGATTTATGATGCTCCTAGTCTCCACATCGGTGTTCTCCAAAGCCCAGTTTATCATGTCATTGTATGGCATGAGTTTCGTTCATGTAGCAATTTTATGAAGTTCAACCTCTGCTGTAACTCTGATTTTAGTTCCGTGCTTATCAGTCTTTTCGTCTCCAGAATCATCTAGTCGATTTATGACTTCACGCTCCAGGATTTCGAAAATCTGCATCCAGGACCTGACTGAATCCACAACATGTGGTGTGGTATCAGACAAAACATCCGAGTTCGGATTTAAGCCTTCACCAACGTCATCAATCTTCTTCAACGTTTTCCTGGGTGCCATGATGTCTGTGATAAAAAACAAATACCTGTTACAGAGGAGAAGGCGTAAGCTTTCTTTGAGTAAAACTAACTTCTTTACTGGAGGTGAAAATGGATTTTGAAATAAAACTTTTGTTCACCCTCAGTCCGCCTTAACTCAGGCGTGCTTCTACGAACAATGAATTTATTTGTTTTAATGAGGAGGGTACAAATGGAGATACGCATCTTACTCTATAAAATATTTCTGTTGATCCAAAATAAATGTTGTCAATATCGACGATTCATGACCGGGAGTTTTGGATGTAATATCATTGAGAAATCCCGAAATGCGAAAGATCGAAAAACCAATTTATATCGTTAATTTTTGGTTAGAGGTTTAGATTAAACATGCTTAAGAACTTAATGTTTTTGGGACATCATTCTTCGACTTTTTTTAGGTGTGATGTATGATAATTCCTCGATTCCCGAAAATGCGACTGATTGAAATTAATTATATTAAGTATGTTTAACCCTTTTTAATTAATCACAATTAAGAGAGGATTGTGACTTTACATATCGAGATTTTAAGCTGTCGTTTAAGACGAGATTCCTGAAACACAAAATTATGACGAGTTTTAATTACCGTTAAAAATTCTTAATCGTTCTAATTAACTCGATTTAATTTTTTAAATTAACTTTCGCGACTTCGCGTAATGGGATTTCAACGTTCATTGTATATTAAACTGCTTATATCGCGAAACCCCGAAACCCGAAACTTTGGAAATTGTCCGTGTTTTAACTTTTTCTTAAACAAAGGGCGGCTCCATAATCTGCTAAGGCATTTAAACCGTTGGATTGATTGGAGGACTTTATTTCGATGGTGATTATACAAGTGCATTTTTGTGCTCCCTTTTTTTATTTAAACAAAAAAAAGAAAATTATTTTAGTCTAAGGTTTAAAAAAATATATGTTTCAACACAACAAATATGGTTTTTAATGTTGTTAATGTTATTTTCTTTTGAGGACAATTTTTTATTGATATGACATAATTTTTGGACAGCAAATACACATTTAGATAGAATTTTTGGACATCATGGATATAATGCTATTTTTGGATATAGTCATGTTTTATTTTTTATGTTAAAATATTTGACTATTAATATGAGGATGGGAGTTACAAGGGAGATGTTTGGATTAAATTTTTGGGGTATTATACTTCATGTTTTTATGATTATTAAAAAAATGAAAATTGGTGTAGCAAGGGGTCCCAACTATTTAGTTATTATCTAAATAGACCCTTATCGATATATATAATTATTTATTTGTCTCAACTAATTAGTTAAGCTGATTAAGCTTAACAAAAGAAAAGTAGTTGAACTACCATAACTTATTTATAAAGAATAAAAGCTCAATCAATTGAAGAGACAAAAGGGGGGAGAGAATAGAAGGAGAACTTCTGATATAAGGTTTGCTCTATACTTGTGAGATAATTCTTTTCTTCATTCATTTTGAGTTTACTAGAAAGCTTAACCATCTTGATGACATCAGGGTCTTATTGAAGGAAAAAAAATTCAAAACTGAATCATATCTTTCAACAATTTGTTTATAAAGGTGTATGATCTTTCTTTGGTAGTCTATGTGTTCTTGTTTGTTTATGGATTAGATTTCATCACTGATAAATAATATTTTGCAGAGTCAAGTGACAACATTTTTATGGCAAGTTGATCCATATCTTTAGGTTCAATTTTGTTTTGTTGTCAGAGTCTTTTTGTATGTTGTTCATCAGAGACTTCTAAGTTTTACTTTGGTCCAACCCTCGCAAGGGTTTTTAAAGAGAGTTCTGCTTTGTATCTAAGAATGAAGTTAATATAAAAATCATATTTTTTATTTCAATTTTGCATGCGTATCTTAATGATATTGTTCATATTTTACTTTTATTCTCGTCTCTTTTCCTGTACACACTTATGTATATCTTTGCTTCTTTTCTTTTTCACAGTTACATATAACATATAAAATCATCTTTAGTCCCTAGTACATATTACCTGTGGATTAAGAGATTGTTTTGAATTAAAGGTTATAAACTCCGAGTAACATTCCCAACTATCTTACCTTATCCTAGCAAGATCTGAAAATGGTTGAGTAAGGTTATTCATACATTTTCCTCAACATTTATTTAGCGACCATACTGGGGAGATCTTCCATATCTCTTTGGTTGATTCTATCACGATTATATTTTATTTTTTTGTTTTTTCTGATTACTCTTTGACTGATTATTTCCATGATAATACTTGTTACGAGACAACCCAATATTGGAAACAATCTTGATGACCAAACCAACATTACATTGACTTTATTCAACGTTATTTTAGAAATTGCTAGTGCTCGTGTTGAACTTGAACACTCTTGGGAAGTAATTGATAGGGACATAAATATTCGTGAACGTTGGGAAGCCAGGCAAAGGCAAACCATAAATCAACAGTAACCTTTCCTCTTACCTGTTTAATATTTTTTGTTTCATGTCCTCTAATTCTCGTATTTCTAGAAGAAGAAGAGGATTGTCCCTTGAAGTTACTCTTATTTCTGAAATAGAGAGGAGAAAGTGTTGTTTACAAACACAACAAAGTGCTCTTAGGTGAACCCTATCTGATTCTGCCAGTTCATCTTCATCACCCATACCTTTCATCTTCAATATGACATCCTCAGGTAGTGGTAGTGGCACCAGAGGTTCCACCTCCTTACAATCTACCACTTCATTTGTGATTGGTAGTATCTATAGTCATCAAATCCCTATTCAATCTACTACCAATCATGCCAAGGTCATTAACAAATATGGGCTTTTCCAATTTGAGGAAGATGCTGCAACCACTCCCTGACACATGTCTTCTCCCTTGAATCTCACACTACCACCCAACCGTTACCGAAATTCAAAGATCACTTACCTAGGTTCTCGGGAAGTGGTACCGTTACCACGAATGAACACCTGGTATCATTTTCTAATGCTTGTCATAATGTAGGGGCTAACGATAACGATACTTGCATGTGTTTATTTGTCAATTCTCTTGAAGGGAAAGTTGCATCATATTTTTTTGATCTCCTCCCCAAAATCCTTTCAACTTGGGAAGAATTGGTTTATTGGTTTAATTCCACTTATGGACAACCCAAGAGTCCAGTTGATCAATTAAGGGAATACAACAATATTGCCTATAAATATGGTGGAACCATTAAGTCTTTTAACTTTCATTTCACCAAGCTATATAATCAAATTCCCGAACTAATCCATCCTCAAAATCAAGCTACGTTCATGCATTATTATAATGCTTTACCTTCTCCTTATCGTCATAGACTTGAAGAAAATGCTATTGAAAATATTGGTTCCACCCTTCAGACTTCCTTAGAATATGAAGAGAAACTTGAAAGGACTGGTCTTTCTAAGGGAGACTTGGTTAAGCAAACAAACATGTTTGCCATTCTATAGCTTATGCAAGATATGAATAATAAGATGATAGCCTACGAATGAAACACAATTTCTCCTTCCTATTTCCCTGAGGCTTCTTATTCTTCCCTAACACCTTTTAGAAATACCAACGAAAGCACTTTTCAGCCAAAGGCCATTATTACTCACGGTTGGTGTAACTTCTGTGAAGAAAATCATGATGAGAACACTTGCAAAGTAAAAAGAAATTCTAGAGATAAGATCTTTGGAAAAAATCTCGATACCACGATCACTGTTTTAGATTGGGTCGAACGAGAGGATGTTATGGTAGTCAATACCATGAATAAATCTTACACCGCCAAGAGAAAATTTGATCTTCCCTGCATTTCTTCTTCCCCAAGCTCATCTTCTCAAAATGCCGATACACAAACTATCAGAAGTTCAAGTGATCAAGGAGTATGTTCTCCTCTTCGCTCTTATAAGTACAACATCCTTAACCAATTGACTAATATCAAAGCCGATGCTACCCTTTTTGACATGGTTGTCGTCCCCGAACAACAAAAGCATCTTAAGAACTTTATGGAAGGCAAGGTTTCCACCATAGCCAATCTATTTGAAGAGTTGAAGGAAGAGGATTCAACTGTAAAAAGGATAGGTGTAAATAACTTTAGGAACCCTATAAAAAACCCCCCTTTCTATATTTCAGTAAAAATCATGGATAAAATAGCTCATTGTTTCCTAATTGATGGCGGATCTGGTCCAAGTGTGATGTCTAAAATTATCATGGAAGAGCTTGGCTTATCTTGTACCAACAAAAATTCTAGAAGCATGCTCTCTTATAATAATTTGCAACAATCAACTATAGGTGAAATCAAGGATGTAACCCTAGTTTTGTGTGCACATCCTGAGATAAGGACAACTCTCAATATCCAAATAATTGAGATGCCGATGAGTAACTACTCAATTCTTTTGGGAAGGGACTGGCAAGCCTTAAATGGTGGATACCTTTCACTTGATGGCATGAATTTGTCTATCCCTTGAAACGGAAAGAACATTATAGTTCTTAGGGAAGGAAGAATTTTACCTTATATAGAGAGTGTCCCTCAACCCATTGTAAATTATCTCGAAGAAGATTTAGGGGTGTACTCAGAATTTGTCGATGAAGGTGATACTATACCTGAACCAATTGATTTTTATGATGGCATGTGGCACATGTTTCGATGGCTCATGTCCTAACGAAGGTAATGGAGAAAACATCATTCTATATTCCCCTATAAATAAAATTCACAATTTCTATTATAGGTTGGAGTTTTCTTGTACAAACAACGTTGCTGAGTTTGAGGCCTTATTGTTGGGCATTGAAAATGAATATAACCTTAGTTGTGGCCACCTTACAGTCTTTGGTGATTCTGAAATTGTTGTGAACCTTGTGTGAAAGATTTATGTACCAAACAATAAGTTAGTTAAGCATTATACCCAAGCTGTTTGGATGTTGATTTCAAATCTGTTATCATTTAACATCATTCATTTTAAAAGGGAACTTAATTCAATGGTTGATAGATTAGTTGTTTTTGAGGCTTCCCCTACTCGACAACTTTTACCTCAAAGACCTGATTGTATGTTCCAATCTCTATACCATCCTCACCTCCCTGACAACATAGAATCATGGCAATTTTCCCCTAGTGATGAAGGTATTTGCACTTTCATACAAAATGAACTGTTTAGGCTCAAATAAATCATCTTTGTTGAAGATGACGAATTTCCTAAAGGCTTGACGCCTCTCAAAATTTCATTTTCGTCAAGTGATGTAGGAAACAAAGAAACACATAAAGAGGAGGAGTCAAAAAGGAAAGTTGGTGATACCATTTCCTTGAATATTGAGACATATGAATCTCCAAAGATCATTAAATTAGGTGCCCAATGTTCTGATGAAGAGAAAGTGAAATTCATGGAATTACTCTGTGAGTTTCAAGATGTTTTTGTCTGGTCATACGAGGATCTTCGTGGTTTTGATACTGCTCTCACACAACATGCCATTCCTATCAAGGAAGGGGAAAAACCAGTTAAGCAAAGGCAAATACCTATCAATCCTACGCTTGAAGCCATTATTAGGAAAGAATTGGAAAAATTGTTGAAAGCTAATATAATCTTTCCAGTGAAGTAATCTAAATGGGTTTCAAATCTAGTCCCTATTTGGAAAACTATCGGTCAGATCCAATTATGTGTCGATTTCCACGCATTAAACATGGAAAGTATCAAAGACCATTTTCTGTTGCCTAATATGGAGTTGATTTTACAACAGGTTGTAGGGTCTCAAATGATTTCCTTACTTGACAATTTTTCTGGATATAATCAAATCAAGGTAAAAAGGACTGATAGATATTAAACCACATTTACCACACGTTGGGGCACATTTGCTTATGAACGTATGCCATTTGGTTTATCTAATGTAGGTTCCACTTTTCAAAGAGATATGTAGATAACTTTTGATGATCTAATAAGTAATATTATCCAAGTTTATCTTCATGATTTGACTGTTTATTCTAAAAACCAGTTGGATCATTTCGGTCATCTTAGAAAAGTTCTCATGCACTGCAGAAAATTTGGCATTTCTTTAAATCCTTCCAAGTCTAATTTTGGTGTCACGAAGGGTAAGCTTCTCGGTCACATTGTTTCCGATTCAGGGATAAGTATAGATCCTGAGAGGATTACTTCCATTCTAAACCTCCTTGCCCCCACCTCCAAGAAATAAGTTCAAGCTTTCATGGGCATTATTAATTTTGTTCGTAGATTTGTTCCTAATTTTGCTGTCATGGTTAAACCAATCCATAATATTTTGAAGCAAGATCATTCTTTTTCTTGGATAGATGATGTTGATAATGTTTTCCTTATGATTAATAAGGTGGTCAGTTCTACGTCGGTTTTGGTGAAACTGAATTTTGAGAAAGATTTTATAGTATATACCAATGCCACTGAGGAAGCACTTTATGCTATCCTCTTACAATGTGATGACCAAAACAATGAAAAACCTGTAGCTTACATGAGTCAAAGTCTATCAGAATACGAGGTCAAATATTATTATATTGAGAAACATGTTTTCGATCTTGTAAAAGCTATAGAAAAATTGGATCATTTTATTTTGGGAAAACATACGCAGGTAAAAGTCCCTTTGCTTGCTGTCAAGTTTATACTTTCACAAACTTATCTTTCAGGAAAACTTGCACATTGGCTTGCAAAAATTCAGGAGCATGATTTGGCAGTCATGACTTCAAAGACAATACAGGGATGAGACTTATCCCTTCACTTAGCTTATCATGCTGAGCCAAGTGAAGAGCTTGACGATCAAGATAACCCTCTTTAAACGCTATTTTATATTGAAAATCAAAATCTCTCTATATCTGAGCATCCTTGGTATAAAAATATGGTGTATTATTTGCAGTATCAAAGGTGCCCAAATGAGTTGGATCCTCATAAAAGAAGGATAATCCTCCTTGAAGCTTCTAAGTATATCATTTTAGGGGACTCCTTGTTTAGAAGATTTGTTGATGGTTTGCTGCTACGATGTGTAAATGATGAAGAAGCACAAAAATTATTACATGAAGTACATGGATCATCAACATTTGTCATCCATATTGGTGGCCATTTTTCTGCTAAAACTACTGCTTTTAAGATCATAAGAAATGATTATTACTGGCCTTTGATCTTTCACAATTCTTATAAATTTGCAAGGTCCTATGATAAATGCCCAAAATTTGCTGGTAAAGAACGTCTTGTTGCCATGCCTCTGCAGCCTGTCCTTCCAGATTTCCCTTTTTCTAAGTAGGGTCTAGACTTTATTGGTCCAATCATTCCTTCATCCTCTGCAAGGCATATATTTATTTTGACAACCACTGATTACTCTACTAAGTGGAATGAGGTTGTCCCTCTTAGACACGTGCAATATGAACAAGTAATTTATTTTCTGGAGTCTAATATCTTTTGCATATTTGGCCTTCTATTAGAAATCATTACAGACAATGGTCCAGCCTTTATTTCTACAAAATGGATCTAATTTCTGGCTAAATTAGGTTTCAAGCATTTCACTTCATCTGCTTATTACCCTCATGGAAACAGACAAGAAAAGTCTACTAATAAAAACCTGGTCAGGATTATAAAGAGAATGTTAGAAGACAAACCTCTCCAATGGCACACACTCCTGATTTATTCTCTTTGGGAAGACCATACAACCACCAAACCAAGTACATGCTTTACTCCCTTTCAACTCGTATACGACCAAGAGGCTATTCTGCCTATTCAACTAGAGCTTTCTTCCTTACAGTCGATGATACAGATCAAATAATTAAATTCTTCTGATGTTTCTCAAAGGGTAAATACACTACTAGCCATGGAAGAACAAATAAATGTTTCCTTGGAAAATCTAAAAAGGAGGCAACAAACAATGAAGAAGTATTTTAGCAAAAGAGCAAAGACCGATGAATTTAAAATTGATGACAAGGATTCAGCCCATGCTGAGAGAGGGAGACATTCTAAATTCCAAAGTTATGGCTAGGTCCTTTCAAAATCGCTTTTTATCCTCAACACAAATTCATATCTTCTTAAAGACATGGATGATCGATTGTTTTCTTACAGTACCAATGGTTCCCACTTGAAGCATTATGTGGAACCATCTTGACCACTGGTTCTATTTTGTGTAAATTTGATTGTTGTATATATTTTTATCTGACGTTTTTTTTCCATCACTTTGGTTTATTGAGTTTTATTTTCTTTTGTTTGTTTTACATAGTCATTAGAAGTAAAGTCTAGAACATTTTTTCCATAATGATTTCATTCTGTAAGTATTGTTGATCAATAAAAACAAGATAAACACAATTGTTGTGATATCTTGTTTTTGAGACACCGATGGAATAAATTTTTTCTTTCAATACTGTTTTAGTATATTTGGTTTTGTTTTCTTCTTGGTTTCTGCTATCCCTTTTCTTCCCTCCATTCAAAGATATAAGAGTATATTAGAATCATTCTCCTTTAAGTTTCAAGAAAAAAATGTCATTAGTTATGAACCTTGTTGATTCTTATGCATACAAGACCACTTCCCCTCATACATCTCACTTTCCATAAGTTATTCCCGGAAATCCCATCTCATCTTTTCCCTTAAACCATCATTTTCCCCTTGTTGCATAACTATTTTATAAGCAGTTTCAATCACCTACTTCTACCATTCTACGGATCCTAGCATTCTGAGTTCTAAATTTGTTGAGAACAAATTTCCCTATGGAGTTGCCAGTTTGTTGACGCCTAAAAAAAGCGCAACATAAAGTCCATGCCTGCAAATAAGTTGCAATGCATTATTACTTGTATATATCTTAAATAATACTAGATAGGCGAGACCCCTTGATAAAAGTAATGATAGAAAGCACTCTTCTTATTTGAGCTCCTAATTACCTTGCGAAAAAGATTCATAGTTTTGAAGAATAAGAGTGGAAATCCTAACCTATTTACATGTGCAACTAATGGATGATAAGGGTGCTAGAAATTTGATTTCAAAATAAAAGAAATGTTTATCAAACATATCAATCCACTCTTTCTACCCTTAGGTTCTGATATATTGTTTCAAATATCCATAATACACCACTCATGGTCTATTTTCATGCATGGGAAAATACTCATTATGTTGGATATGATATAACACTAGCGAGGAATGTGGGACATATTATTTTGATGCTAGGTGTTAAATAGGCTATTATGGTTATGGAGTTCATAGTAGAGGCCGATTTGAATTTTAATTTGGAAATGACATTTTATGTTATAGGCATTTAGATATGCGATGGCGTTATTCTATGATTGGAATAAGTGTTTTTGGAAATTGGAAGAGCTCTATTTTTGGCTGTGGTTGATGGCATTAAATGAAAAATAAGGGAAGCAACGTGCATTTATTGCACATCGTTCTTACCCTACCTCGAAGCTACCACCTCCAGTTGTCCTCACATTCGTTTGCTACTCTGGTTAGTAGCGCCTCAATTCTGCTCGACCGTTGGTGGAAAAATTGTTGTGCTCTTAATCTTTTTGTTATTCTTCTCACATGTATGTTGGCTCTTATCTCTCCATTCACGATGGTCAACTCATCTCCAGATAAAATTATTATGTTGGCTCTTGTAGTTTGCAAGTGAAATGTGTTTGTTTTCTGAAGCTTTTAATGTATTTACTATAGGCATTTTGGTTGTATAACTTGCATGTTGAATTGGGTTTCTTCCTGTTGGCATTAAAATGTTTCAAATTGGCAATAGCGTTCGACATTTTGTTCTGTTTGAATTGTGTGGTTGTATGGGCCTGGAGTGAAGGTGATATTATTATGATATGACTGTTGATAAGTAATTATGGGTGAAGGTGTTTGTTTTTTCTCATTTCGTATGATTATTTCCGAGGGTTTCCTTTGTAAAAGAAAATATGTAGTTGGGTGTTGTGAATATTGCGTAGCACCCTCACCCTGGAGGATGTGCACTCTTATTTATTTTACCATAGCTTGGATGTTATGGGTGGCTTGTGTGCTTTATCCTACTGTCTGTTGAAGGAAAATAATTGGGTTTTGTTTTTCCCACAACCCACGTTTCAAACCCTACGCCTATGTTCTTTCTCTAGGCCTCTTCTCCTCTTCCAATACACAGGTGAGTGAATAAAAGAAAATCCACTTTCGAAGTTTTGTTGAATTATTGGACCCACAGTTGGTTTTGTGATTATTGTGTTGTATCCTTATTGCATATCGACAGTTTCGAAGTCTCACGGTCATTTTGTGTTTTCCTTGCCACTGTTTTAAAAAGGTGACGAAGATCTATGTATTTTATTACAGTCATTCTGTGAATTAAGTATTTGGCTTTGCTTGCAGCCATGCCTTGAGGCCTATGCCTATTTTCCATTCCTAAACCTTGTTTTCTCGTCCGAAAATGTGGACACACAAATACTATAGACCTAGTTTCAAAGTCTTGTCCAAATATTCAACCCAACAGTTGAAAAGATTGAGGTCGCCCACAAATTTATGGCTTGTTTGTTATTGGTCTACAAGCTGGTTTGAACGATTTTTGAGTTTAAAAGGATTGCTATGGAAGCAAAGCCCACCAGATTCACATGGGGTTTTCAATTCCGATTTGTTTACAACTATTATTGGAAGTTGTGATGTGAATATGATGTAACAGAAAGAGGATAGCTCTATGTTTCTCTTTCTCTCACGATGTTTGGGACATTATGTATAATTATGACAACTAAATTGTTTTACAAACAATCTCCTACAAAAAATTATGATAGTTTAAAAGGAGAAATGAAATTTGTTTCTTTTTATATAATCATATTAATTCACTTGAGTTTTATATTGCATGATTTAAAAGGATTCTTGTAGATCCTGTGTATGAAGTTTTAAAGGAGTGTTATGAAACAAACAAATTTGGTGAAATTTTTGGATGACAAACAATGGATATTCAAATGATTTTATAGATATTGGCAATGTTGATTTTAAATTTTATTTCTTGTAATATAATAGTAATCGTTTTTTTTCCCATTCATTGTTTCATTTTCATTCATTATACGCCCACCACCTTTTCAATAACATTTATCCACCCCATGTTCTGTTATCTTGAATATCATTTTTAAAGAAAAAAGGTGCAAAAGGATTGGATAATAATTCAGGATTGGAAACTGTGACATGGAGATATTGTTTTGAAAGAAAATGACTCTACGTTGATTGAACAATATTCGTTCTTGAGTCCTGTCCATGCTACCATTTTTCGTTCATTATAAACCCCCTCATATTTTCAATGACCCTATCATTCCTTGTTCAATTGCAATTAATTACTAAATTGGATTTGGAGAAATTGTGTTAATGGATGGATTTTATATGCTTCTGTTTGCGAATGATAGAGCCAACAACTTGATTTTATTTAGGTAGAGTATTAGCAAATGGATTGTTAAAAGTTTTCATATTCTGATTGAAATATTTCTTCAGGATGAGTTTCTTTAGTGGGGGCAACAATGGCAGAGGTGTAAAAACAGGTAGAGGAAACAATTGGCAAAGAGGCCATAGAAGGCCAGGATTCTCAATACATTTTGATGTTGATCCACAAGAACTAAATCAACTTTTCCAAGTTGGGTTTTTCAATATAGTTGGCCAAGGAGGATTGTTGATGCAACCTAGGCCTGAGAGGCCTCCTTTCCAGCCACACCAGAATTTCTCTGGTATGCGTGTTCTCCCTCATGTTTCTATGCATCGAGAACCACCTTCCAATGATGGTTGGCAAGAGATTGTCCATCAGCCTATTGCACATCATAATGGGTGGCCTATATTATCGTTTCCATTGCCCCCTCCTCCACCACCATTTAATCCAATAGCCCAAGCTGATCACATTGCTTCACCAACCCAATCTTCACATGCAAGAAAAAGGCTTAGAACCACTATGCTCGAACCAGAGATTGATAAAGGGAAAAAAGTGGCCAATTCCCCTAACTCTTCCAAAAATTCCTCTGAATTAGTGTCCTCCCATCTCCACCTCAAGGATAATTGCTCCCATGTCATCAACGAAATCCTTCCTCAAGGTTCCAATAAGCCTAAATCTTTTACAGAAGGAAAAACAACAGAAAGATCAAAAGAGAGCAGTAGTGAAAAGAGACAAACCGCCTCTCATAACAAATATGGTTTTTAATGCTATTAATGCTATTTTCTTTCGAGAATAGATTTTTATTGATATGAAAAAATTTTTGGACAACAAATACATATTTAGACATAATTTTTGGACAACATGGATATAATGCTATTTTTGGATATAGTCATGTCTTATTTTTGATGTTAAAATATTTGACTATGAATATGAGGATGGGAGTTACAAGGCGGATGTTTGAATTAAAATTTTGGGGTATTATACGTCATGTTTTAATGATTATTAAAGAAATGAAAATTGAAGTAACAAGGTGTCCCACCTATTTAGTTATTATTTAAGTAGACCCTTAACGATATATATTATTATTTATTTGTCTCAACTAATTAGTTAAGTTGATTAAGCTTAACAAAAGAACAGTAGTTGAACTACCATAACTTATTAAGAAATAATAAAATCTCAATCAATTGAAGAGACAAAAAGGGGGAGAGAACAAAAGGAGAACTCCTAATGTAAGATCTGCTCTATATTTGTGAGATAATTCTTTTCTTCATTAATTCTGAGTTTACTAGAAAGCTTAACCATCTTGATGACAATAGGGTCTTATTGAAGGCAAGAAGATTCAGAACTGAATCAAATCTTTCCGCAACTTGTTTTTAAAGGTGTATGATCTATCTTTGGTAGTCTGTGTGTTCTTGTTTATTTATGGATTAGATTTCATGACCGATAAATAATATTTTGCAGAGTCAAGTGACAACATTTTTATGGCAAGCTGATCTAGATCTTTAGCTTCAGTTTTCTTTTGTTGTCAGAGTCCTTTTGTGTGGTGCTCATTAGAGACTTCTAAGTTTGAATTTGGTCCCACCCTCACAGGGGTTTGTAAAGAGAGTTTTTCTTTGTATCTCTTAATGAAGTTAATATAAAAATCATATTTCTTATTTCAGTTTCACATGCGTATCTTAATGATATTGTTCATATTTTACTTTTTTTCTTGTCTCTTTCCCTGTACACACTTATGTATATCTTTGCTTCTTTTCTTTTTCACATTTCAAATAACGTATAAAATTAATCTTAGTCCCTAGTACATATTACCTGTTGATTAAGATATTGTTTTGAATTAAAGGCTATAAACTCTGGGTAACATTCCCAACTATTTTGCCTTAGCCTAGAAAGATTTGAAAATGCTTGAATAAGGGTCTTCATACTTTTTCCTCAACACTGGGATTATTATTTTAATAAGAAAAGATAAAATCAATTCATCTCATTGCCTTGAAAATTCAGAGAAGTTGTTGTAAATCACATCTCCCATTTGTATGAACTTGCATGTCAATTTGATGAACTCAACCTAAATGAATTAGAATGCATTGAGGGTTTCGAACCTAATGATTTATTTATTGTTGTTATGAGGAAAATATCTCTATGGCTAGGGGTAAATCACAACATACGGAAATGACTGCAGAAACCATATCTAATCTCAAGTATGCTATCTAAAAAAATATGCTAGCAAGACAAGATAAAAGGCCTACCTCGTCCAGATGTTCGATGAAGTCCACCATTAAGCACTTGAACCAAAGAAATACACCTGCAACTAGTCCTCAACAACCAATAAATGCAAGCATATGGTGATAATATATAATTTTAGCACATTCAATAGCATAATCCATCAATATTCATAACAAATACGCCCATGGAATAACAATTCAAATATTCGCAAGATATTAATTGGATGAGAAAAGTGTATTTCTATTAGAATGTAACCAACAGAAGTGAATGAATTACAAACTTCTATGTCGGCATGGTTCAGAACTGAGAAACTAAGTTCCTTCTAGCTGGGCCTCCACCACTTCAATCCTCCACCAAAGGCAAGCTCCTATAAGAGAGACAATGAGGTTCTCAATCAATAAGGGAAGAGCTTGGGGGATGGACAATGTGTTCAGACTTAAAGGAAAAGGGATGCAGACTCAATCTGAAGTGAATAATTTCTCCAGAGTAACTTTGCTCTTAAAGTTTAATTCTTCTCCTCTTTTCCATAGCTCAGATTTGGCCCATTTGTAGCCTTCAAGTGGAACTGAAGGGTCGAGTCAGAACGTTTCCAGTATATGGAAGGCCAGGGATCATAGATCTCGTGACGTGACATGGAAAATTGACACCATTTTTTAATTTTGGGCAAAAATCCTGATGTACGCGGGCTGTAGTGGTGCAACCTGTGTATACACAGGCTGTAATATAGGCCGGGTGCATATATGTGGAAAAAACATGTTTTTAGCTCTAGAATTTGCAAAAGGGGACTTCTAGTCTACATAGGGAAATGAAAAAAGGACCTCTATGCAAGATTGCATAGGGTGAGGAAAATATTGCTATAATAGATGCCCCCTAATGTGTGAGGTCAGAGGAGTATCTGCGATGGCTGAAATACATTATAAAACCCAGAAGTGGAGTAATGGGGACCCATCTGAAAGAACTAGTTGCTCATTACAATCAGCACCAACTTTGCACACATGGCTGCCAATTTGAATTACACTACAGATCCATGTGAAAATATACCAAACAATTTTCCATGGCCATGAATAGGAAATACGAAGGTGGCTACATGCCAAAGGATGTCATAGTCACGAACAAGGCCTAGTAAAACCAGCCTGAAAATCAATATGAATATATCTGTATACAATAAAGTACAATCTGATCTCCCACGATCACTAAAGTGACAGAGGTACTGGTCCAATTAAAGGTAGCAACAACTCAGGGAAGTTGCGACTATAAACTGATGTCTTCAATTCTTCCACACAATCCACCAAAGGTGCAAGTCTACATCGTATGAATAAAGGAGTTGAGGTCGAACACAATGAGACTTCATTTGATTACTGATCATTGAGGTATACTATTAACAAACACGAGACAACCTACTGATGATGAAAGTAGGTATCAAGGCATTGAGTACATTCTTACAAGTGTGAATAAAGGATTTAGGGTCTAAAACTTGAAGAAATCATCGATAAAGAGACATTGATGTATTCCCAACTGTCGATGGTGAGAGAACCTGCCACTAATGACTGCACGCCTCTAGGTACTCATAGGACTCTAGGTCTCATCTCCAGAATAGATGAACTGAAGTCGATGGAAGGAGACCCATTGAAAGGAGAGGTAAAAAGCAGGTGCTTGATAATTTGGAGGAAATTAGACGAAGAACATGCGCAGGAACCAACAACCCTGTGCATCTTTTGCGTGTGCCAAGTGCAAGCGATTCATGAAAAAGACCCTCTGAATAGCAGCTAATGAGGAAAATTGCTGACAAAGGAGAGGAAACCACCAATAGGGCTAATGGAATCCAAGACATTGCACGAATCCCAATGTGTGAATAGATGTCTACCGTCGAACACAAGGGAAACCACTCGATCAATGACCAATGAGGAAATGTCGACTGTTGGGTTCAAGGTTACCTATCAATGAGGAAAGTAGGACCAGGGTGCACAATAAGACTACAACTTCATGCGATTTTGAGACAAACTGAGGGTATGGCCGACAAGAAAATTCAAGAGTTTTGAGGAATGACCGACACAGGTTGATAGACATCCTTTGAACAAGAGCATGAGACATATGGAAGACTCTAGCAACATAGACTCAATGATGAAACCTTGATATGCAGGAGACATCAATCAAACTCTCCATAGGGACTGGAAGAGTAACTAGTTGGGGGAGTAAACTCTCTGTAATGAGTTCAACTTCCTCATGTCATGCTAAACCCAAAATTATGATGACAAGTGGACTCAAAAATTTTGTGTGTTGTTCAAAGGCGACACGACTACTGCCAATATAAGATAATACTCCCTTCCCAGCCGTCTTTTTTTGTTTTTTCATAGTAAAATGGATGCTATGATATATAGGAGGAAACGAGTGTCACAAGTAAGAAAAACTAGTTCCAACAGTGGAACATGCCTATGCTCAATGCAAGGAGGTGCATGTGAAATATGGACACTCGGGGGAATGTCCCTCCTCGGTGTAGGGTGTCAAGTTGCAAAGGATATAAACAAGGCTCTGCTTGGTTGAGGATGCAAAATTGCTCAGGTAAATGGTTTATAATGCAAAGCGAGAACTGACAATAGGCTTAATACTGCAAGCAAGGGCATGATATGCAATCACAACTTAATGCCAAAAAATGTCCTTTTTCATAATCTTAGTCTACTTGGTTTGAAAAAGGGATGAAATTGTACCAAATAAACATCTTTTCAAATCCAATTTACGAGTGTGAAAGAGACAAGTTCTAGCAGCAATCTTTTCACTTTTTGAAAACGAGTTGGAAAAGATATTAAATCAAACTCGTGACCTTTCAAATCCAATTAATGAGTGTGAAAGAGACAAATTCACTTGAAAATATTTTTTCTTTTTAAACAATTCGGAAAAGAGCTTAAATCAGACTCATTGGCATATTTCTAGGTGGCATGTCATGGGGGAGGCCAAGGCTCGCGTGTAAGATTTCTGTGAAAGTTTAGCAACTCACAGGTAGCTAACACAAGCTTGGGAAAACCAAAAGTTTTCCAAGTCGAGGAGGATGCAATACTTGTAGAGGTTACCTTCTCCATGATATATCGGAGAATGTCTCTTACCTAAAAAGGTATAGGAGGAGGAATTTGATACCCCACAAGACCATCCCAGTCAAAGGAAACCTCTCCAAGGCTTGGAGGGAGAGCACTCAGGGAGATTAAAACTCTCTCTTGTTCAGAAGGTGCAGTACTAGAAATGATAATGACATCATATAGAAGGTATAGAACTAGAAATATAAGAGTGGGATCGACTGAAAATTGCATAGGAGATGGGTCAAGTCAGGAGAAAATAATAATTCATCAAGATAATACCAGTTCTGATATGATCAGTCATGGAAAGGCTAAACCAAATTGCTTCAAGAAAGAAGTTGGTGTTAACTATCCAAGGTTACTCAAAGAACATGACTGGAAATATAATTGGGTCATGAAGGAATTAGATGAGAGGGATCCAACTAATAGGGGAATGTTGAAAGTTAATATCAGAATAATATGTGGTGTCAAGTATGCAAAATAGACAAGGAAAAACTCCTGGATGGAGTCAAGTCCATCAACATCTGAAGATAATGGAAGAAGAAATCATGAGATAGATGTTGAGCTAATATGAATGCATGTCAACACTCCAGGAAGGAAAGCTAGAATAATAGAGGATTGTTGATGCACTCCAAAGGTGTGAAGGTATTTCCATAAGAGCATGGAGATATCAAGTCAAGAATAATTTAAAAGTGAAGTGACTTCTAAAGAGAAATCAATAAKGAACCAGGAAGAAGAAAATGGTTCTAAGCATGGTTTTGAATGCAAAGGACATGATGCTTGACAAGAATCCGTCTTAAGTGACATAGAGCCATGAGTGACAATCCAAAAGTTTGGAGGTATCACTTGAAGATATGATGGTAAGGTGAAAAAAGTACTTCAGTTAATTCTATGCAGCTAGAAAAGGGGGCATATGTGCATCCTTACAGTATGCTAGAGATTGGATAGGTAAGTCAAGATTGAATACTTCTGGGATCAACAAAGAAAAGTTGCACATGGGAAATAAGTTGTTGAAATTGTGGTAGCGCTGCAACAGTTGAATTAGGGTTGGTTGAACAACCATACGCAAAAAAAAATTCTTTCATGTTGCAAGTGTTGTTGATGATGTTACTACATATGGAAGGAAGCAACATAAACTTGAAGGTTGATTAGGTTTGATAAAAGAAGCATGAAATCTTCTACTGCCGTCATCCATATAGGTAACATCAAATTTATTAATGGAAGTCATGCAGGTATGAGTTTTTATTACTCTTTTTACATAATTTTTGAAGGGAATTTAGGTAAGAATTTCCCGAGCTAGAGTTATTTTATAAAATCACATGATTATATTATTTGATTGCATACCACTGGATGTGGTAAAGGCTGGAGACCTGTATTAATTCAAAGTTTTTTAGCTTCTAAATGCACACACTGACATAGTGGAATGTCATGTTAATTTGGTTATGCGGTAATAACCAAAGAATTAAAAGATAAGAACTTGTTATAGGAATGAATGCCAGTAAGCTAGTCATGTATGAGACCAGGACATGGTTAGATATCTCAAGGTATGGATATGGAAAGGTTATGAGCCACACACGTACTAAAAACTTCCTACCTTTAAATAAAACTTGGACTGCAACCTTTTTGATAACACTAATGAATACCATGGAATTATATTCTTGGTGTAGTGTTCGGGTCGAAAAGGAAGGCATCCAATTAATTGGGAAGACAATAGGAAGTGTGTGGATAATGTGTCAACACATTGGCCAAATTCCAACTTATGGATGGTGATATACATGACTGAGATAAAGAGCATTATGTGATTCAATGCAAGGTGCACTGAATAAGTATGCATTGAGAATTGCACTCGTGCATAGTAAGTGATAGAAGTGTGTACTAAATAAAACGGTTGAATGTGTTTTGTAAGTACATGCATATATATTATTGCATGAAAATAATTGTTACTAACAGCTGAAGTGTTGTGAACTCATGAAGTTGAGGACATTTCAGGGAGGTGTTAGACATTGCAACAAGAAAGTTGCAAGTCAAGTAGTCACATGAGCATTGACTACAAGAAATTTTCTTGTTCAAAAAAAGAAGTAATGAACTTACAGATATTATTGTGAACATGTATATGCATAGAATGATGAGTCGTTCTATTTTATTAAATTGTTTGGTATTTGAGATTGAATTGCTAGGTGCAAGCAATTCTAATATCACTGCATAAGGTTTTGTACATATTGCAATTGAATTATGATGTACAAGAAATACTGACAATTTGTTGGCTGTATGTAAGATGAAGCATTGCAGGAAAAAAAAATGGTATGTAGTTTGGTGCCTGTGGAAAACCATAAGGACGACTGCATTCATAATATGGAAACAACCAAGAAGAATTATGAAATAGAATTTCATGTTTTGGGGAAAAGCTTAATTCCCTTTTGAACTAAGTTGGAGTTCCTAAATGAATTCTTTTGTGTTTTCTCATGATAAATGCATGTGGGTGATGCAAATGAGATGATGTTGATTAAAGTTAAAATGTTGACTACAAAGAGTAGCTTGGGGAAGATGTTGATTGGAAATCTCTAAGGGCAGTTGGAACTCTGGAAGCCACAGTGCTCTGAGACTTCCTGAGTCAGCCCGTTGCTGAAGCCCAAGGAAAGGGAGGTGTAGCAATCGATGGATTGTGTGACAGAGAAGGTGTACACTCATAGGGTGGGACATGCATGTGTGGAATGAGAGACCGTTGGTTGGAGTGCTGCTGAGGTTTGGTACCTTGGCCTAGACCATGTTGATATGGATTGTGAACTGTGGCTATCTTGTGAAGCCATTTCCCCATTGGAGTCATAGCCCTGTTCATGGGTGGAAGGTCTTCTCAATCAAAAGGTGTAGGAGCAGAGTGTTTATGTCTGTGGAGTAATAGCCATGCTAAGAGTTTACCAACAATGAGATCTAAGGCTAGATGGAACGCCATGGATCTACAGCTAGTCGGTGCTTTCAATGAGGTTTAATTGAAGCATGTAACAAGGAACAATGAGCCGAATTATTTCCTGAAGTTGCTCTATGGAAAAGAGCAATTGAATTTTAGCTACAGTATGAACACCAGAATTGGTGCTTGAAAGTAGAGCACCAGGTGGATAATAAGCTTCCAATAGCTAAATCTTGGAGCTTTTTGAAGAATTTTTGAATTGTATATGTATAAACAAGTTGCACTGAGGACAATGCAAAAATAAGGGGAGGGGATTGTAATATCCCTAGGCAGAGCCCCATAATTATGAATTGTAAACATATTTGATAGGTTGGTGAGCCGAGTTATAATAAGATAGGAGGCTTGTGTGTTGATTAGGCCAAAGAGCCTAGATGCAAAGGCCAATGAGCCTACTATTGTATATGTGTAAATGCTCATATATTTAATATAATTACATCGTTGCGTGTAGACCGACCATGAAGAAAGATTTATGGGGGACTAAGATCCACTAGGTAGGGTGAGGGAGGGTGCTAAGTGTTTAGGCCTAGAGGCTAAGCTAGAGGGCTTACCTCTAAGGGAATAATATTTTATTATTATTATTTCCTAAAGGCTAAGGTGGACATGAACAACCTTGCCCTAAGTTCATGGGAAAGGGAACGAGTGTGAAGTGGAATGCATGCGGGTGAAGGAAGACATGTGTTGACCTGGGCGCATGCAGTTATAGTCGGGAAATCCATCTTGTTAGGAGGTTCTCTTTCCATTCAGGGTTTCTCCCCATCCCAGCGGCGAGGAACTAGTTTGGAGTCTCCTCACGACCCTTACGATTCTCTGGAAGTCTGTCAACCTTCCCAAAATTCACCATGGATTCACGTATTGAACTAGTTCTCCTTCATCATTGCCTCTGTATCTAGCACACACCTTTGAAACCAGTAACATGTGAAGTTGACCTGTGTCATCCTGTGAAGCACATCATATATGTACTTTCTAGAGCTATGTTGTGCCTTATCGAATGGTGGTTGGTGCCATCCCCTGAGCTATATTGAGCCTTGCTATTGTCCTCACTTGCTAGAATTGAGTTGAAGTTGGTTGAAGAAGCGGGTTGTCAGGCCCATGGTTGAAGAGGCAGGTTGTCAGGCCTACGAGCAACTCTCTCCAGGTTAGAGAGTTTGTTGGGAAGTGATTTTATCCTAGATAGAGTCTAGCACCAGCTATAAAGCTTTGAGAATTCCTGATCCGACCTGTTGTCGAGACCCTGAAAGGGAAGTGGAGCAGCCGATGGACTGTGGAATAGTGAAGGTGCATATTCTCGGGGTGGAACATGCATGTGGGGAATGAGAGTTTGTGATTAGTTGGCATAAGTAGGCTCTTGGAGAGAATCCTTCCAGTTGCACTGTGCAGTTTTTTGTAACCTCATCCAAGCCTAGGAATTCCCTTTCCCAATGGAGTTTAGTCCCAGCTCAGGGGTGACCCACTGCTGAGCATGATGAGGAGAGTGGTCTATGGCTGGGAGGTTCATGGAAGGTTTGCACACATTTGGTGTACTTCAATTAAAAGATAAGTACCCATTCCTATGTTCATTTACATGCTATGTATTTGTACATGCTATATTGATGAGTATTGCATGTATATGTTGTTATATTATGGGTTCTATCTGTGATTACTGCATGTATGATTTTACTGTTATTTCCACATTAGTATGTGTACTAGAAAAGTATGTTGTTTGTTTATGTTTATTTTTATAGGCATATGATAATTGTTATTTCTACGAGATATCATAGCTCGACCTGGGTGGCCCGGGGACGTCACAAAATGGTATCAGAGCTAGTTGGAAGAAGATAAGGTATTTGGGTAGCGTTGCCTAACAGAGGTGTAGATGGACGAGGATGTTACATTAACCTTTTTTAAATGGAATCATCAAGAGGTTGGAAGTAAGAGGTGATGAACCTTGAATTAACACTACAAGGAGATTTGTTTTTATGAGTTTTTTTGTTGGAAGTGAAACATCTCGCAAAGGTGTAGGGTGATATATCTTTAGCCATTCTACCTCATACAAGTTCTCAATGAACCATGAAAGTCTTCAAACAAAGAATGAGAATGACCACATATTTCATAGCCAGATCTAAATATGAAATGGTATTTTGATTCCTAAATAACACGTTTGATGATCCAGACTCAAAGTTCGAGTAGCATATGATAAACAACATTTTCTAAAGTAAATGTTGGATACATATGTCAAATATTGGGACCAACATACTAGGAGTAGAAACAATATGTGTAAAAAATGTTATAAAAAATGCTACTTACAATACTTGGAGAAAATAGGGTGGTATTTTATTTGCAAAGATGTATTGGGAGGGAAAATAACAATAAACTTTTGGGAGGTAGAAATGAAATTAGGGGTATTATTTAATATCCAAATAATGCATGCACTATGACATAGATTCAGTAATTGAACCCCCTACAATAGTGCTATATGCTTCTCCATTCTCTCTCTTCTGCAACTCCTCTATTTATGTCAACGATGCATCTTTTTTGTTCTTTTCTTGCAAGCAAGGCATTGAACTTCATATGGGACACACTGTCTCCCATTTGTAGAATCTTCAATAGTTTTATCACAACAACTTCTTCCTCCTACATTACATCAACATTCACATAAGTTAGTATGGGATTCAACATCACTTTATTTATTGCTTCTTCTTCTTTCAATAGAAATAAACTATACTTCTTACCATCTTTCTTCAATTGACATGCATTTTTCCTTCCTTCATGTATAATCTCTCCATGATACAACCATGGCCTACCCAACAAAACATGGCATGCATCCATAGATATTACGTCACACCAAATTTTATCTTAATAACAACCAATCTAAAATTAAGTTCACATGGTTCTTTGTTGCAACCCTATGTCTTTTCTTACCAAGATACATTGTTTGAGTTTGAACGAGGAACACAACTCAAATTCAACTTTCTTATCACTTCATCAACAACTAAAATTTATGTATTACCACCATAAACAACTAGGGTACACCATTTACCTCTTATCTTGCATTTTGTCCTGAAAATACTTCTTCAATGTTTTGGTTCTCTCACACTCTACAAAAATATCCTTTTCATCATCAAATTCTCTTTATGCTCTACTTCAATTTCAACACATTCATCTGCTACTATGGATTTAGCTTCAACAATTTGAGTTTGTCTTCCACCCTCACGCTGCAACTCTGGAAACTCATAAGCCATGATATGTCTCTTACCTCCACACTTCAAATATATTCCTTCAAAACTACCACTTATGCTTCTTCCTATGGTAGACCTTCTACCTTTGTTTGCTTCAAATTTCTTGGTTGGTCCACAATGATGAAACTTTTTGCAACTTCTAATTTCTTATATTTCATCTACACTCTTTTACTCCCTTGACCTCTCTTCTCCTTTTAGGTCTATTGTGTTCTAACCAACTTCTCCTCAATCATAAGGCTACTTAGTAAGCTTCTACAACTATACAAAAATTAAGAACATTAATGCATCTTGCATGAGATAATTCAAACTATCACATACATTGCAATTGATTTTGGACTCTCCTCATTTTGTGTAGACCTTACAGAAAGCATGCAATTTTTTTTTGTAAACTCTTTCAGATTCATCTTCAATTGTTTAAGGTTTCCCAATCTTCTCAACAAATTGTAAACATAGTTTATAGGTAAAAATGTAACTTTTAATTTTGACACCATTCTATCCCATGTTTTAATATTCTCTTTGTCACCATTCTATCCCATGGTTTGATATATGAAATGCCATTGTTAAGCCTACATGTAAAAGAATAAGCAAACTCCAATCTACAAAGTGTCCCTTCTCTATATTTATTTCACCCGTTGCTTCCAAATCGTAGAGAACAAAGAACCTCAACTCTTCGAATTGAATCCACACTTCTCCTGCGAATCCCTCCCAATGATTTAATCAAATACAACAGTGAGATGACTTAATTGTCGATGTGTTTATTAACTAATTTAAAATTCCATTTGCGTAGTAAAAAGTCACCTCTCTCCATTATTGGTCGAAACCTATATAAGACGCGGAGGTGGAATTCCTTGGTAGAGGATCTATTTGTCAAGCTGCACATTGTTGATCACTTGCTTGCTCGTGTTTCAACATAGTTACCAAGTTCAAGTTCTAATTCAGATTCAAAAAATTTGTAGACAAAAACTTTCATAAATTCAAAAAGAAAAAATGGAACACAACAAATTGAATTATTTTCATTTATAATATTTTAAATTATAATATATATATATATATATTTTTGGCTAATAAATCAAATTTGTTTGAAAATCACATTGAAAGCCATATTGGCAAACATCTAAATCTACTAAGAAAATGTAAAATTGAACATGTTCTGTCACTAGATGTCATTGGATATGTGAAACATATCTTTACCCTTGAATTATTGTCAATTTGATTAGTTTAGAGTGTTAAAACTAAGAGAGTAAAATATCACAAGGAGATAGTACAAGAAACACAACCAAGCACATAGAGTCAATATTTACCTTGGAAACTCTTACATCATAAAAACAAACACCCAAATAGATATCTATTATTTTCTTGGCCAAGTTGACCAAACACCAAGCCTCTTAAATCATTTTACAATGGAGTTCTTCAAGCCTTTAAATAGGCTTCATCACATACTAATACTATGGGCAAATACATGTAAACCACCAATGGTAAACTCATCATTGACAAAATCAAGGTTATGTTAACTACTTTATATCCAAGTCAAGATCAAGTCAACATTCCCCCTTTAAACTTGATTTGGGATAACCACCTACCCCCTCAAATTTTATTAATTAGGTATTCAGGAATACAATTGTTGGTGTGTTTGTTAAGCTCACATAGAGAGTATGTTCCTGGTCTTTAGGAAGTTGTTGGAACTAATTTGATGTGAGAGATTCATTCCAACTAGATGCTTCCTAGATTGGTGTGAAGTTGAGATCTAGAAATGGCGTTCCATTTGAGCCATTCCGAAGAGCTCATTCATGGATGCGACAACAAGTCTTGTTGAGGAGGATTTCTCGATCCCACTTTTAATTCCCTGGGCAAAATTTATATTGTTGACATTGCAGGCCGAGCTAAAACTTAAGCCATAATTATGTAATGCTAGTTGTTGAGATTGCATAGTAGAGGGAGATCGTGGGACTCATTAGAGAATTTATCAAAACCATTGTGTGTAGTAGAAATATTATGGCTCTATACATCACACCGATTTCTCCCAATTCTTGGGTTTTACCACATCTCCGTGTTTTTTGACATCACTGAAACAACTACCATGGCTAGGAGTCACTCAAAAGCTACATAAATCGGTCTTAGTACATTATTTTTTTTTATTCGCTATCTTTTGAGCTTTCTTTTGGTGTATTTCGCATAGTCAGTGCAAGGGATTGCAGGTACATCTTGTTCAAATTCGCTGACAAATAACTTGCCTTGAAGTTCTTTGGCCATGAAATGATTTTCCTGTAAATATCAACTTCATATCTCTTTTCTCTGGACACAGATTACAAGTTTTTTTGGGAAAGCGTTGACTTTTGGGTGAATTCTTTTTGCTGGAGTTCGAGTTGTTTATGCTCACCTAGTTACATGCATACTAGAGATTTTTGATAACGATGGTTTTGTTGAAGCATTTCTAGATGCTATGCAGTAGATCCTACAAACCCTTTCCACATTGATGTAAGGATTGGCTTCTCATTGCATTCTCATGGTCAAAGGAGGAGCTTGGATTCAATTCCAATTGTTATTCTGGGTTTGGTCAATTAAACAAACTTTACTTGTATATAAATGCGTTTGTTTTTTGTTTTTTTGAGGTTTGGCATAATCTTGGCATTGAGAAGGTAATTCCACTCTCTTCCCAACGATTGGTTGCATGCTACATTTAATGTCTTTTGCGAGATTCTTGATTTTTCTCATGAGTTGGATAAATTAAGAGCATTGATTCCTCAATTGTAAATGGGTACTTAACATGGCCTTGTTTTCCTGAACCCATATTGAGGATTGTTGTCCATGATGGCTATTTATGGTACCTCTCATTCTACACCTTTGAGTAGTGGATTTTGTGCCACTCGTGCAGATGGTTTTAGGAGTGTAACCAAACATTTGTCTCCATGTACTTCCTTGTTTCACAGTGTCTTGGAGCTTGCCACTTTGGAGTTTTTCTTGCTTAGGTTGTTTTGCATCTTTGTTTCCTTTAGCTTGTACTCCATACTTTAGTCATCAGTTGTGACATCCATTGCCATCATCTTGTCCACTCAAATCAACTGCATTGTGGGGGGATGTTGTGCAATGATTCCTCGGGTGATTTAACTCGCCATGTTCGATCGAGATCAAGTGTCTTCAAACAACACTAATTCCTATATTGATTCGATAGTTGCAACAACTAGTGATCCATGCATTCTAGTGAGATGGATTGGCGTTTAAAGGGACACTCAACATATGATGTTTTCTCGATTCTAAATGAGTGCCTCATCGTTTTTTTTGTTACGAGAACAAATTCTATAAGATCAATTTATTTTGGGGGTGTGCATTCATCTCTCATTGCCTTAGCAACTTTAAATGTGCATTGGAGACCGACTCTCTTTTGGAGAGGAGTTTTCTCCTATGATTTTTTCTCCTTTTCTCGTTTAAGAGAGTTTGTACATGGGTACCTTATCAGGCCTTGTTGTTGGGATCCATAACGAGGATTGTTTTCTATGATGGCTATTTATGGCACCTCTCGTTCTGCACCTTTGAGTAGTGGATTCTGTGCCACTTGTGTAGATAGTTTTAGGAGTGTAACCATGCATTTGTCTCCATGCACTACCTTGTTTCATAGTGTCTTGGAGCTCGTCACTTTGGAGTGTTTCTTTCTTAGGTTGTTTTGCATCTTTTCCGCCTTTAGCTCGTACTCCATACTTTAGTCATCAATTGTGACATCCATTCCCATCATCTTTTCCACTCAGTTCAACATTTTGGTGGGGTGTTGTGCAATGCTTCTGTGGGTGATTCTTCATGCCATAATAATATCTACTCTCACATTTCTCAATAACAACATGCCCCCTATCACTTAGGTCTAAGTCTAGACTTTACATCGGTAATTTATCAAACCAGGGACACACATGCCTATAAAAGGTCTTATAACCTTATAACCATTTACAAACTTATTTTCCATTCCATTCCACCTCCATATGATTCTATTCGCACCTCCATATGCTTCCATTCACTTGGCTTCTGTATGCTTAGATTCCAATGCTCCACTTGCCAGCACTGACATATTTTGTCCCTTGATGGGTCTTAATACCAAACCACTCTCATGAGAGTGTCCAAGTCTACCAAACCTTGATCCACCATCGGAGAAACACTCATGCCACTCTCGCTAGTGAGTCTATTAGACTCTGCTACCAAATGATAAAACTAAGAGAGAGAAATCACAATGAGATAGCACAAGAAACACAAACAAGGACATAGAGCTAATATTTACTCTAGAAACTCTTCAATGGAGGGCTTCAAGCTTTATATAGGTTTCCTCACATGTCAATACTATGTGAAAATACTATAGGTTGCCCAATACCATAGGCCTATAAACTGTCAATCGTAAACCCATCATTGACAAAATCAAGGTAATCTTAACTACTCTATAACCAAGTTAAGATTAACCCAACAGAGAATGAGACCTCTTAAATCGTTTTACAATGGAGCTCTTCAAGCTTTATATAGGCTTCATCACATGCTAATACCATGACAAAATACCATAGGTTTCCCAATACCATAGAACTATAAACCAACAATGGTAAACCCATCATTGACAAAATAAAGGTTATCCTAACTATTATATTACCAAATTAAAATTAACCCAACACAGAGTACTTTCCACCGGTCCAACTAACCATCATCAAAGTGGCATAATAGAAACCCATAACCTAAAAGTCCCAAGATAAAAATAAAAAATTAAAAACTTAAATTAGATGTAATATGGTTATAATTGAGTAATCAAAGTGAATGGATTTCAAAATTACACCGATCCATTGAACCAAATCAAACCTAACAACTAGTGACAGGAACCAAAATTTCAAATTTCCATACTAATTGTACGCAGGGCGTACAATTAGGCAACGACTTTTATTTAAGATGATGACACATTATAAGGTGTTGGTTAAACGTTTTATTTTTTGGGTTTTTTTGGTTTGAATTCAGTTATGTAAATTTGGATAAAATTTCTATTTTTTATTTTCCGTTGTTTAAATTGCATTTTTGAAAGTATAGATAGATTCAGTATGCTGAAAAACTTCTGGGACACCTAGATTATACAAACTTAGTCACTCAAATCTGCAGATCTAATCATTCCTCACCAGATTTCAGACAAAATAGAACTAAAAAAATCGACCAAAAACTTCCAAAAAAAATAAAACATTTAGACTACTTCCATTATTAGTCTCTAGAAATTATAGCAATCCCTCCAGGGTTGACTATCACTTTCCTTTTGAGTTGACTTCAATATTTTTATAGCAATCCCTCCAAGGTTAACTATCACTTTCCTTTTGAGTTGACTTAAATATTTTGATTCAAATCTTATGTTTAACATAATAAATAAAAATAAATATTTTTTTTTATATAATTAAAAAATATTTTTTGTTATCATTTTATTGGTAAATGAATTGAAGGTCTTATTTCTAGCTTTACATAAACTTAATTACTAAATTGATTTCGTCCTGTTATATCTCGTTCTTACTAAATGGATTCCTTAACGAGCTTGTTCAGGTGGCCACTGAATGACAAGACCTTTCTACACAGTCTTCTTGCTTCTGCTAATCACTGTCCTCGGCGGGACATTAATGGATTTCAAATTCATTAGGTGTTGTTGTTATATCTTTGTTCTTAAGAAATGGATTCTGCGCGTGCGGACGATTAATGCCTAATAAGCCTATTCGGGTGGCCACTGAATGACGAGAACTTTCTACACAGTCCTCTTGCTTCTTCCAGTCACTATGGCCGGCGGGACATTAATGGACTTTGGGGGCTCTGACAGACAGATATCTGGATAGTTCTTTGTTTCAAGTTGTTGAAATTTTAGTTCGATGGTTTTTAATTACAGTGAATAGTTGAGGACTCTGACAGACAGATCTCGGATAGTTCATTGTCTCAAATACAAGTTCTTAAAATTTTATTGAAATTTTACTTCGATGGTTTCTATTACAATGAATAGTTAATTATTTCCTCTGAGCCCATTCAGCTGCATCTCTTTTGCTCTGCTGAAATTCCACCGGTTTTGGGGTTTCGACACCTTATGACAATTCGAACCCGGGACCTTACAGCTTCTTGTTCTTGATTGGGCTTTTGACGATGAGTTTAGTGTAGGTCAACTTTAAATCTTCGTTTCTCGACTCTTGACAGCTATTTTATTTGGTATTCTGGTTCCTTAGGCGGAAATCGCTTCTTCTGGCCAAATGGAAGCATTTCTCAGGCCGTGAGGCCTACTATATTTTTGCGTGGTATATTTCTTTTGCGAGGAGAGCGTTTTGGCACTGGGATCATGAAGTTTGGAAAAAGTTTGAAGAGTTAGATCAAGGAAATGTTTCCAACATAGCGGGATAAGTTCTTGTCTAACACGGCGGGATAAGTTCTTAGCTTAGAAATACTTGAAGAAGCTAGTTAATTCTATGTCGACTGTAGGGGAACGTTCGCCTCCCCTTGGCATCGATGAGAACTAGGGTGGCTCAGATGAAGTTCCCAACAAAAGGAAAAAGATCTATGCCGGACTTGTTGAAGCAGGTGTTGCTTCAGATGATAAATTAAGCGCCTTTGTCTCTAAAAAAAGCTCCGAGACTCTAGATTTGTATGCTCTGGTTATCTTGAATATGAAAATTTGGCATCAGGCTCTGGAATTGGTGTAATTGTTTATGAAAATTTTGGATTGTAGCTAGGTTTTCTATTTCTTTGAAAGGTTAAAAATGTTTAACATAAGCAGTTGATAGTGTCTAAATAAGCTAGTCCTCATGAATATCTAATTTTTGAGAAATTGAGAAGTCGTGATTTCTATGTGAATATATTCGAAGATATCTTTGGCATTGGGCTTTGGAATTGGTGTAATTCTTGAGATTTATGAGAGAGGAAACCGTATTAGTTCTTGCAGATTCGAAGTATTAGGTTGTTCGGTCCTCCTGTCTGAAAATTTAGAATTTAGCTAGGTTTTCTACTTCATTGACAGGTTAAAGATTTTAACATAAGCAGGTGTTAGCTTCTAGATAAGCTAGTCCTGGTGAATAGCTATTTTTTCAGAAAATTGAGGAGCCGTGATTTCTCTGTGATTATATTGAAGACATCTTTACTCATTGGGGGGAACGTATAAGACCAGGGTTAGTTGTATCACGTAGCAATGCATTGTTCTTCCATTCTTTTCTGTAGTGAGATCAAACTCTGTTGTGGTCCAAGTTGTTACAATAGACTTGTAAACATGAGATGAGATTGGTGTTTCCTTATCTCGGATTCACACATTTTGCTTATTGATTAGCTTTATAGTGGAATGGATTTGAGCGGTGTCTGTTTTTCTTTAACCAACTGGTTTAATTGCACTTTACAACAGGAGCTGCTGGACAGGATCGAAAAATTGAAGAGCAACAGTAGACTGAACAAAACAGTTTTCTCCCAAACCAAGTACAACCAGGAGATGATCAAGTTGAGGAAAGCCATTATGAATTTTCATGGCGAAATGCTTCTGCTAGAGAATTACAGCGCTCTCAACTATACAGGTACACTTGCATGATTATTCACATCCATACTCAATTCACATCGTCTATAGTTTCATTGCATTTTCTTGCCATAAGCATCTTCTCCTGGATGTTAGCTTCAACGCCAAACTTTCAAAACCCTAATTATTAATACTAGGGTTGCAGGTCTAGCGAATTTTGAAGAAATATGATGAGAGAACGAGATACTACACCCATTCATTCAGAAGGTTCTGCAACAACCCTTTTTCACCATTGAACAACTCTCTAAGCTCATCAGAAAATGTGAAAATGCACTCCAAATTTTATTTCCAGATTACCCTCAAAGCCTTCTTCAAGTACCTGCATGTTCGTCCAAGCAATGGAAACCAAGCAGAAGCATCTTCTTCTGCTAGTAAAGGCGATTTTGCAGAGGCTACGACAGCCCTCGGTGGCAACAACCCAAGCACAATTTGGAGAGGAGAATTCATTGTTGAAAGGCAAGGGGGATGAAGATGGGGATTGGGATGCTGAAGGTATGGAGAGCATATATAGAAGCACCATGAGAGAAGTGCGTGGGAGGGAGCTCTACCTACAGAGTCTTTTTCTTTCCCCCTTTGGATAAAACCAAATCTAACCGCTTTGTTCTCTCATCTCCATCTCTGCCTAAAATATAAAACTCCCAGGCCTTATAAGAAAAACAAAAGAAAACAAGAAAAACATATAGAAATTGGTTTAAGGTATTTTTAAGTTGGTCTACAAAAGGAAGCTCTTGAATTCTCCTGGTCTTCTGCAAGTTGCCAGATATATGAAATTTGTAAATAGATGTATATCTTTTTTAATTGTAATTCTGATGTCGTCTTTTCTTGATTTGTACTCAGTTTTAGCTAATGTTTACTTACAAAGTATCTAATATTATATTTGCACCGGCACTTGTTAATCTATGTCTGATTTTTTCCATTTCGTGTGTACAGTTCCACAATGAGAGTAAACATTCATTCATTTTCCAGGCCATCCTCTGTTAATAATATTTCTATGGAAAACATAGTTGATAACATAATGATGTAAGTGAAAATATTTCTAAACAAAACTTAATTGATAACATAATCACCCAAGTGAACTAAATATCTTAACTATTTTGGAATTACTTTAATAAACATTTCCATTTCCAAATTCATGACGACAGGAACATAGTCAGCCCTGTGATACTTGTTTTATATGGACGGAGTGCTTTGAATTTTCCATTCTCTTATGAGATTTGAATTTATCTTTAAAAACTGGTAACAGCTTTAGCCCTTCAATTAACATTAAAACTGATAACAGCTTTAATCCTTCAGTTAAAACTGGTAACAGCTTTAGCCCTTCATATAACATTAAAAAAATTAAAATTTGAAAGATCCCACCCCACCAAAATAAAATGACTTCCAACAACAATTCCTTGAACATTACTTCTCCGCGTTTTTATGTTACGTGAAAGTAAATATAAATACTTCACACTGACAACGTGTTACTACAATATTAATATTTTACCATAACTTTATTAATTAGTAAAATATATTGTAAACTTTAAAATACATTAATTAATAAAATATATTGTAAACTGTAAAATACATTTTCAAGGAATTGCAGACGTAATAGTAGCAAGTCAGTGCCGATGGAACTTTCTTATTTCTTATATCTGTGGAGTATGTGAAGGATGAAGATTTATGATTGGCCCTGAAGACGAGTGAATGAGAAAGGAGGTATATTAAGAAAGAAAGAAAATGATTTTAACTTCCACGAGGTTAATAATAGCCTATGGGACAGATAGCTTTACACACTGATTTCTGTTGTTAAACTTTTTTTCTGTTCAACTTGATGATGAGCTTCTCCAATTTCTCCACAGTCTCCTAACTAAATAAATTATTCCAAGAGCTAACTGTCAAGGTTAATCAAAAATTGTAACAACATAAACATTGTAGCTCTTTGTACAACCCATTTCCAGTTGTTAATGAGAAAATTGCGGAAATGACTCCCACGTCTCATAACACTCAACTCTTCAAAGAATACGTGAAGAAGGGCGGCGATCATTGCTGCCGAGATGAGTCCTGAAAGCATAACTTGACTCCACCAACTCTTGCGCCTCTCCATGGAAAAGACGGCAGTGAGAATCGTTGCTTGACTCATAGCGTAAAGAGTCCATAAGTTGTAAAGAACTAATTGAGTCATGGCAGTGAGAATCGCTAAGTTAATAAGTTGTATATGGTTAGCAGGTAACTGAGGAATTTGCATGTTCCCACCAGCTACAGCGTTCTCCCGTAGCAGCTGATTGTTATTATCATTAGCATTTCCAATAACACCAGTAACACCATTAACAGTGTTCACGTAAACGCCCTCATTATTGTTGTTGATGATGTTATTGTTGATGGTGATCACAATGTTAAGTTGATATGCCATCATTAACCTTTGCAAAATGAAATTGAGCATTGTTAAATTTATGTCAATAAATTATAAGAACCTCAAAACGTTTTATTTTTTGGGTTTTTTTGGTTGGAAGATATAAATCTGGTCAAAATCTCTATTTTTAGTTGTTTAAATTACATTTTTGAATTCATAGATGGATCCAGCATGCTGAAAAACCCATGGGGCACTTGGATTATACAAATTTAACCACTCAAATCTGTAGATCCAACCATTCCTCACCGGATTTTGGACAAAATCGAACAAGAAAAAAAAATTCTGAAAAAAACTTCCAAAATGTAGAACTTTTAGACTACTATATTTTTATTTTTAAATCTTTGGAAAATTAGTTTTCAAAAATATATTTCCACTGTTTAAGAAAACAAATCCTTATACATTTTCAAATAATTTATTTTATTTTTTTAAATAAAATTCTATCACATATTAATATTATAAGTTATCCAAAACCATAAACTCTTAAATTATAGACCCATCAAGAATAAAAATTAACCTTACCAACACATACTCATTAACTCTAATACTCATTAACTCTATTTTATATACAAGCCAGCCCTACCAATTTAATCCTGCATATAACTAGCCATGCCAATTTAATTTATATGTATTAATCCATTGATGGCTAAAAATAGGAAAGGAAAACATGGAATAAAACCATAAAATATTAAATTAAGTAATAAAAAAATAAAGACATGAAAAAGATATCAAGAACTTAGATATGAACAAGGTTAGATAAAAATATTGATTAAGTAGAAAAATTAAGAATTTGTGTAATAATTATTAATAAGTTTTGAAATTGTTTGTGTGATATATTTAAGTAAAATATAAATTGCATTCATAAGAGCAGCTAGTTGTATTTTCAGTTCAATATAATAGAGATGCTGTTATCTAATTTGGGTGAAATTGCAATTTTCTCATGTTTAAATTGTATTCAGTCTGAATGCATAAATGAATTTAGCTTGTTGAAAAATCTAGTAACACATAGATTTAACCACTCTAATTTGCACATTCAACAATTTCTCACAATATTGCAAAATTAAACTAATAATATCAACAAAAAAAAATGTAAAAAATAATTGTAAAACATTAAATTAATTAATATTAAAAATCATTAACCATCAATATATATATATATATATATATATATATATATATATATATATATATATATATATATATATATATATANAATATATATATATATATATATATATATATATATATATATATATATATATATATATATATATAAAGAGTTTCGTTCATTTAAAATTGAATATTTGATATTTTATTTTCTTCATCCAGATGCATTTACAACCCTAACATTGTTAAGTATATCACATAAAAAAAAATAGGTCAATGTTCTAGCAACTTCGTACTACTTCAACTAATTGTCAGTGTGATATCTTTAAGTAAAACATAAATTACATTCATAATAGCAGCAGGTTGTATTTTCTATTCAATATAATAGAGATGTTGTCACCTTGTTAACATTTAGATGTAGGTTTTAAAAAATATATTTATAACAAATTTAAAAATAACATTATATGTTAGCCAAATATATATAGAAATAGAAATAAAAATATATCTCTATAGATGAAAGATAGAAATTTGACATGTTCATCTACTATAATAAAAGACTATATATAAAGAGAAAAGAAAACATTAATAATTACACAAACATAAATACTATACATATTATATTTAAACAGAAATATTCTTATCCCTCTTTCTACATGTCTCTATATCCATGTTAAAACAAATCAATTAAATCTTTATTAAATTTTAAAAAGGTAAATAAACTAAAATTAATCAATAGAGTAATAAATTAGAGTTATGATTATTCTTTATTTTGAAATTATATTTCATCTTAAATAGTTTTAAGAGAGTGGAGGATTGGGGGTTGTCTAAACCTTTTAAGTTTCAATTTTTTTGTCAAAATCTGGTGATATAAATTTGGGTGAAATTGCAATTTTCTGATGTTTAAATTGCATTCAATCTGAACGTATAAATGAATTCAGCTTGTTGAAAAATCTAATCTGCAAATCCAACAATTTCTCACCTTATTTTAAAATTAAACTAATAATGTCCCCAAAAAAGTCATTGATTGGAAAACATTAAATTAATTAGTATTAAAAATCATTAACCATCAATTAATATATATAAATATAAAGGGTTTCATGCACTTAAAGTTGAATATTTAATATTTTATTTTCTGCATCTAGGTGCATTTACAACCCTAGTACTACTTCAACTAATTGTCTGTGTGATATATTTAAGTAAAATATAAATTGCACTCATAATAGCAGATTTTCAGTTCAATATAATAGAGATGTTGTCACCTAGTTAACATTTATGCAGGTTTGAATTTTTTTTTTATAACAATTTTAATAATAACATTATATGTTAGTCAAATATAAATAAAAATATATCTGTATATATGAAAGATAGAGATTTGACATGTTAACCTATTATAATAAAAAACTATATATAAAGAGAAAACCATACATTCCAAATTACACATAAACATAAATACTATAGATTTGGTTCTTCTCTATGCTTGATAAATCTAAATTTTTTTTTTTTGATAATTTGTTAATTCATGAAAACTAAAAATAGAAAAATAAAATGTTATAACAAATCAATTAAATCTTTATCAAATTTTAAAAAGATAAATAACTAAAATTGATCAATAAACTAATAAATTAGAGTTATGGTTATTCTTTATTATGAAATTATATTTCATTTTAAATAGTTTTAAGAGACTGGAGGATTGGGGGTTGTCTAAACCTTTTAAGTTTTAATTTTTTGTCAGAATCTGGTGATATAAATGTGGGTGAAATTGCAATTTTCTGATGTTTAAATTGCATTTAGCCTGAATGTATAAATAAATTCAGCTTGTTGAAAAATCTGGGAGCTCACAGACTTAACCGCTCTAATTTGCAGATCCAACAATTTCTCACCCTATTACAAAATTAAACTTAGAATATCAAAATAATGATTAAATACACCATTTCACAACAACAGAAAACAGAAAAGACAATATTTACCCTAGAAAACACCTATACATGATTCTTAATTTACTGAGACATTAAGCTACAAAAATTAAGCACAAGTATTAGAATTACCTCCGATGAAGAGCTTAATAAATTGATCAGGAGAGTCCTCGAATGAAAACGGAAGCCAAATAGAGCGATTAATCTCACAAAAAACCAAAAGCAGAATGGCTAGATTCAGTTTGTATTGACATCCCAGACATCGTTTCATTGGTCAATATTCTATTTCAAGGCAACATCGTTATCAATATTCTAACGTAAACTCATCAAAATTATGGAGATTTAGGAAAGCTTCTCTCCAATCTTTTCAAACACAGAAATAAAATTCCAAAACAAACCAAGTATTTCTTCACCATTTTTCTTAAGGCCCTATAGATTAAAGTTGGTCTTAGTACACAGTAACAATCATCATCATGAGTCAGCTAAGCTAAAGGCAACACAAATTTCTAGAGTGTAAGGATAGCGGAATGAAGCGAGGAGGAAAGCCATTGCGGCTAGGGCCGAAACCCTAGCCGCCTCCAGTCTGGATTTTCGCTTGCAGGAGCCCGGATCCGTCTATAGCAGCCGATCAGAGCGTTCCTCCTGTGCCTTGCACGTCAGAGCGTCCCTCCTGTGATTTGCAGCGGTTAGAACGTCCCTCCAACGATCTGCACGCGGTTTTGAGCAGTGGTAGTGCCTCTGCATTTTTCTTGTTCGTAGGTGGTCATCGTCTTGCCACAATGAGCCCAGATCCGTCTGCCGAGATGGGCAAGGATCCTTTGGAGGCATTCAAAGAGTTAGTCCGCTCGGCAGGATCTAAACCCAAGCCCTCGCTGTTGCCCAAGTTTATTAAGAAGATGGAGGAGATCCCTTCGCTGGAGCTATCCCCAGAGGGGCCTTGCAATCTCGCCCTCCTTCTAGCAGAAAAGGCCCTCATCGGAAAGTTTACGGGGTTATGGCCCAGCCCCAAATCGGTGGAGGCATGGATTGATGATCGTTGGAAGTCGATGATACAGGGAAACGTTTCTTTGTGCGCAGTAGGCAGGGGTTTTTTTGTCTTCAGTTTCTCGAGGGCAGAGGACCGTGACCTAGTTTTCAGATCTGGACCCTATTTCATGGGGTCGAGAGGGTTGTTCTTAGCCCCCCGGACTCTTGACTTCAACCCAGGAGCCGAGATCACCGCAGCCCCTATTTGGGTTAGGCTGCCTCATCTCCCCTTGCATCTCTGGGGGAGAAACTCTCTGGAGGAAATTGGGAATAAGCTTGGGCGCTTCCTGGACAGTGCGGAGCCGAAAGGGGATCAGTTTACCTGCGCTCGTATTTGTGTTGAGGTTAACCTCGAGAAAGGACTACCGGAAGCCATTAAGCTCTCCCTGGGGGAATGGTGCCATATCCAAGAGCTAGATTACGAGCAGATTCCTTTCAAGTGCCTACGATGCCATGCCTATGGCCATTTTGCAAAAAACTGCTCCAAAGCCTCTGAGGAGCCCGGACCAGTCAAAGAAGATGATTTTCAGCCAGTAATTAACCGGCGAAGGCAGCCAAGGAGAAAGGATCCACTACCCCAGTCTCCAAAGGCCACTCATTCAGCAGCGACAACTCTAGAAAATAAAAACAGCTTTGATGCGTTGAAGAAAGATGAAGCCCAAGAACCAGAAGCAACAGCGGTTAAGGAAGACCCCCCGGCAAACGGAAGCCTTCCGGATTCCACCCCCCCATAAACAGTAGCAGCAAGAGAAATTCGAGCTTCAGATCTGGAACCCTCTGTCCCTACAGATCTGGTTGCTTCAGTTCCCTCTAGCGGCTCTGTGGAAACTCCTGAAACTGAAGACAACTCAGTTCCGTCTCCACCCCTCACCCGAGGGCGAAGAACCAACAAAGCGCGCAGAGAAAAGGAGGCCGCCTCCAACATTTTTTTAGGCTCTCAGAAAAAGCTGGATCCCTTCTTTAAGGGGAAAATTTCATCCCCCGCGGTTTAATGCTCTGCTTCTGTCTTCTACTGTGCTCACAGTTTGTGAGAATCTACTCATGTATGCATTTTTTGTCATTTTCTCGAATTAGCTCAAGAAGCAGATGGGATTGGTCTCCCAAGATATTCACAAGAAGGTTGGCAGCACTGTTAGAGGTCACCAACCTTCCTCAGATCTGTAACTCTCGGATTCTGGCTCGCCAGAATGCCACTTAATGCAACATTAACCGTTCTTGTCAAAAGAAAAAAAATATTCTAACGTAAAGCAATGTCAACCATCATACTATTAATTATTAAAAGAAGTCTGATTGATCTTCCTAATGAAAAGTTTTAGTCAATTTCAAATAGCTGATTGATCTTCCTAATGAAAAGTTTTAGTCAATTTCAAATAGAATGTATCCACTGTTAGCTTAAAGTTAACCAATTTTCATTGGAATTGAACAATGAACCTTGTTCAATAATGAAAAACTTTTGTTATTGAATCCAACTTTTTTGGACAAACTAAAATTGATTTGAATAAACTATAACCATCATCATTATTAATTTTGAAATTATATTTTATTTTAAATAGTTTCAAGACACTCACAATTGTAAAAAAATCATTAAATATTAATAAATATATAGAGGGTTCCATGCATTTAAAGTTGATTATTCAATATTTTATTGTTTGCATTGAGGTGCATTCATAACCTAGGACATTGTCAAGTTTATTACATGTTAAAAAAATATAAATAAAATATTTATAACAAATAATAGTAATATTATATGCTAGCCTTATGCACTTCCCCTAACAAATGAAATCAAGTCATTATCCTTCTTGTATGCTAAAAGGTTATAATCTAGGCCCTATGTGGTGGTTTAGGACCTTTTACATATCCCATGAGTTAAGAGTATAGGTTAATGTGTATGTCCCTAGTTTATGGTCCCAAACCATGGTGCCAAATAAACATGATTAGGTAGTGTTCAAAGCTCTAACATCAGTTGATAAACCTTATGTTGGTGAAATAGTGGACATATGGAAAGCCTATGTAGTGTTTCACACCCCATGAAAGGCCGATGGCAAATAATATTGATAATTTTGTGATAAATCTATGGATTTTTCCCTTGAACAACTTATTGGGGCATTGCTTTCTTCATTGTTACCACCAACTGTTGAAATTGTGCTCATAGTCCACTCATGGAACACAGATTATCTCTACAAGGTTTATGTGGTGGTTAGGGATTTTCACATGGTTGATGATCCCCATAACCAGTTTTAAAGGCAGAGGATCATAGTTTTTTCCCTTAAACCATGGCTTGTGCCCTGAGAACTTGTGCTTGTATGAAAAAACTCAAAATGATGATCTATTTTCACTCCTATAAAAACGATTCAACATGTAAGGGATTGTCCGGTTTGTTGGAATGGGGCACATGGTCCATGAGACCTACAAGCAAATGTTATGGCCTATACTTTGTGAGCTAATACTAGAAATCTTGACCATATCTCACACATAGGCTAAATATTCCCTATGCATTGCTTGTTCTTTGGCCCAAGTAATCACGCATGGCCCATAATTCATCCCTATTATTGCATATCTTGGTATTTCCACCATATCCCACTTGCATGCCAACAATTTTATATGTTATAGGTCTCAAGAATGATCCCCAGTTTTTAAAATCTCTAAATGTATAACATATCCTATTAGAGGCCAAATATTCCCCATGTAGTGCTTGTGTGATGGTTTGGGGCCCCACAAATGGCCCATGAGCCCCAAAAGAAAATGTTATAGTGTAGGACTCTTGCCTTTGACCCTATACCATGGATTGGGCCATGAGAAGCATCCTTCACACTCAAAACCTTGAAATGGCCACCATATCTCATTCATATTCCCCAAGGATAAATGTTGTGGCTTAACACCCTAGATTTTGGCACTAGATCATGGACTAGACATTGTGAACCATCGTTGATACTCTAAACCACTAAATGGAGATCATATACCACTAACAAGAAAACTATTCCCTATTTATGGCATGTGTGATAGCTTAGGGCCTCACACATGGCCAATAAGCTCCAAAGGAAAATATTATAGACTAAGACCCCAAATTTTGGCCTTGGACAATGTTATAGGCCTTAAGGAACATCCTTTGTGTGCAAATCCTCAAAATCGTGACCAAATTTTACCATATCCTACATGTAGACAAATGATTCCCAATAAAGGGATTGTGTGATGGCTCATGGCACCACACAATATGTAAGGTAATAGATCTATTATAATAGTTGAATTTTTTTTTTGCAAAGAATAACAATGAAACAACACAATAGATGAAACCATAACATCAAAATAATACCTTTATTGATATGAAACAATGTTCACTTGCCTCTTCAAGGGGGAAACCGCGAGCAGAGAAGCGCTTTATTACAATAATTCTCAATACAAAACTTCTCATACCCTCTACTCCTATTTATACTAAATCTATCTATCAAAAGAACCATCTAGAGGAAGATCCTTCAGAAGCAGAAGCTTCTATTAGGTCTTCTTACATTTGACTCATTCTTCCTTATTCCTAGGCCTTATTAATATTGACCTTTATTACATGGAAATTTATTATTCTATCTACGTGAGGGGTTAGGGAGGTTAGGTCCCTAACATGCCCTCCCCCTTGAAGAACAACCTTGTCCTCAAGGCTTGAGATGAAGAAATTGTTGTAGAATGGTGGCCGACTTCCAAGTGGCGTTTTCTGGAGTTGTATCTTTCCACTGGACTAGCAATTCCTTGATGGTGCACTAACAGAGACGACACTCTCTCTGGTACAAGACTACTTGTGAATGAAACCAGATGGAACCTTGTTCATCCAACTCAGGGAGATTGGTTTGAGTTTGACACTTAGTTCCAATCACCTTCTTTAAGAAAGAGGTATGAAAAATAGGATAAAGCTTAGAATGGTTGGGTAAAGCTAGTTGGTAGGCCACTGATCCCACTCGCTTGAGAACGGTATAAGGATTATAAAATTTGGGAGCATGTTTATGACACTGTTCAACTTTGAGTGAAATATTCTTATAAGGTTGCAGTCGAAGAGAAACCAAGTCCCCTTCAACAAATTGACGTTCGAAATGACCTTGATTTGCTTGTTGCTTCATGCGATTCTGAGCCATGGCCAAATTGTCTTTGAGGGCATGAAGAATAGCCTCTCGGACTGCAAGATTTTGGTCAACCTCCTAAACCTTCGAAAACCCTGGCATGTATGATAGAATCGACGGTGGCTTTCGGCCATATACTGGTTCAAAAGGAATCATGTGAATAGTTTTATGGTAAGATGTATTGTACCACCATTCAGCTAGGGGTAACCACTAAGCCCACCGATTTTTCCTCTCAGATGCAAAACACCTCAAATATGTTTCCAAACACTTGTTGACAATTTCAGTTTGGCCATCCATCTGGGGGTGATAGGCAATGCTTAGATGCAATTGGGTGCCCTGTAGCTGGAACAATTCTATTATGACCCAAGAGGGACATGTATATGGCTAAATGTATATGATATGACCCAAAGGAGGGGCATATATGGGCCTAAATGTACATGTAACATGTAAATATATATGTAATAGGGTCGACCTAGTAGTAAAGGGGCCTCATGTCCAAGTGTGAACAACTATATATAAGAGATCATGTATTCATTATTGGAGATGTGAATTGTGAAATATGAATGGTATTTTCTTATTTGGAGGAGGTTCCCCTATTCTTTAAGGAGTTATTGTGTAACTTATCTATCTTGGATTTGTGCTCCATGCTCACATTTTGTACATGGTGTGTACTTCTGTTATTTTATGGTATTTTGAGCATTTGGATCATTACATTTGGTATCAGAACATCGATCCTAGGGTTTTGCTTCCTCAATACATGCATTTTGGAATTTCACTGTAAATTTTTCTCGGAGCCATCTCAGAAGGAGAAAACTAGAGGATATTGAGAAGAATTGTCATAGTACCTTTGGTACGAATTTTAGCTTATGGGTCGTTGTAATTTTGGATATACACTCTGTGCAAGATAAGGTTTTTGACTAATCATGTAACTAGTATCAAACAATTGTTCTAGGTAAAAAAATCATATCTTCTTTAGTGATGATCCAAATTGAGTGAGACCACTTTCATTGAACCGTGGACAATTTGTAGTATTTTTGGTACAATTTTTAGAATTTTATATTAATTATTGTGTGGGGGCACACTGTATAAGTTCACTCTATGATAAAGGACAAAAATCAACAAGGTGTGGCGAAGTTACCATAACTTCCACTTGGCACATCCAATTTTGGTCATACCTATGACATTGCAAAGTAGACATTTCAGAGTACTACATATCCCAATTTCAGACTCAGAAGGGATGAAATTGTAGAGATACACAAAAAGAAAGGTCGAATAGGAGGACATAATCCAAATCAAGGTTTCAAAGGTATGTTCACTTAAAACTATCATAACTTTTAATTGGGATATTTGATTGAGCTGATTAAAAAACCGTTGGAAAGAGAAAACATAGAATATTATATTGGAGAAAGAATTATAGCTAATTGGTGTCACTATAGTAATATATTGAGGTTGGAAGTTGAGGATTATTGTAGACCTCAATTAAGAATCAATGACAATACCTAACTTTAGTGGAGATGAAGATAAAGATGAAATTGTTCCTAAGGAATGGTTGAGAATAATAAGGAAAAATCGCAAGAGTCCTTCTTTGGTAGGTATTTATTTGAATGATGAAGTTGATGAATGGTGATATATCCTTGATGAAGGTACTAGACGAAGCGTCACATGGGAAGTATTTGAATAATTATTCTCAAACAAATGGATCAATGACTCAAAAATAGAGGAAATGTATAGAATTCAAGATGAGTTAAAATAAGCAAAGGAAGAAATCAAGAAGAAAAATGATGAGTTTTCCAAGATGCAATCCCTTAATGAATCACTCATTAAGGAGGTTAAGAACTTAAAGCAAGAAAATAATAGTAAATCAAAGTGGGAAAATGATGATTCAAGGGAAGAATTGAAAAAAGAAGAAGAAGAGATATGCAGATTACGAAACCATAATAAAAAAATACTAGATGAGGTTAAGAGATTGAAAGAAGAAAAGAAACAATGTCAAAATCAAGAAAAAGAAAGGATCTTGGATGAAGCATCTACCAAAAGACCGGAAGATAAAATTTGCATGAAGGTTGAGGAATCCTTAAATACTGACGAGGTAAAATCATAAATACAAGCCAAAATTGAAGAATAACGTTAGAATTTTTTAGATGGGATCACACTGCAGCTTCAAAAGGAGAAAGAAGACAAGATTCAAGAAGGTCAACAAAAGATACTTGAAGAAGTTGAACTCCATATAGAGGATGTACATTCCAAATATGATGGTATTATCTCCAAGGCTAGAGTAATCAAATACCAGAAAACATGATCAATGATGCCATTGTCTCTGAAAAGAAGATAGATGAAATGCATGTGAAGAGTGAAGACAAATTGTCAAATGTGAAACCGTATCAACACCCTCATTACCAGGAAACATTTCAAGGAAGACAATAAGGATGATATCAACATTATAAAGGAAGAAGATGGAATACTTGTCAATATTCATGGAACAAGGCATCGCCAAACTACTCTTCAACAAGCTATTATCAGAGACCAACAACCACTACAAATTGGAGAAGCTTCAATAAAAATGCATGGAATCACAGAAAAAAAAAATATGCAACAACTAGACACCAAGGATTAAGACTGAAAATAATTGATTTTGGATGGATAGATCATCAACAATGGGATGAAGAATGCAGGAACATAAGAAAATCATATTACTTGGTTTCATCACATGTGAAGCCTTTAATTACAAAGCTTTGAGGACAAAGCTTTTTGAAGGAGGGTACTATGTTATGACCCAAGGGGGGCATATATATATGGCTAAATGTATATGATATGACCCCAAGGGGGAGTATATATGGGCCTAAATGTACATGTAATGTGTAAATATATATGTAATAGGGTCGACCTAGTAGTAAAGGGGCCTCATGTGCAAGTGTGAACAACTATATATAAGAGATCATGTATTCATTATTAGAGATGTGAATTGTGAAGTATGAATGGTATTTTGTTATTTGGAGGGAGTTCCCCTATTATTTAAGGAGTTATTGTGTAACTTATCTATCTTGGAGTTGTGCTCCATGGTCACATTCTGTACATGGTGTGTACTTATGTTATTTTATGGTATTTTGAGCATTTGGATCATTACAAATTCCTGCCAAAACTTGCTGGTGAAAGTGGGATCTTTGTCATAGACAATAGAATGAGGCATGCCATGAAGCTTGAAGATATTATCCATGAATTTTTGAGCCACTATGGATGTTGTGAATGGGTGTTGAAGAGAACAAAAATGAGCATATTTGAACAGACGATTGATGACTACCATGATGACTGATTTATTTCCCGATTTAGGTAGGCCAACAATGAAATCCATAGAAATATCTTGCCAAATAGCCAGGGGGATCGGAAGCGGTTGGAGTGTGCTAAGAGATTTGACTGTTTCTCCCTTGTTGTGTTGACATACCTCACATTTAGCCACAAAGGTGCAAACATCTTGTTTCATACCATCCCCCCAAAAATAAAGTTTGACTTGTTCATAGGATTTGGTAAACCCTGAATACCCAGCTGTGGATGGAGCATGAAGTTCATAAAGAACCGTGGATTTAAGTTTCAATTATTTGCTTAAATACAAATGACCTTTGTAGTGAAGCTCTTCATTGTGCCAAGAGTACCCTGGAGAAGTTGGAGAATTGTGTTGCAATTGGTGGATCATGTTAGAAGTTTTGGGGTCTTGCAACCATTCCTAACGAATAACTTGGAGCCAATCTGGTACAATGAAGAAGAGGGAGAAAAGGGACCCATCTTCTTCATACTTTGGGGAAATAGCATCTGCAACGACATTGTCCTTTTCTTTCTTGTAAATGATCTCATAATCATAGCCAAATAACTTGGACACCCATTTTTGTTACTTCGGTGATGAAATTCGTTGTTCCAGAAAATACTTGAGACTCTGATGATGAGTTTTAATTTGGAAGCATTGTCTCGATAAATAAGGATGTTAGAGACCCACAATATGCAGAATAACTAACGTTTCCTTTCCATAAATGGATTGGCCCAAATGTCTCTCGAAAAGTTGTTTTCTAGTGAAGGCCAAAGGCCTGCCATATTGCATGAGGATGGCCCCAATTTCTTTCCCGGAAGCATCACATTCCGGTACGAAAGTCTTTGTGAAATATGGAAGTGCTAGGATAGGGGTCGAGCACATATAATCTTTCAAGGATTGGAAGGAGTGATCAGCACCTGGAGTCCAACTGAAAGATTTGTTTTTAAGGAGAGAAGTCAGAGAAGTTGTAATTTTTCCATAATTGTGAAAAAACTTCTGATAATATCTCATTAAACCTAGAAAAACACGCAAGATATTAAGAGTTTTAGGGCGAGGCCAATCTTGCATAGCTTAAATTTTCTTAGGATCCACTCATACACCATCCTTGCCGACAATATGACCTACGTACTCCACTTCTAAGGCTCCAAAGGCACATTTAATTTGTTTGAGGAAAAGCTGGTGCTTAGAGAGTAGATGAAGAACTTGATCCACATGGGTGAGATGGGATTTCCAAGTTTTACTATAGATGAGTATATCATCAAAGAAAACTAAGACAACATGACAAAGAAAAGGATGTAAGACATGATTCATAAGACTTTGGAAAGTGGAAGGAGCATTACACAGACCAAAGATAAGGAGCATTACATAGGCCAAAGACAAGGAGCATTACACAGGCCAAAGGGCATTACCAAGAACTCATAGTGACCCTCATGAGTTCGAAATGCAGTCTTGGGAATGTCGTCTTCTTTCATACGGATATGGTGGTAGAAAGAACGAATATCAATTTTGGTGAAGTACTGAGCACCACTCAATTCATCCAAGAGATCATCAATAACAAGAATGGGGAATTTGTCTTTGATTGTGAGTTTGTTGAGGGTGCGAAAATCAGGACACATGCACCAAGTACCTTCTTTCTTGAGTACCATGACCATAGGGGAAGAATAGGGACTAGTACTAGGATGGATAACACATGCTTCTAGAAATTCATGAAAATGTTTCTCAATTTCATTATTTTGGGAAAAGGGATGATGATAAGGGTGAACATTGGGAAGAAGACTACCTGGTATGAGAGGGATGAAATGATCATGGACACCATGGGAAGGAGGAAGGGCTTTGGGAGTGGTAAAAACAACTTAGTGGTGAGAGAGGATAGATTGTAGGTAAGGATGCACATAGGGTGTCTCAACAACTTGAATGGAGTGGAGTTGGGAAATAATGCTAAATGACCCTCTTTGAGGAGATTTTCCATGCGATGGGAACTGATGATCTCAAGGGAGCCTATTGTGATGTATTGGAACTTATATTGTTTTCCTTCCTATTGGAATTGCATGGTTAAGTCCTTAAAATCCATGAGAATGGGGTCGAGAGTGCGTAACCATTCAACACCAAGAACAATGTCACAACCACCCATGTCTATAGAAAACATTTGGGATTTCAGATGATACTGACCAATTTGGAGCTGCACATTTTGACATCGTCCCCCACATTTCATGGAACCTCCATTGGAAATCATGATTTGAAAATTATTGACGGCACAGATGTAACAATTGACTTCTTGAGCAATGCGACGATGAATAAAATTATGGGTGCTACCACTGTCCACAAGGATGATGAATTTTCGATTTTTAGTGTAACCAATGAATTCGAGGGTCTGGGGAGGAGAGAAGCCAATGAGGGAATTAAGGGAAATCATTGGTTCAAATTCTAGTGGATCAGAGGGTGGGGTCAGATCATATGGTTGTGGTAGCTCATCCATAGGTGAAACAATAACCTCTTCTTCAGAAACATCCTCAGTCATGGCCATAAAAATCTTCTATTCCTTACACTTGTGAACTAGAAAATATTTGCCATAACAATTATAACAAAGACCCTTGAGTTGACGTTCAACCATTTCGACCCTGGTTAATTTCTGGATCTTGAGGGGAGGTGTAGGAGGGGCGAAATTGGTGGGTTTAGGGAGAAGCAGAAAGGATGGTTTGTAGATCTGGAAGGAGACAATTTGTTGTGCTTCCTTGGCTTGTTGAGTAGCTTCCAACCAAGTCTGGGGACGTGCCATGATAACATGGGAACACATTTCATATTTTAGGCCACTGATAAAGCATTCCCTGAAGAAAGCATGTGATATGCCCTCCGTTCTAAAATCCAAGTGATCAAATGTTGTGATAAAGTCTTCCATTTTCCTAGACTGCTTCAACTTGGTTAAACGACCTAAGTGGTGGGTGTCAGAGTCAAAGAGGGCATAAAGCTCTGCAACAAACTGTGTCCAGGCAACATATCCTTGGCGTGCCTTTTTACACCATTTCCACCATTTCCAACATTCCATATCCATATGTAGGATACCATAATAGAGCTTGGCTAAATCATCAGTAATTCCATGTAAAGAGAAATAATTTTCCATTTGAGTGACCCAACCTGTGGGATTCGAGCCATCAAATTTGTTCACCTCAATTCTGGGAAGGCAGAGGTCTCGAGGAAGGTGGGTAGAATGAGGACCTTGGTAATGGGAAGAGTCATGATATTTCTGATAGGATGGTTGTTCACAAGAGGAAGGTTTATGGGAAGTTCCCATCAAATGGTCAAGTGTGGATTAGATGTCTTTAATGTGGGCACATTGGTCCTAAAGGATTTGAACAGAGGAATTGAGTGAACTAATGTTGGCATTGATATTCTTGATGTCCTCCTTGTTCTGGAGGTTGTCAGCAACCAATGCATTGATTTCTTGGGTGTGGGTGTTGGCCATTTGGAAAAATGGTCAGGAAAATGGGATAGGGGGGGAAAGCAGGCGGGTCGGGAGGGGTGGGTGTGACTGTTATCACTGAAATTTCATCTGCAAATGGTTACAAGAATCCAACATCTTCAAACACCCATTATTTCACCCACAACTTCAAAAATGCATTTCCAAAAGGCACAAAACTATACAACCAGTTAAAAAATCAGCATGCGCGAAATATACAAAGGCAGCGCGTGCACGTGCGACAGTCGAATAAAGCTGGAAAAGCGCATATGCACCTGATGCATGACTATGGATGCAAAAGGCCGTTCACACCTCAGAGAAACGCATTTATTATTTTGGTCGACCTTCCACCCACTTCTGGTTCATCTCCCAAGTCGATTTGACACCCAAATCCGAGCTGAATCCGAGTGGGGGGCTGGTCAAAGACCTAAGGGTGCCCTAAAGAGCCCCTTGTTCACACTAAAGACTGGTTACATAATGCCTCAAAGATTTGTTATAAAATGAGGCCATGGGTGCACTATATTTTCAAGGAATTCATTTGTATTGTTATGCTACATTTATTCTCTTGGGGAATCCTCTTTTCTCATCAACAACATATAAGCACCATTTCGCTTAGCCATTCATATCACCTCTTGAGTGAATGTGCTTTGGATTTTCTTTACCATTTACTTCTAGTTTGTTACTTGTAAGAAGAGCTCAATCATTGGGGGTTCAAGAGCCCCCCCTTGGAGGAAGAGGGGACCCATAAGTCTCCCTTTCTCTTTGGTGTTTTCTCACTGATACAACTTATCCATTGGTGGCATGAATGTTGTTTAATTTTTGTTCTATTTTCCTTATGCACTCTAGTTTAGTTTCTTTTATTGTTAGTAGCTTAGTTCTTTGTTTATTTCTTATGCTTGATGTTTCTAACTCTTGCATTCACTCTTGTATTGTCCAGCTAACCCAACTGGACTTGTAAACATCCTTCTTTTGCTCATTCAGGTGACAAAAGGGGTGCAACAAATTAGCGACTCCACCGGGGATAGGTATCAATTTCCTCCCCATTTGGGTTGTTTGAGAACTTCATTTTGGTTTGTTTAACTTGCAGAAACCTTAATCGGCCCATGCATGTCCGTAAAAAGCTAAATTTAGAGCTGAGTTGAGAGAATTTCATCCGAAATTTTTATCACGGCTGTGTAATAGAAAGTGCGTGATTTTTTTAACCCACAGTCTACTCTGCGACCCACGCATATGTCCAGAAAATCATACATTATAAGGGTTTTTGTGATTTGTTAGAAGCCCATAACCTTCTTAAGTTTGATTCTATGCATAATTGTAATATGCACCACACTTAGATTCCCTCTCCACATGAAGGGTTAGTCAAAACATAGGCACTTAGGGGGTTAAAATTCATATTTATCTCCTTTTTGCATTCATTTTGCCACATGGATGGCTTGCTTTGATTAAAGATTAGTTGGAATCATTCTACATCACAAATATAACTACTTGCTTTGGGACCGGAAATTGAACGTCAATCTTTGAGTATGCTCTTCTCTCGCGCTACAAAGCGATCTTGAGAATTAGTGAGGGAAAATTTCATCTCCCTTAAAGACAAAATATTTAGGAGAGGAAAACATCCCCTTTGGGACTCCACTTAGTTTCTTTTTCAAACACATCTTAAATTTGTAAGGGCCCACACATGCCCACATGCTATAAAGATAGGATAGTTGTTGAATTTGTTTTCTTAGACTAAATCACTAGGAAAGTTTAAAGGTTTTGTAATGGGCCCATACATGCCCACATGTCTACAATCTATGATAGTTTTGAAGCTTTCTTAGATTAAATCACACGAGGGAGTTAAAGTATTGGTAAGGACCCATATGTCCACATGCTAGTTCTCTAGGGACCTTAAAATTTCGCAAGGTTGTACCAATGAAATTTAGTAAATTAGGTAATAAAGACTTGTAAGGACCACACAAAACAAGGTGACACCTAAATTATTAAAAATTTGACACACTTTCACTTGTTCACACACAAAGTCACTATTCACTCACATAGTTTTCATCTCGAAACGTGGAGGTTGAAGTAAGTTTCCTCCAAAGGGATTCCGAAACACCCCACCATTTTCTTGACGAAACTATCCACTCCCACTTAATTTCAACGAGATTGGTTCACACCCCCAATCTCTCAAACAAACATCTAATTTTTTTCTAAAAACTCACTAAGTTTTCCTCCACAGGAGGTGCCAAAAGATTTTTTTTAGTCTAGGTAGGATCTCAGGGATAGGCATCCAAATAACTCTCCATTATTTGGTTCTCACATCTTCAAACAATAGAAGTTGTCAAATAGGAAACTTTAAATCTTCCAAGTCAAGTGTTCCTACACTATAAGGCAGGGAGATACCCGTGAAGGGTTGAAGGTCGAGGTCCGGTTGTTCTGTGCATCCTCCCTTGAGGCACCCACCTCTTGGACGAGATCCATCCCGTGACCCATTTCTTAGGCTGAAAATCTAAATGCTACACTTTGACCGAGGTACCTAGTGACCAAATTTTAGGACATCTACCCAGGTGACAATTGTGGGTTTCAATTGCACCTTGATCGGATTTTGTGTGGATATTGGAAAATATCGTCAACTCTTTCAGGATATGCATCTTCTATCCCTCATTATAACTGATTATTTCATCCTTCACTAGTTCCTCTTCCGATGGCTTCAGACCCCACTGTTGAGTGCTTTTGGAAGGTCCATTGTTATTCGAGAGGAAGGACGTTACATCTTTTAGGACACAAACATTTATTTTCTTTGTTCTCCCACGCGAAAAAAACCCCCCTATCCACATGTATGCTTTTTTATTGATTTATGTATGATGCTCTTGTGATTACATACGATTGCAAGATATATTGTGATAGGTTCAAAAAATTATAAACAAATACTCTTGTTCATTTATTGCTCTCATCACCATTTGCATGCATCCACTTTGCTAGTCGGACATCATAGGGGACCCACAAAATATTTGTTGTTCCAGATGCTTGCTAAATTTCCCTCCCATTCTAGGGGGAGTTCCTAGTCTATCCAACTCATAAGCTCCACCTTCTCACACTCTTGTGAGTGCCACTATCTTAGTGTTGGATTACTGAGAGGGGGGATGAATCAGTAATAATGTAATTATAATCCTTTTTATTCAAATGTTATATCATTGTAGAAAATAATGAGCAGTAAGAAATAAACAATCACACACATACACAGTACACCAGTGTTTTACGTCGAAACCCAAATAAGGAGAAAACCACTGAATGATTTTTCTTATATGTCTTGAAGAATTACATTCATTGGAAGCACCAACTTCCTTTGTTTTCTAGCTGTAACTGGAAGGAGGCTCCAACCCCCTAGTTTCTCAGGCTACAACCTGAGAGAAGCTCCAACTCCCAATTCTTTGGCTACCACCAAAATGAGGCTACAACCCCCAATGTTCTCCGGCTACAACTGGAAGGTGGCTACAACCACCTGTCCTTGCCCCGTCCTGCCACTCTGAAGTAGAAGTAGAATGATGGAACCACTGTCACACTATCACTGTGAGATATAACGCTGTAAAAATGTACCAATAAATATGAACCATGCATCAACCATGCATCAACCTGTACCTCAACCTGTAATAAACCTGTACCATAAACAAGTGCATCAACCATGCACCAACCTGTAATCAACCTGTACCATAAACAAGTGCATCAACCATGCACATGCACCAACCTGTAATCAACCTGTACCATAAACAAGTGCATCCAACCATGTACCAAGTATGTACCAATCATGTGTCAACTACTCATCAACTATGACTCATCAATATTTACCAACATCATCAACTATACACCTCATGTATGT
>ML781807.1:286272-306359 GCA_009831015.1 Picea engelmannii
AGGTTCGAATCCCATGGACCCCCAAATAATTTTTACATGCCAACCAGTAGTGAAGTGCCACGTGGCTACCCATGTCTGGGCCATGTGACACTTATTCATTTTCCAGTTGACCATTGACTTTTGCCATAGAATAATTTGATTGTCGTGCGATATTTTTCACATCCGAAGTCTGTTTTGAGGAAATGAATATATGGTCGGAATTAGTGCAAAGAGACGGTCGCGATGGAATTGGTGTCACACAATTATGATAACTTTCATTTTTTAAGCATTTTTGGACCTGGGGAGCCTCCTGGATCATTCCTCCCCATTTTGGAAGCTTTTGGACCACCAAAAGTATGCTTTTACTCAGGCAAGCAGTGAGGGTACTGCCTCCCCACTTTGCCCTGTATCATCCATCCTCTCTATTGGGATAATGATCACCTGACTAATCACAACAAACATGAAAACTGAGATAGCATTGTTTATCAAAGTAATCATGCCATCAACTACACATTCATCTACATTGTTTTTCGTTGTTAGCATCCATAGACTACTGAATAGCAACAAACCAAATAACAATACTAAATGTGCTAATGAAACAACATGCTTCCTATTTTGAACAGGAACAATAATCAAATTATGCAGTTGAACCTCATGCTGTACCCCTGGTGACACTTCATGCCTGTTTGAAACATATGGAATCATCTCATGTTTAGCATCACTAACTTCATGTTTTATTACAGACATAAGTGTTAAACTTTTTCTTTCATTTACCATTCTTTTTAACTGCCCTATAGCTACAAAGGACCTGTCAGTTTTCATGCGATGAGCACGAACAATGTACTCTTTCCCATCTTTCTTGAAGCAATATTTATTATCCTCCCTGTAGAATATGGATTTTCTATCATAAAGGTAGGGGCTTCCCAAGACAATCCCACATATGTCCAGTGGCACTATATCAAGCTCTACTTCATCATGATACTTAGAAGTGATTGCAAACTTAATTTTACATTGCTTGGTTACTTGAAAATTGTTATCACCACATATCCATCCCAATGGATATGGTTTAGGATGTGACTTAGTTTCAAGTCCCAAGTTATTCACAACATCTTCACTGATTAGATTGGCTTGTGATCCATTGTCTGCAAGAGTATCAACTTTGACATTATGTGTTATAACCCTTATGTGGAAAAGTTCATTCCTTTTATACTCATCATCCACATCAACTGAACTAGAAGAGCTAGAACTTGCAACAAAATTTATACCTCAGATTCCCATAGCTACAACCTATGTCTCATCACCGGAATCTGATCCAAGATCCACTTGAACTGTCACAGTTGTGGTATTCTTCCTTCCGTGGTTGACAAACTTCTTTGGCTTCAAGTTAGGATGTAAGACCCAACAACAATCTTCATCATGACCTACTTTCTTGCAATGCTTGCAAGTAGGCTTCTCCTTTATTGTTGTGGCTGTCTTCTTCTCTTTCCTTTTCCCTTCATCCTTTCTTTGCCAAGTATTTGTAGAAACACTATCACCAACATTCCCTTTACTTGATTCAATGTGAATGGCTTGTACACATACTTCATCAAAGTTAGAAGGATTTAACATAAGAATAGTGTGCTTAAGATAAGAATGTAAACCACCGATATATATTAGGAGTGTCTCTTGTGTATACAAAGGAATACCGAAATTTAATGCTTTCTTACGAAATGTTTGAGTATATTCTTGTTCACTTTGACCTTTTGATTTCCTTAAACATTTTCAATTCATCATTTCTTGTTACATGTAGGCTAAAGGGTAAAACTGTTGTTTTAATGCAATAACAAAATCATTCCAGGAAGAGATTGTTTTACCACTTTTCTTAAGATCATCTCTAGTTCTGCTTTCCCACCATATGAGATTTGTGCCTCCCAATTTGAGACTTGCTAGTTGGATCTTAGTTTCGTCATCAACAATCTTTTGTATCCTGCAATGGACTTCTAATTGTCTCACCCAATTATCTAGCTTTTCTGCATCTAATTCACCATCATAAGTGGGTAATTAAAACTTTACATCTAACTTTAATAACGAAATATAAGAAGAATGATGAGTTTTTTGCTTATCCTTGGAGGAATGTACACTTGCTTCATTATTAGATGATGAGGATGAATGACAAGAAGGTTCCGAAGGTCCACCACCTCCAACTCCTCCTTCTGCTCTTAACGAAGATTCACCTTCTTCAACTTTTGGATTCCTTCGCTGACCTCTTTCATGGTAAAGATCCTCTACCATGGCTTGCATCAATTTAAAGGCCTCGAAGAAATCATCTTCAGATTTGAAGGGACCCAATTTCCGTGGCGAAGACATCTCTTGCTTATGCGGTCTCCTTTGAATCTCTGTGTCAAGAGCCTCAAGTTGGCCTTCTCCTTGCTTGAGTTTTTCTCTCGTGAGCATCCAATGCTTGCAATTCCTATCAAACCTTCACAACCAAATGCTCTGATACCATAAACTTGATCCAAAAATGAAGGTATTACTGATAAATTTGCAAGTTAGTTTACTGTACTTTTTGCAATGGATCGTTAAGAATGCGAAATACATAAACTTATTATCTCGTTTGCGGAATATCAAATGTGACTTTTACTTGATGCTTATTAATGAATAAAGAGATCATCCATTAATATCCATGCTGCAAATGAAGAGAATAGAACATCAAAACATAAAGAGAAATAGAGACAAGAGGTTGATAACAGAGTTCACAAATCGTTGGCTACGTCTCCGGGCCTGCTTCCAAGTGGAGAACCTCTTTATTGCTCTTTAAAATGCTCAAAGTTCTCTTACAATGCTCTTTTTTATTACATTACATGTTTCATGTCTTCTGTGCAAGACCTCCTTGCTCAAATTCATGCATGCACCATCAAAATCATCTCAACAACATGAGAAAAACGCCTCTCAAAACATGAGAAAAGGCCAAAATTTCAAACTGCTCCTTCAAAACCCTGCATCAAAAGTCCCTCTCCAAGCTTCAAAAATCCTGATTCTTATAGTTTTCAAGGCTCAGATGAGGAATCTCAACTTCCCTCAAGATCTGGCCTCTTTCTGGGATCAAATCCCCCTTCAAATGGCCTAAAATCCTCAAAAAATCCATTTTCTGGGCATAATATCAGTAAAAAATCACCTCTGTATAGTTAAAAAACCACTTTTAAACCAAAAATGCAGAGTAGCCCCCAAGACAGGGCGCACGCCCCCTTTACCAAGTCACATGGGGCCACATGGCCAAGTGCCAGTGCTCCAAGTGCTATGCGCCAGCCCCCTTAACTGTTAGTTCCTAGTTTTGGGGTGCCTTCCATGGGATCTGGGCTAATCTGCCCTTGGGTGTGCCCAGAATTAGCCCTCGGGCACACTCCTATAATGAAACCACGTGCTGGGGCTTAGCCCTAGCCCCCTTGCACCCTCCTTTGGATATTTGACCCCAAAACTATAGGAAAGTGGATTTTTTTTTCATAAATTTGACTTTTGGCAGGTTGGTAATTGAACTTTTCCAAAGACTTGGAGCTAGCCATGGGTCAGAGGTTCGAATCCCATGGACCCCCAAATACTTTTTACATGCCAACCAGTAGTGAATTGCCATGTGGTTTCCCATGTCTGGGCTTTGTGGCACTTATTCATTTGCCAGTTGACCATTGACTTTTGCCATAGAAGAATCTGATTGTCGTGCGATATTTTTCACATCCGGAGTCTGTTTTGAGGAAATGAATATATGGCCAGAATCAACGCGATGAGTCGGTCAGGATGGAATTGGTTTCATGCAATTCCGAGAACTTTCATTTTTTGAGCATTTTGGACTTGGGGAGCCTCCTGGATCAACGAATTTGTCCGATTGAGGTTATTTCAATGCACACTCACTGGCCCATCAGCCAAGTGGTATGTAGAAGAAAAATCTAGGTCCCATATGACCTTTGAATCTTTGGCCAAAGCATTTTTGACCTTCTTTCAACTACCAATCTGTCATGACAATGGTCTCGAACTACTCTCGGAGTTTAAACAAACCTACGCTACACACATCGTTGACCACATTCATGGATGGCGTCGGCGACATAGTCTATGCAAAGCAGAAGCCACCAAAAAACAATGCCATAATTGGTTTTTTAAATCCCTTATTTCCCTCCTTGCCAAAGACGTGGCCGCCACCTTCCCTTAGTCTGAAGAAGAAGCCATCAACAAGGCTCAAAAATTTGAGGTCATTTATTCTCAGTCGGGATATTTATATACAGTACTACCTGATGCCCTGAGACCCGTGCCATTCGGCCAAGACAAACCTGGGATGTCTCACATCGCGGATGGATAGATTGGTACCACTGCACACCACAACACACACCTCCAACAACCACCTATGTATGGAACACCTCAGTATCTGTACGTATATGGAGGACCCCCTTATTATACTCCTCCCCCTTATCAACAACCATATCCTTTTTCCCCCCCTCCACCCATAAGTGGACCCCCCCAGGCACCCCCAGTATGCCCACCAACCCAACTATGTTCTGGTACCCCCTCTACATCTGCTTACACCCTAAGCACTAGTGAAAGTGCCACGCCTTCCTATTTACCCTACGTATCATTACCACAACATAATCTGTGCTTCCCATTTTCCGGTCCTCCCCCATCTATTGTTTCTCCACAAGGACAACCACATGTTGGGGTTAATTTTGTTCAACCCTATCCCGTTCAACAATATCAAAATTTTGAACAGATCAATACGGCTAATCCGACCCATTCGTCGAACAATGCCAAAAAGAAAGGAAAAAACCGAAACAACAATAATCCAGGACTGGGAGGGAATCACCCCTAACAAAACCAACCTGCTGGGGGCAACCAGAATTAGGGGAACCATAACCCTGAAGGGGAAAATAATAACAAACGCCAAGGGAAGAATAACAACAATCTTTGGACAAACTTCCCTTGTTCCCTTTGTGGTGAGTATGGCCATTATACTCACCATTTCCCTCAAATCGCTGACTTTAAACGGATGAAAGAATCTGAAAGTGGACCACGTTCCCCAACACTGCCTGCCCCTTAGCAGGCCCCACAACAATATGCACAACAACCCCCCCCAGCTGTGTTATAAAACCCCATACCACACCAAGGGGTAATGAACACCCAAAAAGAGATGCATCCAGCCCCACCACAGATGGGACAGCATGCAAACTCAGGCACTCCTACAGATCGTACTATCCTCCTCACTAGTGAGGAAGAAGTCCTTCTACAAACACGCAATCGTTAATACAGTGCACCCCCTGACTTTGTTCCCACCACCTCAGAAGCAACCCCAATCACAATTGGCCTCCCTCTGATGATTCCATGCCCTAATACCGATACACCTCTTCGTATTCCTCGCATCCCATTACGAAGGAATGTCAACAACCCTCAAGCTAGGGTGGCACACAATTACAGTCTGGTCGATGATTTGGCACAATCTCCTACTGCCATGTCAGTTTTAGAAGTCCTTCAAACCTGTCCTACCCAACGGAAGTCATTACTTTTTGGCCTGGGGGAAGTTGACCTTGATGATACTCGCCTCATCACCTTTGATCTTGATAGTGGGGAACCCCGTCTCCCCACTCTAGTCGCTTTCCAAATACCAGTTAAAATCCAGAACATCACAGTTCACCGCTGCATCATTGATGAAGGTGCATCCACATGCATCATGTCCAAAACGATATGGCAGAAACTGGGTTCCCCTATTCTCATCCCATAAGCCATCACTTTGAGATATTATGATGGACGACCATCCTCTCCTGAAGGGCTCTTTCAAAATGTCCCCATTGAACTCGGGGGAAACAATATCCTCATTGACATTGAAGTTATCAACTCTCCGCTCGATTAGAACATTTTTTTTGGGCATAGCTACATGTATGCGATCAAGGCTATGGCCTCTTCCATGTTTCGTACAATGATGTTCCCCCACAATGGGAAAATTGTCACCATTGAACAAGTGTCACATTACGAGCCCAACCCTTCCTCCAACATCGATAACATCTTACATCTCATTCATACCAATCCCGAGACCTACCCACTTATTGAGATGGGTCCCAGAATTTTCAAAGACCCATCCTTGCAAAGGACATACCATGGAGCATTTCCGCTCATACATCCCTCAACCCAAGTATGTGTCATCTCATCCAATGGAACAAAAACTGGATATACCCTTCCTCCCATAGAGGCTTCATTACTATCTGACATCCCACTAGTCGCAGAGCTCCTTCCTCAAGACTCCCTTGAGAACCCTCCAGCTTCCCCTGTTCCTAATTATACCCTCCCTCAGGGCCACATTCTGGTTTGGGAGACAGTCCCCCAAGCCATTACCCAAATCCCCTTCTTTTATCCCCCTCTGGGTGTACAATCTTTCTAGGTAGCTGCAATGCTTACCCTTCCCAATATGGTGCTGGAAATTCCAGTATGGTATCTACATCCACCTGAGATGGTCCCTCAACCATACCTCCCTCCCCAAACAGAAGGAACCCCGATGCAGATTCCAATACTTACTCCAACCACACCAGCCTCACCCCCACTCACTAACACCAATACTATAGTTGGGGGCAGAAGGAAGAAGAAATATCCCAATTCTCCACTTCCCCCATGAGTTCAGCCTCCTTGCGCACTATGCAAGAAAGATGAACACCCCACTAATAAATGCCCATCCCTCCCTGAGATACACAATTCAATTCAACTACCTTGGGCAACGACACCACTGATCGCTTCCTCTAGTTCACCCAATACTACCACCACTGCATCCCCTACTACAAGTAGCAAAGGTCTGAGAACCAAATTTGCATGTGCCATCTGTTTAGAGTATGTCCATTACACCCACCATTGTCTGACGTTACCTCAATTTCGATAGACGCTAACAACAGTCTGCCATATCTTCCAGCAAGAACCTCCTCCATCTGCATCATCTCACACACAAGTCACTGACATCCACTATGTCACAACCTCAATCAATGAATGGATGAGATTTCCTTTCTCTCTATGAATTGCTCGACCATTTCACCTACCAATGTCCCACGATTATTGAATACATGTGTTGACAAATGGCCCTGATTCAAACTCCTCCCATCGCTTCACCGCCAGCAACGCCAGTAGTTCCCCCTACTCCCTCTCCCGATATAGTTTATATATTCTCCCCTGAGCCTGAGGGATTTCCCACCCCTCCATGGTTCATAGATAGCCTAGAGGAGGATTTTCCCCCAAATCCCCCCAATTCTCCCATTCATTTCCCCACAGAAATCTTACGCCCGACTTCCATTTTCAACCCACAATATCTCGATATTTGGTTTATGTCAAGCAAACCCACGCAACCCCCTTGCATCAGTCCCCCTACCTTTTCACCAAAAGATAAAAACATGGTGATAGTCACCAATATTATTCCCCTGGATCCACTATATTCTCGACAGTTCTATTGCGATGAAGACATCCTCGAGGAATTAACTTCCCCCAATTGCCCATGGGATACGCTCCATCACCAAGCGCTCTTTCTCTCATAGGACGCTTTTGCGCCTCCTAACCACAACACCATGTATGCAATCAAATCCAAAGATTTTATCCCATCAGGGCATATCTACTGGTTCAATAACCCTATACCTTCCCCCGACGCTTTTGAAGAAGGCAACATGGCCAACATTTCCCCCACCATCAAAATCAATATTTCCATCAAACCTGGAGTTATAGAGGAAATCACCATCAGTGCTGCATTCCCTCTTGAAGATATCTTAGCTTACAAAGCATTTTTTAAGGAATACCGGGACATTTTCGCTTGGTCATACACGGAGATGCCCGACCTCAATCCCTCTATTGTCAATCACTGTATTGACACCTGGCCTGATATCACCCCCATTCGTCAAAAGCAATGCCCACTGCACCCATCCAAAGCAACGTCCATCAAAGACGAAATTGACAAATTACGCGCTGCAGGGTTCATATACCCCATCGCATATACGTCATGGGTCTCCAACCCCATCCTCGTTAACAAAAAGAAGGGAACTATCCATGTCTATATGGATTTTCATGATCTCAATCACGCTTGTCCCAAAGACAATTTTCCAATGCCCTTTATTGACCAAATTATCGATGATTGTGCTGGCCAAGAAGCTTTGTCCTTCATGGACGGTTTTTCTGGCTACAACCAAATTCAGATCCACCTAGCCGATCTATACAAAACCACATTCACTACCCCCTGGGGTACTTTCACCTATCCTGTCATGCCCTTCGGCCTCAAGAACGCCGGTGCCACTTTTCAAAGGGCCATGACATACATCTTTCATGATCTGGCTCATATCATCCTAGCATACTTAGACAACCTCACAGCCCAATCCAAGACACACACTCAACATATCGAGGATTTATGAATCGTCTTCCAAAGGTGTCGTCATTACAATATACACTTGAACCCCCTCAAGTGCGTATTCTGCATCATCACCGACCGCCTCCTTGGGTTCATCGTTTCCTAGCGCGACATTACCGTGGACCCCCTCAAGGTCCAAGCCATCATGAAGATTCCCCCACCACAGAATTTACGCCAACTATAGAGATTACAAGGTAAAGCTAACTTTCTACGATGGTTTGTCCTGGATTACGCCACTCGTGCACATGGCTTCCTTTGCTTGCTATGCCACGACATCCCATTTCAATGGGATGAACATGCCTAATCCACTTTCGAAGACCTTATAGGGGTACTCTCCAATGCGTCGTTGATTAGTCCACCCGACTATGATCACGACTATATCCTCTACTTATCGGCATCAGCCGTCTCAGTAACAGGAGTTCTTGTCCAAATAGGGGATGATGACCGTGAGTATGTCATTTACTACATTAGTAAGAATCTTTCAGGACCACCCTTGAAGTACAATCATGAAGAGAAACTCTCCCTTGCAGTTGTCCTCACAGTCTAGAAGCTGCGCCATTACATTCTTCTTCGAACTACCAAAGTCGTCGCAGATTCCAACCCAATGCAATACTTGCTCTGTCGCCGGAAAATCAATGGTAAATTTTCCCGATGGATCGTTATCCTTCAGGAATACGACCTCTAATTTTCAACACCCAAGAGCAAGAAATCCCTTGTCCTTGCCGAACTCATTACGACATTTCCTTCCAACACTACCAGTTCCCCCGTCAATATAGACTTTCTTGACAAACATCTCTTTTACATCCCCTCGTATGATCCATGGTACGACGATCTCCTCGTCTACTTCCGAACACAGAAGTTTGGCCATCACCTTTCCCGAGACGATCGTCGACGTATTCGACAATAGGCCCCTCGCTACCTCCTTATCAGTGATATCTTATATCACCGAGGGGTCGACACCATACTTCGTCGATGTTTGACCATCGATGAATCCGATAGAGTCTTGAATGACTGCCACAATGGTGCATGCGGTGGCCACCTCTCTGGGATGTCCACCGCCCAGAAAATCATTCGAGCAAGCTACTTTTGGCCCAAATTATTTCACGATTGCATCCACACTATGAAGTGCTGTGACAAATGTCAGATATACGCCAACAAAGAAAGGAAACCACCCATTCTTCTCCACCCAATCATTACTGCTGGCCCATTTTGCAAATGGGGCATATATTTCATGACTTGCAACCCTCCATCCAGCAATGGACACAAATACATCGTTGTTGCAGTCGATTACTTCACCAAATGGGCTGAAGCCATGCCTACCTTCAACAACACCATTAACACTGTAGTTAGGAGGCCAATTGGTTTATCTATGGAGGGCTTCAGGATATCTAGGTCGATCCGTATACTGGTGTTGTCTAATGTGCTACCACTCAAAGGGGTACCAATAGGGGTTACAAGGGTGGCCAACAATGTGTGCTTAAGTACCACTTGTAGTTCTTGTATGTATGCTTCCTCGTCCGCGGATTTATGCACATAATTACATATCTCTGTAGCTTTAAGATGCTAAAATACGTCTCTACCCTGAAAAAAAAATAACCCACAATTTTCTGCCAAGGAAAGTGCTCTGATACCACTTGTAAGGTACAAGATCTATTATAATAGCTGAAAACAAAAAATATTGCAAAGAATAATAGCGGAACAACACAATAGATGAAACCACAACACTAAAATAATACCTTTATTGATAGAAACAATGTTCACTTTCATCTTTGTGGGGGCAACCTCTAGCAGAGCAGTGCTCTATTACAATAATTCTCAAGACAAAACTTCTTATACCATCTACTCGTAATTTATACTAAATCTATATATCAAGATAACCATCTAGAGGAATATCATTCTAGAAACTAAATCTTCTATTAGGTCTTCTTACATTTGACTTATTATTCCTTATTTCTAGGCCTTATTAATATCGACCTTTATTACATGGAAATATATTATTCTACCTACGTGAGGGGTTAGGTAGGTTAGGTCCCTAACACAATATCCATTAGTCCTGTAGACAAATGCTATGGGTTAAGGCCATAGATCTTGTCCCTAAACCATGGCCTATGCCTAAAAAATCATCCATTATGTGTTAAACCTCAAAATTATTGCTTATAGGCTAAATATTTATGACATATTGCTTGTGTGATGGCTTTGAGCATCACACATGACCTCTTGGCCCCATACATAAATGATACAAGCTAATACACATATTTTTCTTCTAGACCATTGTATGGGCATCAATAACTATCCTTGGTGTGTCAAACTTCAAATTGGACATAATATATCACTCACAAGAAAATGATTCCTTATGTAGGGCATGTGTGGTGGCCATAGGCCCCATGCATGGCATAAACCTTGTAGACAAACGCTACCCCCCAAGACCATGGATTTTGGCTCTTGAACATGGCATGTGCCATGATAAACATACAAGGTGTGATAAACCTTGAAGAGGGCACAATATCTTGGGCACAATATCTTGGTCACAAGAGAAATGTTCCTTATTTAGGTTTCACATGGTGGTTATAGGATTCACACATGGCCCATCTACACTATAGACAAATTTAATTTCCTCACACATAGATTTTTCCCAGGACAATGGCACAGGCCTCAAGAACCATCCACGGTTCAATAGACCACTAAAGGCCACAATGTCTCTCTCACAGGCCAAAGATTCATTATGCAAGGCTTGTGTGATGACCTTCAGCTATGCACATGGGCTAAGACCCTAAAATTTAGACTCATATCTCACTCACAAGCTAGAGATTCCCTATACAAAGCCTTTATGGTGACTTGGGCCTCATGCATCACCCATGAGACCTAAATGAAAATGATATGACTTAATATCATGGTTTTGGCCTTGAACCATTTCTAGCCTCCTAGAACCATCCATTGTGTGCCAAAATTTGAAATGGGTACCATATCCCATTAGTATGTCAAATATTCCATATGCGTGGCTTGTGTGGTTGTGTAGGGCCTCATACATAGACCATGAGATCTAAAGAAAAAAATTGTGGCTTAGGACCTTACCTTTCATCCTTGAACCATCACATGAGACCCTATAACCATCCGTGGTGCACCAAACCTCAAAATTGGGACCATATCCCACTAGTATTTCAATGATTTCCTATGCATGTTTTGTGTGGTTGTATAGGTCCCTAAGCCCCATATACAAATGTTATGCCCCAAGAGTGATCCATGATATTTTCATTGTGACTTATAAAGAATTGTATTAAATGAGCATAAATTAAAATGCACCATTAAAGAAGGGAAATTTAGAAATGAAGAGACATAAGCATCAGATTTGAACACAAAAACTTGATAACGGAATTCATCCTTGGTGGACTACATCTCCGGGTCTTGCTCTCAAATGGGTGGGCTCTTTTACTAACTCAGCAAAATAATTTCACAAATACATGAATATATCTCATTCTTAAATCAAGCTGCAGAAATAATGCTCAGATAATAAAACAAACATCACCAATGGATTCGTGGCGTCAAATTACCCAAAAATCTGTGTCAGTTTCCGTGATTGCTGCAACCTGCAATAATGACATAAATTTTCTCAAAATCCATGCCCATGGATGTACGACCGCACCTCTCCCTCAGTGGATGGTGAACTCGGCTTTAAAAGAATTCTCGGCGAACAGATATAACAATGTGACTGTTGGGTGGATGGGTATGGGCGCTAGAGTTAAGGCGTTGGTTATGGGGAGGTCCTAGGGTCAAACCCTATGGGCTCCCATTTTGGTGTATGGTTATAACTCTGACTAAATTTAGCGAGTGAATTTCTACATTCGGCGGTAGTCACTAGATATGGCAAACCTCTGCCAGATTTGGCGGGGTCCTGCCATTATCCATTTTGAATTTTTGGATATGAGTTGTCCTTGAGAAAATTGGGGATGCCATGTGTCGCCCGCTGATTGGGTCACATGGCATCTTCTCATTGGTCCACCCAGATGCTCAATGTCACACGCAGTCACTGTACGGGACACATGGCGCTCCCTGGATGGTGCCATGTGGCATCTCCTGGGGGTGCCACGTGACACTTTCTGATTGACCCACGTGGACCCCTGAAAAGTCCAATGGCGGGTGACACATGGCAACCTGTGGTGATGCTATGTGGCATGTTGACGTCAACATCTGTACGATGACATCACCCTGCCATGTCAGACACTGACGTCAATAGTACAGATGATGAGGTGTCCCTTGCTTACTGGTCCTGGTTGACCGCAACTTTGTCCACCAATATCTTTCAAACCATAACTCCATTTGATGAGCCATTTGCATCGTTAGAAATCTTGCGATGCCCTCTTCCTGATCATCCATTTTCGCTGAGTTTTGAGAACTTTGAAGTTTTTCCCTTTCTCTATCTGCTAAAGCCATTCTGAGCGTTTTGAGTTGCCTCTATGAGTTATGAGTTATTCTTAGCCTTCTCTGGATCCTTTTTGGATCACGCCTTCCCACTGAGATATTTTTGGACCACCAAAAGCTTTCATCAATAAAATGGTAAGTGAGGGAGGAGTTCCCTCACTTTGTCCTTCTCGATCCACTTTGCCTTTCTTGGATGGGTACCTTTTAAGCATACTCGAAGATAATCAACATCACCCCTGCATGAAGTCCTTGTTCTCCTATCCAGGATGATATATTCTTGTATCTCATCCAAGTATTCAGGTGCAAACTCATCAACTCATGGAATTGAAACTTCCTCATCTTGATCCATGATCATGGGAGGCTCAAAAAGTTTCAAGTTGTCAACATTCACAACTGAGTAAATCTGCATATAATGTAGAAGATCCAAACAAAAAGAATTGGTACCTCTTTTCTCTAAGATAGTGAAGGGTCTATAACAAATGGGATTGAGTTTCTTTCCTTCACCCTTCAATCTCTCCTTGTTGATGTGAATCCATACCCAATCTCCAACCTGGAATCGATGATCAACCATGTGCTTGTCGTGCCGAGATTTGTACTATTCTTGAATTTTCTCCAACTGTTCCCTGACTTCCTGGTGTATCTGTTGAATCTTCTGGATGAACTTGCAGGTGTTGGAATTTGGTGACAACGAATTCCTCCAAGAATGGATTTTAGATCCTATTATTCAACGTTGGTTGTAACTAATGAGACGAAGTTAGAATATGGATATGAGCGCATTCAATAGTCAATTTCTTATGTAACTTGATATAAATTCATGTATGCCCATAGAGGCTAGGAGTGAGATGAGTGGAGTGAGCCTGTTGTAATTCTTCATGCTATGAACAATAATAAAATCGATACCTCTGCTTGGTGGACATATCCCAACGATTGGGTGAACCACGTAAATCCTCGTGTTTTATATTTGATCTGTTTATGTAATGTTTTCGTTGTGTATTAGTTTTCGATTTTTTGGCTGCAAGGTTAAAAATTGGTATCAAAGCATTGTTGGATTAGCCATCATTGAGGAGAAAAATCTCTGCATAGGGATTGTCGATTCCAAATCAACGCGAGGGTCGATTGGTAAAGGGAGCGTTGTTTTTAAAGGGAGAGCTGGGTTATTTGCCAAAGAAAGTGTGGATCCGATCTCTTGCTAGAGGGAGTGCTACTTTGAAGTCAACGTTGGGCTCCCCTAGTGGAGGGAGCGTCGATTTCAAATGATCCTTATTAAATTTCGGGAGTAGTACTTCAGTGTTGGCCTATATACTGGAAGGGAGGGCCGACTGTATTTATCCCTTTCATGAAGATGTGATACTTTGATGAAGTTATCGCCATTCTTCTTCAATGTGACTATTAAATTTGGATGCCTCCTGATAGTTATCAGTTTTTAAGAAGTCCCATCATGAAGAATTAGTAGGGAAGTTCCCATGAGAGAACTCATGTGAACTGAACATCTTGCACAATATATCTCCCATGGGCGTAACTTCTTGATCCTCCCCAGATTTTATCATGTTAATGTTGTGAGAGGGAATTGACAAGATGGGATCATATGCAGCTAGATGGCTAGATCTCCATTCTATGATCAATCTCGCAACAATTGGTATGAAAGGGAGGATTAACAAGAGTACAAAAAACAAAGGCTGAGAAGCAATAGAACGACTAAGATGGAAAAGACTCAAAGTGCCAAGTTTGAAATTGAGAAGTTCAATGGAAAAAACAATTTTGAGATATGGAAGGTGAAGATGCACAATCTGATCATGCAACAAGGCGTCGTGAAGGCGCTTTTGGGAAAATCAAACAAACCATTTCAGATGAAGAGTGGGAAGAGATCGATGCGAGAGCACTAAGTGCCATACATCTGTGTTTGGCCGATGATGTTATGTTCAACATTGTCTCGGAGAAGACAACATCCAGTTTGTGGATGAAGATGGAAAGATTGTATATGGAGAAATCCTTAAAGAGAAAGATCTTCTTGAAAAGACAATTGTATAGTGTGCGCATGATGGAAGGTACGAAAATAACTAATCATTTAAATACTTTTAATACTCTTTTAGTCCAATTGACTAGCATGGGAGTGAAATTTGAATCTGAAGACAAGGCAATTACATTATTGTGTTCTTTGCCAGAGTCATGGGATCACTTTGTTACCTCTATTAGTTTTAGTTCAACAGAAAGTATTGAGTTTGATGTTATTGTTGGAGCTTTACCGTCTGAGGAAATAAGGAAGAAATCTAATCTAGAAACCTCTACATATGAGGCGATGGTGGTCAAAGGAAGACCTAAAGAAAGAGGACATGTTAAGAGGGATTTCTCTTGATCAAAGTCGAACTTAAGTGATGGTTTTGTGGAAAATATGGACACTTGAAGAAGGATTGTTGGAAGCGACAACAAGCCTCCAAAGAAGACCCTCCAAAAGAGACAAATGAATCAAACACAATTGAAACAGGTTTATAAACAAGTTCATGTATTTCTGATGAAGTTTTAACAATTGGTATTGTTTCACGTTATGATCAATAGTGGTTATTAGATTCCAGTGCTTCAAATCACATGTGTCTTCATAGACACCGTTTTATTACTTGTCTATAGATGATGGAATTGTTTACATGGTAAATGATATATCATGTAAATTTGTGGGAATTGGTAGCATTCAAATTAAGATGTTTTATGGATCTGTTAAGATACTAATTTATGTGAGACATGTACCTGAGCTAGGAAGAACCTAATATAATTGGGAGTATTAGACACTGGAGTATATAAAAGTATTGTTCAAGGTGGAGTTATGAAGGTCTACAAAGGAATCCTACTGGTCATGAAGGCGAAGAAGGTTGGAGACATGTGTCTGTTATAAGGAAGAACCGAGTCAGATCATGCGACAGTTGTATCCGAGAATGACAGTGATTCTGCTTGACTGTGGCATCAACGGTTGGGCCATATGAGTGAAACAGGATTGAAGGTATTATTTGATCACAAGTTACTTCCTAGTCTAAAGTCTTTAAAGTTACATTTATGCAAGCACTGTATTTATGGAAAACAGAATAGGTAGAAATTTAAAACCGGAAGACACACTAGTGAGGGAATCCTTGATTATATCCATTATGATGTTTGGGGACCGTCCCCTACTGTTTCGTATGGAGGATCATCATACTTTGTTACTTTTATAGATAATTTCTCTAGGAAGGTGTGGATGTATATGTTGAAAATAAAGGCTGATGTATTTTCTGGTTTCAAGCAGTTTAGAGATTTAGTGGAAAATAACACTGGTAGGTCCATTAAATGTTTAAGAAATGACAATGGTGGTGAATTTACGTCAATGGAATTTGAGAACTATTGCAAGGATTTTGGTATTGATAAGCATAAAACTATTTCCTACACTCCTCAGCAGAATGGAGTTGTTGAATGCATGAACACGACTCTTCTAAAGAGAGAAAGGAGTATGCTTAGTAATGCAAACTTGTAGCAGGAATTGTGGGAAAAAGCAGTAACTACAACTTGTTATTTGGTGAATCGATCACTATCAACAACAATAGAGTGCAAGATTCCTGAAGAGGTATGGATAGGTCACCCTTGTAATTATTCTAATATTAAAGTTTTTGGTTGTGAAGCCTACGCTCTAATTCCAAAACATCAGCTTCTAAATTAGATCCAAAATAAAAAAGGATTATCTTTGTTGGATACGGTGATGGTATTAAGGAGTACAGGTTGTGGGATCCTACTACCCACAAGATCACCAGTAACAAAGATGTAATATTTGATGAATCATCTATCATCAAATCAGATGTAGATGTTCAAATGAAACAGGTAGAAGTACCTAGGTATCAACATATTCAGTTTGAAAATCGTTCAACTACAGATGAGAGTGAACATGAACAAGTTTTTGGAGATGTTCATGCAGAGGAAAACATGGATGATGATGAAAATCAACATATTGTGGATGAGCCACAAAATTCCCTAAGGAGGTCTACACGGGTCAGAGTTTCTCTAAGAAGGTATGATGATTTTGTTTCATTAGTTTCTTTAAGTACTAATGATGATGAACCTCCGTGCTATCAGGAAGCTATGGAGGGTTCTAACAGTGAAAAATGGAAAGAATCAATGAAGGATGAAATGAATGCTTTAGTGAAGAATGCTACATGGGACTTGGTAGAACTTCCAAGAGACAAGAAAACTGTAGGTTGCAAGTGGGTCTACAAGCTGAAGAAGGATGTTGATGATAAGATAGAGAGGTACAAAGAAAGGCTGGTTGCAAAAGGATATTCTTAGAAAGAAGGTATTGACTTTCATGATATTTTTTTCACCAATTGTTAAAATCCTTTCAATTTGAAGTATGTTAGCATTGGTTGCATTACTTGATTTGTAGTTGGAGCAGCTGGATGTTAAGAATGCTTTCTTACATGGAGATTTGGATGAGGAGATTTACATGGAACAACCTGAAGGGTTCATTCAAAATCACAACAAGAAATTTGTTGGCAGGCTCAAGAAATCATTGTATGGTCTGAGGCAGTCGTCTAGACAATGGTACAAGAAATTTGACTCTTTCATGATGAGCTAGAACTTACAAGGAGTGAGTATGATCATTGTGTTTACTTTAAGAAATTGAATAATGGCATATTCATTATCTTAGTATTATATGTTGACGATATGTTTTTAGCAAGCAAAATCATAACTGATATCAAAAGGTTAAAGGCTCAAATGGCTAGGACGTTTGATATGAAAGATCTAGGAGCAACAAAACAAATTTTGGGCATGGAGATATTCAGAGACAAGAGGAATGGTAAGATTTGGTTGTCACAATAGAATTGTGTCGAGAAAATACTTTTGAGGTTTGAGATGAACAGTGTGAACCCAATTTTTGTACCTTTAGCTTCCCATTTTAAGATTTCTTCAAGTTTATGTCCTAGTACAAAAGAAGAAAAGGAACACATTTCTCGAATATCGTATGCTAATGCAGTAGGAGGCTTAATGTATGCGATGGTTAGTACAAGACCAGACATTTCACATGTAGTTGGGTTTGTCAGCAGATATATGGAAAATCTAGGTAAAGAGCACTGGGCAGCAGTGAAATGGGTACTTCGGTATCTGAAGGGCACAAGTTATTACTGTATCACCTATAATGGTGGTGGTTGTGAGTTAGTATGTGGATATGTTGATTCTGATTTTGCAGTTGATTTGGACAAAATGAGGTCAAATTCAGGATATGTCTTTACTCTTGCAGGTGGAGCTATTAGTTGGATGTCAAAACTACATAGCATTGTTTCTTTATCCATTACAGAAGCAGAATACATAGCTGCTTCACATGCTTGCTGTTGAAACTTTTTTAAATTTTTTATCCCTAAGACCAAAACTTTCCTTCTTCGGGTTTCAGATTTTCATAAAGCACAAGTTTCATTATCATTCCCAAACGTCCGGTACCACTTTCCCGAAGAACTATATTCTTTAAATAATAAAGGACAAAAACCTAAAGTGTTTTAAGAATCTCGACGCATTTTCTATAAAATTATTTTAATCATGTTAAGTTTTAAACCTAATGGAGTTAAGATTAACTTATAAAAGTTTTCAGGATTTGGGGTTTGCTGGAAACATATTTTTCATAGCATTTTGAGTCATGAAATCCTAATTCCCGTTTTCCCGAATGAATGAGATTTAGTCCAAATTCTAACTAATTAATTCACTAATACAATTTTAAGTCTTAACTTAATCATATTGCGATTTCGGGATTCCAAATTCAGTGATAACATAACTCTTTTGGTTTTTGTTCATGTTTCGGTTTTCGATCGAGTGAAAGGGTTCCATTTTTGAATTCAAAAGCGCCAAAATATGGCCACTTAAATAAAGGATAGTTGATGATACGTGACACTAATGCGTATCTTGGTAAAATATCCCCTGCATTCAATGTATTGAATTCTTGTCTGCTACGTCAGTACCTATCGTAAAATGAATTAAAAGAGAATTTGAAGGTCTTATATCACAACATTTCATGTTTCATACTATCAAGTGCTAAACACATTCATTCGAACTCAAATACCCCATTTTTGTGAACATATTTTTCATCTAATCTAAGGTCATGGCACCAAAGAAAGCGTCGAAGAAAAGCGAGGATACACAGGAAGGATACATCATATCTGACACCACGCCGCACGCGATAGACTCAATTAAATATTGGACTCAAATCTCTGAACTTCTGGAATATGAATTCAAGAATTCTCATGCTAATTCTGAGAATCACTATCGGGACATAGCAGAATTAGAGCTTCATAAGATCGCAACGCACCCTCGGCTCGTGGCATACAATGATATGATCAGTTGGGCCCTGGAAAAGATCGATATCCCGAGGAGGAGCATCTTAAATGATGAAGGAGTCATCGTCGGCTCATTCAGGCCAGAACATATACAAGTAATGTATAAGCTTTCGCCGAATCCTACACATACTTTTAATGCCGAGATTTTAGTTGAATTTCAGAGGAAAGAATGTACTGAGGTAGATCAAACTTATCCTGATATAATTAGAGACTGGTGGAGATGTCCATCAAAGTTTAGGGCCGATACCCATGGGGTTTATGCTACAACATCCTTGAATGAATACATGGTCTACGTAGCCATTATGCTGTGTAGACTTTTCGGGAGAAAGGATCCCTACCATTTTCATGCAGACTGGGTGCCCTTTTTAGAAGAAGCTTCAGAAGGATATGCTTTCAAATGGAGTAATATTTTTTCGGACAACCTAGCACAAGAAATATCAAACTACAGAGTTGCAAAATCTAAGGGACAACCAGTGGCCTTTTACATGTCAGCATACATTATGGATGCAATCTTCTATGTGACTCCTTTTCCCTTAATGAATTGGAGTTGGAACATAACCTGTCTAGAACCCATTCATGAATACCATTCTGCCCTTTGGGAAGAAAATGCTAAGGACGCATTTTATGAAATTTCTCATTTTGTTATAATTCTGATGCATAAAATATTTCATGGATGCGAGCTCCCTTGCATTTCTGATACAGTCACAAAAAATCTTAAAGAAATAGCTGACTGGTTTATTGATGAGAATTTTTCCTACATTAGGGTTTATGGTTGTTTTATTCCCCCTCACACACTCCCTAAATTCCTACCAGACAGATTGGTGTGTAGAGAGGTAGCCCACTGTTGGTCACTATAATTGCTTAATTAATTTCAAACAACCAAGTGAAACATAAATTATCAACCCAGGGAAGTCTTTTGTTTCAAAGATAGCCACGCACTGTATATGCTCAATTCCAAAAGCATTTAGTGTTGTAGTAAAGAA
>ML781807.1:320780-337549 GCA_009831015.1 Picea engelmannii
AAGCATATAATAATGAGAAAGGACGTTGTATACCTTGGAATGATCAGGTGAGGTGATAATGTGAGTCTAAATACTAGTGATGAAGGGTATAATAATGACAAAAGGTATAGGCAAAAAGGTGCATAGCGTGGTCCTAACACCCACCAGATAGTAAAAGGTGGCATTGGATTGGAGCTAAAGGCAACTAAAAAGAAGTCATGGCCAACTTTCCCTGTACATATCGAGAAAATTTCATTACTAAATCTAGGCCATTCTAAAGTAGAGGCTGAATCACTAGAAGAATTAAAATTGGTAGATATTGAGCACAGAAAGCATGACCCCTATCAATTAGTAGGCAGACATTTGATGCATTATAATTTAAAAGCCTATGAGCATAAAACATCTGTCTATGATGACATATTCAAGGGGGTTATATCCTATGAAGAAGTATTGAACAGAGTATAGGCCATGTCACCCGACTCACAGATTGGTTTCGCGTCATTTCAGAGCCATAGGCGAAGTTGTTTACCCAAGAGTTTGCAGGGTGAATCTACGACCCCACCTCCAGAGTAGGAGGGGCCTCCCCCAGGCTTTGAAACAAATATACTAGACAAAGCAAATACTAAAGGCAAGATGAAGGAGACTAGAAAACCTTCACAAGACACAAAAATTTCCCAAACAAAGGAATCAGAGGTAGGGAAGGGAAAAGAGCCAGAAACATCCCCAGAAATCCCTGAGGATGTTCCAAAAAAGACAAGAGGAACAACATCAACAGAACTTGGAAGATCCATTACTCCCTTGACTCCATTTCAGTCCACTTACGAAAACCCCCACGAGGGAGCTCTTTATGTCAGTGATCTGGAGCCAATTTCTAGGGATGAGATTCCTTCATCCGATTATTTTTCAGTAAAAAGAGAAAGGCAATCTTGAAACAGGAAATCCATCCAAGAGGAGATGGGATGGTTAAAAAGAATAGGGTCATTATAGATGGAAAGAAACTTAAAGATGGAGAATTTGGTACAGAGATAACAGGCAAGATGGGAGCTTTAGCGTCGGCGAATTTATATTCTGTGAGCAGTTTGAAAACCATGTTGGAACAAAAAGACCAAATGATAGCTCAGCTAGAGGACAAATTGAAAGAAACCGAAAAAAATATCAGTTGGGGAATAAAAAAGGGTCTAGAACAAGCTAGATTAAAAGATATTCAGGAGATTCTGAAAATGAAAACAGGCTTAGAGGAATCAAACCAAATGATACAGGTCACTCAGGCACAAGTCCTAAAGCAAGATGAAGCAAATAAACAATTACAAGATAAGATTAGTTCTATTTCAAATCAAGTGGTAGAGCTTGAAATTTTCCAGGCTCAGGTATTGGGAATACATTTGAAGATAGAAGAGGAACAACATAAAGTGTTTTTAAATTTGGAAGTTGTCCAGAATTACTTTCAGGAAACAAATAAATCCTTGGAGCATGTTATCCAGAAAGAAAGAGAAATGAAAGCGGCCAGAACGACTTTCCAAAAAGCAGTAGCCCTTTCAACAAAGAAAGAGGTCGGAAAGATTCAAAAACTATCCATTTCAGAACAGGTCAAAGGAGATGTAATACTCAAGGTGTGGGAAGAAGACCTTGTATAAAACAAAAGAATAACGAAATATGTCAATGATGATTGTCAAGGAATTTTTGATCTTTTAGAAAAAACTTCATTGAATATTGGAAAAAATGACTGTCCTGGGTCATTAGGAGAAATTAACATTGTCAAGCACCAGCTAAGGTTCAAGGAAGATTTGGAGGAAATGAAGGTGGAGATCCTAAAAATAAAGGTAATCAATGTCACCGAAATCAACAAATGGATAGTGACACCGAACTTAAAGTTGCAAACCATTAAGTTCACAAGGAAGATAATTGAAGATCATTTGCCCGAATTACAGAAAAGGTTCTTCGTATTTAAGGCAAAAGATATACCAGATGCTCTCAGAGTTTTGGTAAAGTTTTTGGGAAAATGTATTCGCTGTCTAAAGACAGAAGAATGAAGTTCATCAACACAGACGTGAAAATACTTTTTTGAATATTTTCATCATTAGAATAATAAAGCAGTTAGAAAAGAAATGTAAAGGGTTTGACATTATTCATTCATGTAACCGTAGTCTTAGGAAGTTGTTTAATCACCAACGGGAAAAATATTTGATGAACATGTATAAATATACTTTCAGAAGACCGAAGACAGGCTTTTTGTTTTTTGGAAGCCGATTGTATTAAATTTCACCGACTTGAGATAATATAAATGATGCAGAAGAGATTCTGAATCCTATCCCCTTGAAGCTATGTATCCCTTCACTCTGTTTTCAATGTATTTCAAGGTTTTGTGCTCTATGTCTTTCTAATGGATGATCAATTGTAGTTTAATTCAAGATTCTACTATAGTTTGAATGTATTTGACTATCATATTATTTACGGTTTTTCCTCTACGACTGTTATCAGCAGCCTCAAGACCTGTAGGCCTGTCAGACGGTTATGTCTTAAAATTCGTTAGAAATTTTATCCTTCTTTCTCTCTTTCTCTCTCCTGTTATGACATGATATTCTTTTGAGATTAAAGCCTCTTATCCTCTAACAATGTTTTTTAGTTTGTTTTATTTTAATATCCTCAAATTACTTCAAGTACAGGAAGCAAGCTTTACTATTATTTCACTATTATTTTGAGTTCTGAAACTCCTTCACTTTTCATTCCACAAAACTAAAGCAGCAAAATACCTAATACTTTCGTAATCTAATAATTTCTCAATCCTCATGACTGTCCCAAGTAACAGACAACCTAACATAGAACCCGGTCTACAGGATCAAACTAGCATTACTTTAAATCTATTTAACACCATCTTGCAAGCAACAACCACCCAAGCCGAATTAGAACGTTCATGGGCAGTTATTGAGAGAGAAATAAGCATCCAAGAACAATGGGAAGCCAGATAGAGATAGTTGAGAAACCAACTCTGATTTACCCTTTCTAATTGATTCTTTCTCCTCAACTCGTTACTTTTGGATGCCTTGACGGTATACTTTAGAGCCTTAAAGTATAAACTCAGGAACAACATCTTTTTGGGGCCGTTGTCGGGGACGAAGAAACAAATATTTTCCCTGGGAAGAACGACATTGACACTTTCTTTCTTTGATAGTGAACAAAGATAGACAACTTTCTAAGGCTACCTTTATTTTTCACTTGGCGACTCCATGATAAGTAAACTGGCTATTAGTCGAAAGAACACCAGAAAGAACCCAGACGACAAGCAGACCTCACCAATCTCTGATCTGGAAAAGATTTTAAAATCTCCAAAATCCCTTAGACAAGTCTTTTGCCCCATACATACTATTTTTCAGTCTGACTTTACGCATTTGAATGTTTTGGAATCACTTGAAAGATCTATCTGGCTTCCCCTCTCATACGATACGTTCTCTTTTCCCGAGGTATTTTCCCCAGATTTTCGAGAACCTTCTCCTCACACATTCTGAGCTTCAGCCTCAAATATACCAATGGATACACAAGGAGGTGTTGGAGCTGGAGGTGGTGCCCCAGGAGGACTAGTAGGTGGCCAAATACTGCTTCCTGGAATCTTTGCTAAAGTAGTTGATAGATATGCTCATCTTGTTCTCCCAGTTCCCCTACATGATATTACCGAAAATTATATGAAAAGCCTTCCAAAATTTACAGGGGAAGGGGATTTGACCGCTCAAGAACATATAAACTTCTTCTACCGATTTGCCGATATCCTCGGAATAGAACACGAAGATGTCTATTCTAGACTCCTCTTTCAGACTTTCGAAGGACAGGTAAGGACCTATTTCTGATCCTTAGCAGCCCTATCTCTAAGATCTTACGAGGAACTTGAAGGCGCTTTTATTAGACAATGGGGAGAGAGGAAGGACCACCTCTACTACTTGACTGAATTTGGATCCCTTAGAAAGAAAAGCTCAGAATCTGTTCTAGAATTCACACAAAGGTTCAACAAGTTATATAATAAAATCTCAGTTGAGGTCAAACCTTCACAACCTACAACAAAGGTGACTTTTGCTGGCGCTTTTGATCCTGATTTCGCCTTATTATTGAGAGAAAGGAGATCAACAGATCTCACGAAAATGCAAGATGATGCTCTTGAGATTGAATCGAACATGATGGCATCAGGGAAATTAAAAGCAAAAATAGAAACCGAGAACAAAGAAAATAGGAAATCCAAAGAGCAAAGTGGACCCTCAGGATCAGGGAAATCCTCAGGAGATAAAATAGATGATATGGCTAGGGTAATTAGAGAACTTTCAAAAAATATCTCAAAAATGGAATTAGAGAAATCGAAGAGAGATAATTTCCCCAGGAAGGATTTTAGAAGAAATCCTGATCCTCAGGCTCCATAGAAAATAATTAAAAATGAAGATCAAAAAATCCCAACCCCCTTCAAAAGTGAAAAATTCATTGGAGAGGAAGATCTAGAAGATTTTGAAGAGATTGATGAGGATATTAATAATCTTGGCGACGATAATAAATCACCTTATTTATCGAGACAAGATTATGAGAAATCCTTAAATAAAGAAATTACATCGGAAGACAATGTTAGCAATGACACATCTGAAAATGTGGCCTATCAGGGTATCACAGATGATATTATAGCCGAATTATAGGAAAAATATAATTTAAGACCTAGGAACAAAAGTCTCCCAACTGTTCCAACCAAAAATATCTTTCCAAGGGGTGAAATTGATGAGGCGACTCCAGAAGTTGTCGACAAACAGTCTGCAAAAACTCACACCGCTGACACGCAACCTGTTCAGTCGAAGCCAGTAGGAACACTCGCTGTGAAGACATAGACTCCTGTAAATGAAAACAAGTCTGCACCACAAAGGAAAGATGAAAAGAAAGGAATTGAAGCTCCCAACATAGAGAGTGACAAAATCTTGGGAAATTTTAATCTAGAAAATGAAATAAATAAAATCAAAGTTCCTATTCCCCTTGTTGAACTAGCTAAAAATCCCATATACAGAAAACAAATTGCCAAAATGATTATCTTTTCAGAAGATGAAAGCTAGGTCGATGTCATCAACTTAGAAGATGACAAACTGAACATAGTTTTCAGTCCACATTTCTAAGGCGCGAGAGATACTGTGGCCCCCTTTTATATCACGTTGACCTTGTTTGACCACTTACTCCATAACTATATGCTAGATTCTGGAGCATCCCACAATGTGATGCCAAAGGCCATTATGGAGAAACTCGGTCTCAAAATCACAAGGCCCTATGGTGACTTATATTCTTTTGATTCAAGAAAGGTCAAATGCATAGGTATGATTAAAGACCTTGTAGTCAATCTGGCACAAATACCCGCAAAAAATATTCTTATGGATGTAGTGGTTGCCGACGTCCCTCCAAAGTATGGTGTGCTATTATCTAGGTCATGGGGTGCCAAGCTTGGAGGATCTCTCCAGCTTGACATGACATATGCTACGATACCAGTTTTTGGAGGACAATACACACATCTTTACAGAGAAACTAGGTTGGCCTTCACGGTAGGTGATCCACATAACCCAAATAACCACCCTATATATATTGCCAACCAAGATTTAGGAAATTGTATATTATCTATTGATGATGATTTTGAAGTAGATATAGACGAAAGTTGTATAGAAGAAAAAGCAGAAAAAGGAAAAATTAAAGAAAATGTATATAGCATTGGTGTTTGGAAGATGTATTTTGATGGTGCTTCATCTTACCTTGGAGCTGGAGCAGGGGTACTCCTTGTGGCTCCTGATGATCAATTTGTAATTCCCTTTTCCTATAGGTTACAATGGAATGTAGACTGCACCAACAATGTATGTGAGTATGAAGCCCTAGTGTTAGGTTTAGAAGCCGCTAGGAGGATGAAAATAAAAAAACTCGAAGTCTTTGGTGATGCCAAGTTAATCATAAAATAGGTAAATCGACAGTACCAGGCCAAACATCCTAGGTTGAGGTCCTACAGGAACTGTGCCTTGGATCTTATTGAGAATTTCTTCTCCTATGTGAATGTTCATTTCGTTCCAAGGGATGAAAACCAACAGGCTGATGCATTAGCCAAAGCAGCCTCAACTTTCACACCTCCCACTGCGTTTAAATTAAAGTATCACATACAAATGAGGCATCGAACTTCCATACCAAATAACATACATCATTGGCAAGTCTTTGAAGATGATGTACAACTATGCAAATTTTTAGAATCAATAGATGAATTTGTCGAAACGCATGCTGATCAGGAAAATCAAAATGATCCCAATTGGATCATGCAGGAGGGGGAGGATTCTAAAGAATTTCATGATAAAATTGCGAATCACCGAATGCTCGTTCTTAAGAATAATCAGATTCCCACAGGCCTAATTCCCTTGGAAATATTATTCAGTCAAGATGATATTCCTTCAAGATCCACCTTACAGCCCCAACTTGAAGAGGTTGAGGACTGTGACATAGGTACTGAAGAAAACCCTCGAATGGTGAAACTATCCAAATATCTGACTACAGAAACCAAAAGTAAATACGCCGAGTTGCTTAGAAAGTACAAAGATGTTTTCACGTGGTCATATGAAGAGCTGAGAACCTATGACACCTCAGTGATCGAACATAAGATACCCCTGAAGCTTGGTGTCAAACCTTTTAGACAAAAGCTCAGACAAATCAATCCCATTTTATTGCCTGTGATTGAAAAAGAAGTTAAAAAACTCCTGGATGCAAAGATAATTGTACCTCTGAGATATTCAGATTGGGTAGCAAACTTGGTCCCGATTAGGAAGAAAAATGGATAAATTAGACTATGTGTCGATTTCATAAATCTAAATAAGTCCTCTCTCAAAAATAATTACCCCCTACCCAAAATGGATCACGTCTTAGAAAAAGTAGTGGGGGAAAATAGGATGTTGATGATTGATGGGTTTTCGGGATACAATCAAATTGCCATCAGCGAACATGATAAAGAAAAAACATCTTTCACTACCCCTTAGGGTACATTCATGTATGATAAGATGCCTTTTGGTTTAATGAATGCAGGTGCCACCTTTCAACGTGCTATGGACATCGCCTTCATTGGAAAAAGGGACAAATTTGTAGTTATCTATCTGGACAATCTAACCATTTTTTCCAAATATGACGAAGATCATCTGATACATCTCAAGCATACGTTTGAGGAATGCCACAAGTTCGGTTTGTCCTTGAATCCCAAAAAATCTCACTTTGCTATGCAAGAAGGTAAGCTCTTGGGCCATATTGTATCTCGAGATGGAATCAAAATTGACCCTAAAAGAGTTGAAGCTATAGACACAATAAGTATCCCTAGAAATGTAAAAGAGATTCAATCATTCTTAGGAAAAATAAATTTTTTGAGAAGGTTTATCCCAAACTTTGCTGAAATTGTGAGATTGATCACATATATGCTGAAGAAAAACAATGAAGTAAGATGTACAACAGAAGCAAAGTGTATTTTGCACATTTCAAGAAGGTAATAAGCGAGGCACCCGTACTAGCAAGCCCTGGTTACCTAAAAGATTTCCTAATTTTCTCATTCACCTCCGAACACACACTTGTTGCGGTACTCCTCTAGAAGAATGAAGAGGTTTCGAGCAACCAATAGCCTTCTTTAGAAAAAGTCTTCGAGATGCCGAACTCAAATATAATATAATGGAAAAACAAGTGTACGCTATGGTGAAGGCGCTAAAGGCTTTCAAAACATATGTGTTGCATTCTAAGGTAATTTCTTACGTACCCACTAGCTCTGTGAAAGATATTTTGGTTCAGTCAGATAGTGATGGTAAACGGGGACGATGGCTTGCCAAAATTCAAGAATTTAACTTGGATATAAACCAAGAAAGCTAATAAAGGCGCAAGGTTTGGCTAAACTCTTAGCTGAATCCAATTTCAGAGCTCTCAGAATGAATAGCTCACAGGTAGAAGAAGAGTATGTGGACATGAATGAATTTGATGAACAAATAGCTGAAACTAGAATTAAAGAAAAATTTGCTTCATCAAACTGGTACAAAGACATAGTGTCCTACTTATTAACCTTGAAGTGCCCAACCGACTTACCTTCATCCAAAGCCAGAAAACTTAAGTTGCATGCAGTCAAGTAATGTATATCTGAAGGGCAATTATATTGGAAGGACCCGCTTGGCTTCCTCTTGGTCTGTCTGGTCGAATCAGAAACTGAAAATTTCATAAGCCAATTTCACGAAGGAGTGTGTGGAGGACACCACGCCTGGAGGGCTACGACTTATAAAATCCTGAGGGCAGGGTATTACTAGCCCAAAATTTTTGCAGACATCAATGCCAAGGTCCGAGCTTGCAACCCTTGTCAATTTTTTGCAGCAAAACATAAACTCCTAGAAATGCCATTGGTTCCGGTCAAAACATAAGCTCCTTTTCAGCAATGGGGATTAGACTTCATAGGTGAAATTAATCCTCATTCTAGCGCTCAACATAGATGGATTCTCACCGCTACAGACTACTTCACCAAATGGGTAGAAGCTATTCCAACAAGAAGGGCTACTGATTTGGTGGTTATAGATTTCCTAGAAGAAAATATTTTGTCTAGGTTCGGCTGTCCCAGAAAGATAGTCACAGACAACGCACAGGCTTTTAAATCTATGGCTATGGTCATTTTTTGCCAAAAATATAATATTGTGCTTGGTCACTCCACAACATACTACCCTCAGGGAAATGGTCTGGCCAAATCTTCAAACAAGAGCTTAATCAATATAATTAAGAAAGTGTTAAGCGAGAATAAAAAATCTTGGCATGTGCATTTGAAATATGCTTTGTGGGCAAATCAGATAGGCACGAAAAAGTCTATCGGCACTTCTCCCTTCCAAATGGTATACGGGACAGATGTAGTGTTGCCTATAAATCTAGCGCTTCCTGTAATGAAATTATGGCAAGATGAGAAGGAAGAATCAAATCCTGTCACAAGAAGGTTAAATCAGCTGATTGAAGTCCAACAACACAGGGTGGAAGTGGATGAAAGGATGTAAAAATACCAGGACAACATGAAAGCGTTGTTCGATCGTAAGGCCAAAGAAAGGGATTTTCTCCCCTGAGACTTGGTTTTAAAATGGGATACTAGGAAGGAGGACTCAGGGGAAAATGGTAAATTCGATCACATCTGGTACGAACCATTCAAGGTTGCATCTCACGATGGAAAACATTCGTTTCTGCTAGAAAATTTGGATGGAAAAATTTTGAACGCCCCTGTCAACGAGTGTTAGTTAAGACACTATATGGAATAGTTGATTTTCAGAACTCCCACTGTATATACTGGTTCATTTATTCTTTTTATTTTATAGTTTCTCCGATAAGTCTACTTTCATTCTATAATATATATATATAAGGGAGAGCCGTGATAATCTTCATTATGTTCCCTTACAGGATTCTGGCTGACAGCTTGACAAGTGAAAGTAGTAAACAAACAACCTTATAGTGGAAGATAAATTCGCCGAAAATAGGTGATGGTAAGATTTTCTGTTATTTCAAAGGAAAACGAAAATGGTAAGGCGAAGGTATGAATTCTAGAGAAGTCTATTTTTCAAATAAAGGTTAAAAAAAAAAAAAAGTGCGGTAATTATCTGATAAGTGTGATTTGTCACTAAAGAATGATTTCTCACTTTAGATCCTATATATATATATATATAATAATAATACTGAGAAAGATTTCCATGAGTCAGTTTTAATTCAATACTCCCGTCTCTTTTTCAAATTCCAATTCTTCCCTCCATTGCCCCGTCTCCCTTCAGTTTGAACTTCATATAAAAGAAAATATCTTTCCGAGTTTCCCACAGAGAAAGAAAAAGATTACGTCTTAAATTTTGAAGCTGAAAAACATTTCTTAAAAGATAGACCAGTCCTCATAACTTCTCACTCTCCAACTAAACAAAGTTATGCTTAGGAAGATTTTGACTCTCCTAGATTTCTTAACAGTTTTCAAAGGTTTTAAGCTTGCTCGAAGGAAGACCCCTGAAATTATTCTTTCCCCTTTTTCTATGCAGACTAAGGTGTTTTGAAAGTTGAGAGAAGGTTGGTCTAGAGTAATCACAACAAGTTGACAAACCTCCACTGCAATTTGTATACAGATACCATCCCTGGTATATTAAATACCATTGTTTGCCCCCACTTCGTATTCAAAAAGTAAAATATAAGACATATGGTGAAGGGAAATTCATGTTTGATTGCCCCCATCTAGTCCAAAAGACAATGAAAGGAAATTCATTTAAATGATTTCCCTCGTCTTAGTAAATAAAAAAGAGATAAATTCACCGAGGTACTGAACAGGCCCGCTGGCAATGAAGCAATATCTGAGGATAAATACATAATTAGGATTCGAAGTGGTGAAAGGAAATTCAGTAAATAAGGACAGATAAATTCACTAGGGCACTGAACAGGCTCACTGGAAGTGAAGCAATATCTAAGGTATCTGTAAGGTTGTCATACTTAATATCACTCTACTCTAGTTACCAGTTCTTTCGAAACCAGATCTGCATCCCAAGTCCAGACAGGGCTCCCCAATTAAAAATATGAATTTTGCTTCGTTTGATGCAAGCCGAAAGCCACAAAATCTGTTGAGTTTCCTAGGGTTGTCTTGATCATCTTAGCATTAACTTAATTTCAGTAACGAGAAGGACAAGATCATGAATGAGATTGCAACTGAGTTTACAACAAATGAGAGCTTTGAAAAGATTTTCAGAAGTAAATATGAAATCTCCTTTTTTCCCTCTATATCACCTTCCTTAGCAAATTTTTGCAGGGATAAACCCTTGACCCCATTAACCCAATAAAACCACTAAGTCTACATGTTCTCCTCATCCCACAAGGAGACGAGGTCCCCAGTTGGAGCCTATGTTGAAACTTTTTTAAATTTTTTATCCCTAAGACCAAAACTTTCCTTCTTTGGGTTTTGACTTTTCATAAAGCACAAGTTTCGTTATCATTCCCAAGTGCCGAGTACCGCTTTTCCGAAGAACTCTATCCTTTAAATAATAAAGGACAAAAACCTAAAGTGTTTTAAGAATCCCGAAGCATTTTCTATAAAATTATTTTAATCATGTTAAGTTTTAAACCTAATGGAGTTAAGATTATCTTTTAAAAGTTTTCGGGATTCGGGGTTTGCTGGAAACATATTTTTCATCAACAGAACTTGGAAGTCCCATTACTTCCTTGACTCCATTGCAATCCACTTACGGAAACCCCCACGAGGGAGCTTTGTATGTCAGTGATCTGGAGCCAATTTCTAGGGATGAGATTCCTTCATCCGATTATTTTTTCAGTAAAAAGAGAAAGGCAATCTTGAAACAGGAAATCCATCCAAGAGGAGATGGGATGGTTAAAAAGCATAGGGTCATTATAGATGGAAAGAAACTTAAATATGGAGAATTTGCTACAGAGATAGCAGGCACGATGGGAGCTTTGAATTTATATTCTGTGAGCAGTTTGACAACCATGTTGGAACAAAAAGACCAAATGATAGCTCAGCTACAGGACAAATTGAAAGAAATCGAAAAAAATATCAGTTGGGGAATAAAAAAGGGTCTAGAACAAGCTAGATTAAAAGATATTCGGGAGATTCAGAAAATGAAAACAAGCTTAGAGGAAGCAAACCAAATGATACAAGTTACTTAGGCACAGGTCCTAAAGCAAGAAGAAGCAAACAAACAATTACAAGATAAGATTAGTTCTATTTCAAATCAAGTGGTAGAGCTTGAAATTTTCCAGGCTCGGGTATTGGGAATACATTTGAAAATAGAAGAGGAACAACAGAAAGTGTTTTTAAATTTGGAAGTTGTCCAGAATTACTTTCAGGAAACAAATAAATCCTTGGAGCATGTTCTCCAAAAAGAAAGAGAAGTGAAAGCGGCCAGAACAACTTTCCAAAAAGCAGTAGCCCTTTCAACAAAGGAATAGGTTGGAAAGATTAAAAAACTATCCATTTCATAACAGGTCAAAGGAGATGTAATACTCAAGCTGTGGGAAGAAGACCTTGCGGAAAACAAAAGAATAACCAAAGATGTCAATGATGATTGTCAAGGAATTTTTGATCTTTTAGAAAAAACTTCATTGAATATTGGAAAAAAATGATTGTCCTGGGTCATTAGGAGAAATTAACATTATCAAGCACCAGCTAAGGTTCAAGGAAGATTTGGAGGAAATCAAGGTGGAGATCCCAAAAATAAAGGTAATCAATGTCACCGAAATCGACAAATGGATAGTGACACCGAACTTAAAGTTGCAAACCATTAAGTTCACAAGGAAGATAATTGAAGATCGTTTGCCTGAATTACAGAAAAGGTTCTTCGTATTTGAGGCAAAAGATATACCAGATGCTCCCAGAGTTTTGGTAAAGTTTTTGGGAAAATGTATTTGCTGTCTAAAGACAGAAGAAGGAAGTTCATCAACACAGACGTGAAAATACTCTTTTGAATATTTTCATCATTAGAATAATAAAGCAGTTAGAAAAGAAATGTAAACGGTTTGACATTATTCATTCATGTAACCGTAGTCTTAGGAAGTTGGTTAATCACCAACGAAAAAAATATTTGATGATCATGTATAAATTTACTTTCAGAAGACTGAAGACATTCTTTTTTTTTTTTAGAAGCCGATTGTATTGAATTTCACCGACTTGAGATGATACAAATGATGCAGAAGAGATTCTGAATCCTGCCCCCTTGAACATATGTATCCCTTCGCTCCGTTTTCAATGTATTTCAACGTTTTGTGCTCTATGTCTTTCTAATGGATGATCAATTGTAGTTTAATTAAAGATTCTATTATAGTTTGAATGTATTTGAATGTTAGATTATTTACAGTTTTTCCTCTGCGACTGCTATCAACAGCCTCAAGACTTGTAGGTCTGTCAGACGGTTATGTCTTAAAATTCGTTAGAAATTTTATCCTTCTATCTCTCTTTCTCTCTCCTATTATGACATGAGATTCTTTCGAGATTAAAGCCTCTTATCCTCTAACAGTGTTTTTTAGTTTGTTTTATTTTAATATCCTCAAATTACTTCAAGTACAGGAAACGACCTTTACTATTATTTCACTATTATTTTGAGTTCTGAAACTCCTTCACTTTTCATTCCACAAAACTAAAGCAGCAAAATACCTAATACTTTCCTAATCTAATAATTTCTCAATCCCCATGACTGTCCCAAGTAACAGACAACCTAACATAGAACCCGGTCTATATGATCAAACTAGCATTACTTTGAATCTATTTAACACCATCTTGCAAACAACAACCACCCGAGCCGAATTAGAATGTTCATGGGCAGTTATTGAGAGAGAAATTAGTATCCAAGAACAATGGGAAGCCAGGCAGAGACAGTTGAGAAACCAAATCTGATTTACCCTTTCTAATTGATTCTTTCTCCTCAACTCTTTACTTTTGGATGCCTTGACGGTATACTTTAGAGCCTTAAAGTATAAACTTAGGAACAACATCTTTTTGGCGCTGTTTCCAGGGACGAAGAAACAAAACTTTTCCCTGGGAAGAACGACATTGACACTTTCTTTCTTTGATAGTGAACAAAGATAGAAAACTTTCTAAGGCTACCTTTATTTTTCACTGGGCGACTCCACGATAAGTAAACTGGTTATTAGCCAAAAGAACACCAGAAAGAACCCGGACGACAAGCAGACCTCGCCAGTCTCTGATCCGGAAAAGATTTTAAAATATCGAAAATCCCTTAGACAAGTCTTTTTACCCATACATACTATTTGTCAGTCTGAATTTACGCAGTTGAACGTTTCAGAAACACTTGAAGGATCTGTCTCGCTTCCCCTCATATACGATCCATTCTTTTTTCCCGAGGTATTTTCCCCAGATTTTCGAGAACCTTCTCCTCACACATTCCGAGCTTCAGCCTCAAATCTACCAATGGCTACACAAGGAGGTGCTGTAGCTGGAGGTGGTGCCCCAGGAGGACCAGCAGGTGGCCAAATACCGCTTCCTGGAATCTTCGCTAAAGTAGCTGCTAGATATGCTCCCCTTGTCCTCCCAGTTCCCCTACACGATCTTCCCGAAAATTATATGAAAAGCCTTCCAAAATTTATAGGGGAAGGGGATTTGACTGCTCAAGAACATATAAACTTCTTTGACCAATTTTCTGATATCCTCGGAATAGAACTGGAAGATGTCTATTCTAGACTCCTTGTTCAGACTTTTGAAGGACAGGTAAGGACCTGGCTCCAATCCTTAGCAGCCGGATCTCTAATATCTTACGAGGAACTTGAAGGTGCTTTTATTAGACAATGGGGAGAGAGGAAGGACCACCTCTACCACCTGACTGAATTTGGAGCCCTTAGAAAGAAAAACTCAAAATCTGTTCTAGAATTCACACAAAGGTTCAACAAGTTGTATAATAAAATCCCGGTTGAGGTCAAACCTTCACAACCCGCAGCAAAGGTGACTTTTGCTGGCACTTTTGATCCCGATTTCGACTTATTATTGAGAGAAAGGAGATCAACAAATCTCACGAAAATGCAAGATGATGCTCTTGAGATTGAATTTAACATGATGGCATCAGGGAAATTAAAAGCAAAAATAGAAACCGGGAACAAAGAAAATAGGAAATCCAAAGTGCAAAGTGGACCCTCAGGATCAGGGAAATCCTCGGGAGATAAAATAGACGATATGGCTAGGGCAATTAGAGAAATTTCAAATAATATCTCAAAAATGGAATTAGAGAAATCAAAGAGAGATAATTTCCCTAGGAAGGATTTTAGAAGAAATCATGATCCTCAGGCCCCACAGAAAATAATTAAAAATGAAGATAAAAAAATCCAAACCCCCTTCAAAAGTGAAAACTTCATTGGAGAGGAAGATCTAGAAGATTTTGAAGAGCTTGATGAGGATATTAATAATTTTGGTGACAATAATAAATCACCTTATTTATCGAGACAAGATTACGAGAAATCCTTAAATAAAGAAATTACATCGGAAGACATTGTTAGCAATGACACGTTTGAAAATTTGGCCTATCACGGTATCGCAGATGATATTATAGCCGTATTATAGGAAAAATATAATTTAAGACCTAGGAACAAAAGTCTCCCAACTGTTCCAACAAAAAAGATCTTGCCAAGGGGTGAAACTGATGAGGCGACTCCAAAAGTTGCCGACAAACAGACTGCAAAAACTCACACCGCTGACACGTAACCTGTTCAGTCAGATAGTGATGGTAAATGGGGACGATGGCTTGCCAAAATTCAAGAATTCGACTTGGATATAAACCAAGAAAGCTAATAAAGGGGCAAGGTTTGGCTAAACTCTTAGCTGAATCCAATTTCAGAGCTCTTGGAATGAATGGCTCACAGGTAGAAGAAGAGTATGTGGACATGAATGAACTTGATGAACAAATAGCTGAAACTAGAATTAAAGAAAAAATTGCTTCATCAAACTGGTACAAAGACATAGTGTCCTACTTATTAACCTTGAAGTGCCCAACCGACTTACCTTCATCCAAAGCTAGAACGCTTAAGTTGCATGAAGTCAAGTACTGTATATCTGAAGGGCAATTATATTGGAAGGACTCACTTGGCTTCCTCTTGGTCTGTCTGGTCGAATCATAAACTAAAAATGTCATAAACCAATTTCACGAAGGAGTGTGTGGAGGACACCACGCCTGGAGGGCTACGGCTTATAAAATCCTGAGTCCAGGGTATTACTGGCCCAAAATTTTCGCAGACGTCAATGCCAAGGTCCGATCTTGCAACCCTTGTCAATTTTTTGCAGGAAAACATAAACTCTCTGAAATTCCATTGGTTCTGGTCAAAACATAAGCTCCTTTTCAGCAATGGGGATTAGACTTCATAGGAAAAATTAATCCTCAATCTAGCGCTCAACACAGATGGATCCTGACTGCTACAGACTACTTCACCAAATGGGTAGAAGTTATTCCAACAAGAAGGGCTACTGATTCGGTGGTTATAGATTTCTTAGAAGAAAATATTTTTTCTAGGTTCGGCTGTCCCAGAAACATAGTCATAGACAATGCACAGGCTTTTAAATCTATGACTATGGTCAGTTTTTGCCAAAAATATAATATTGTGCTTGGTCACTCCACAACATACTACCCTCAGGGAAATGGTCTGGCCGAATCTTCAAACAAGAGCTTAATCAGTATAATTAAGAAAGTGTTAAGCGAGAATAAAAAATCCTGGCATGTGCATTTGAAATACGCTTTGTGGGCAAATTGGATAGGCATGAAAAATTCTATCGTCACTTCTCCCTTCCAAATGGTATACGGGACAGATGTAGTGTTGCCTATAAATCTAGCGCTTCCTGTAATGAAATTATGGCAAGATGAGAAGGAAGAACCAAATCCTTTCACAAGAAGGATAAATTAGTTGATTGAAGTCCAATAACACAGGGTGGAAGTGGACGAAAGGCTGCAGAAATACCAGGACAACATGAAAGCGTTGTTCGATCGTAAGTCCAAAGACAGGGATTTTCTCCCCGGAGACTTGGTTTTAAAATGGGATACCAGGAAGGAGGACTCATGAAAAAATGGTAAATTTGATCACATATGGTATGGACCATTCAAGGTTGCATCTCACGAAGGAAAAAATTTGTTTCTGCTAGAAAATTTGGATGGAAAAATTATGAACACCCCTGTCAACGGGCGTTATTTAAAACACTATATGGAATAGTTGATTTTCGGAACTCCCACTATATATATTGGTTCGCTTATTCTTTTTATTTTATAGTTTCTATGGTAAGTCTACTTTCATTCTATAATATATAT
>ML781807.1:337705-350798 GCA_009831015.1 Picea engelmannii
GTAGTGAACAGACAGCCTTATAGTGGAAGTTAAATTCGCCGAAAATAGGTGATGGTAAGATTTTCTGTTATTTCAAAGGAAAACGAATATGGTAAGGCGAAGGTATGAATTCCAGAGAAGTCTATTTTTCAAATAAAGGTTTAAAAAAAAAAAAAAGTGCAGTAATTGTCGGATAAGTGTGATTTGTCACTAAAGAATGATTTCTCACTTTAGATCCTAAAAAAAAAATTATATATATATATATATATATATATATATATATATATAATAATACTGAGAAAGATTTCCATGAGTCAGTTTTAATTCAAGACTCCTGTCTCTTTTTCAAATTCCAAGTCTTCCCTTCGTCGCCCCGTCTCCCTTCAATTTGAATTTCATATAAAAGAAAATATCTTTCTGGGTTTCCCACAGAGAAAGAAAAAGATTACGTCTTAACTTCTGAAGCTGAAAAACATTTCTTAAAAGATAGACCAGTCCTCATAACTCCTCACTCTCCGACTAAACAAAGTTATGCTTAGGAAGATTTTGACTCTCCTATATTTCTTAACAGTTTTCAAAGGTTTTAATCTTGCTCGAAGGAAGACCCCTGAAATTATTCTTTCCCCTTTTTCTATGCGGACTAAGGTGTTTTGAAAGTTGAGAGAAGGTTGGTCTAGAGTAATCACAACAAGTTGACAAACCTCCACTGCAATTTTTATACAGATACCATCCCTAGTATATTAAATACCACTGTTTGCCCCCACTTCATATTCAAAAAGTAAAATATAAGACAGATGGTGAAAGGAAATTCATGTTTGATTGCCCCCATCTAGTCCAAAAGATGATGAAAGGAAATTCATTTAAATGATTGCCCTCGTCTTAGTAAATAAAAAAGAGATAACTTCACCGGGGTACTGAATAGGCCCGCTGGCAGTGAAGCAATATTTGAGGATAAATACATAATTAGGATTCGAAGTGGTGAAAGGAAATTCAGTAAAAAGGGACAGATAACTTCACCGGGGCACTGAACAGTCTCGTTGGCAGTGAAGCAATATATGAGATATCTGTAAGGTTGTCATACTTAATATCACTCTACTCTAGTTACCAGTTTTTTCGAAACCGGATCTGCATCCTAAGTCCAGACAGGGCTCCCCAATTAAAAATATGAATTTTGCTTCGTTTGATGCAAGCCGAAAGCCACAAAATCTGTTGAGTTTCCTAGGGTTGTCTTGATCATCTTAACATTAACTTAATTTCAGTAACGAGAAGGAAAATATCATGAATGAGATTGCAACTGAGTTTATAACAAATGAGAGATTTGAAAATATTTTCAGAAGTAAAGATGAAATCTCTTTTTTTTCCTCTGTATCACCTTCCGTAGCAAATTTCTGCATGGATAAACCCTTGACCCCATTAACTCAATAAAGCCACTAAGTTTACACATTCTCCTCGTCCCACAAGGAGACGAGGTCCCCAGTTGGAGCCTATGTTGAAACTTTTTAAATTTTTTTATCCCTACGACCAAAACTTTCCTTCTTTGGGTTTCGGCTTTTCATAAAGCACAAGTTTTGTTACCATTCCCAAGCACCTGGTACCGCTTTCGCGAACTCTATTCTTTAAATAATAAAGGACAAAATCCTAAAGTGTTTTAAGAATCCTGAAGCATTTTCTATAAAATTATTTTAATCATGTTAAGTTTTAAACCTAATGGAGTTAAGATTAAATTTTAAAAGTTTTCGGGATTCGGGGTTTGCTGGAAACATATTTTTCATAGCATTTTGAGTCACAAAATCCCGATTCCCGTTTTCCCAAATGAATGAGATTTAGTCCAAATTCTAACTAATTAATTCACTAATACAATTTTAAGTCTTAACTTAATCATATCGCAATTTCTGGATTCCGGGTTCAGCGATAACATATCTCTTGACAACACGATCCTCGAAATCCCGAAACGCAAAATCTCGACCTGTAATTTGTGTTAAAATGTTAATCATGTTTTATCCTAAATCTTGATTAATTAATTAACTAAAACGGATTTAAGTCCTAATTTAAACACGTCGCGATTTCGCAATTTCGGAAATCGGGATTCATCGATGACATACTTCCTGTCAACATGATTCCCGAAATCCCGAAACACTTAATATCAATTATTTTTCTAAAATGTTTAAGTCTCAATTAATCTTGTCATGATTTCGTGATTTTGGAGATCGGGTTTCAGTGATAACATATCTTTCGCCCACTCAATCCCCGAAATCTCGAAACACGAAGTCTTGACTCTTAATCCGCTTTTAATCTAAATCAACCCTGTTTGAAAACATGATTAATGATAATCGATCTTTTGGTTTTTGTTCACGTTTCGGTTTTCGATCGAGTGAAAGGGTTCCATTTTTTAATTCAAAAGTGCCAAAATATGGCCACTTAAATAAAGGATAGCTGATGATATGTGACACTAATGTGTATCTTGGTAAAATATCCCCTGCATTGAATGTATTGAATTCTTGTCTGCTGTGTCAGTACCTATATCGTAAAATGAATTAAAAGAGAATTTGAAGGTCTGTATATCACGACATTTCCTATTTCATACTATCAAGTGCTAAACACATTCAGCTGAACTCAAATACTCCATTTCTGTGAACAAATTTTTCATCTAATCTAAGGTCATGGCACCAAAGAAAGCGTCGAAGAAAGGCGAGGATACACAGGAAGGAGACATCATATCTGACACCACGCCGCATGCGATAGACTCAATTAAATCTTGGACTCAAATATCTGAACTTCTGGAATATGAATTCAAGAATTCTCATACTAAATGATGAAGGAGTCATTATCGGCTCATTCAGGCCAGAACATATACAAGTAATGTATAAGCTTTCACCGAATCCTAAGCATGCTTTTAATGTCGAGTTTTTAGCTGAATTTCAGAGGAAAGAATGTACTGAAGCAGACCAAACTTATCCTGATATAATTAGAGACTGGTGGAGATGTCCATCAAAGTTTAGGGCCGATACCCATGGGGTTTATGCTACAACATCCTTGAATGAATACATGGTCTACGTAGCCATTATGTTGTGTAGACTTTTCAGGAGAAAGGATCCCTGCCATTTTCATGCAGACTGGGTGCCCTTTTTAGAAGAAGCTTCAGAAGGATATGCTTTCAACTGGAGTAAGATTTTGTCGGACAACCTAGCACAAGAAATCTCAAACTACAGAGTTGAAAAATCTAAGGGACAATGAGTGGCCTTTTACATGTCAGCATACATTATGGATGCAATCTGCTATGTGACTCCTTTTCCCTTAATGAATTGGAGTTGGAACATAACCTGTCCAGAACGCTTTCATGAATACCATTCTGCCCTTTGGGAAGAAAATGATAAGGATGCATTTTATGAAATTTGTCATTTTGTTATAATTCCGATGCATAAAATATTTCATGGATGCGAACCCCCTCGCATTTCTGATATAGTCACAGAAAATCTTAAAGCAATAGCCAACTGGTTTATTGATGAGAATTTTTCCTACATTAGGGTTTATGGTTGTTCTATTCCCCCTCACGCACTCCCTAAATTCCTACCAGACAGATTGGTGTGTAGAGAGGTAGCCCACCAAATAGTAAAAGGCAGAATTGGATTTCAGCTAAAGGCAGCTCAAAAGAAGTCATGGCCAACTTTCCCTGTACATATCGGGAAATTTTCATTACTGAATCTAGGCCATTCTAAAGTAGAGGTTGAATCGCTAGAAAAAGTAAAATTGGTAGATATTGAGCACAGAAAGCATGACTCCTATCAATTAGTAAGAAGACATTTGATGCATTGTAATTTAAAACCTATGAGCATGAAACATCTGTCTATGATGACGTATTCAAGGGGGTTAAATCCTATGAAGAAGTATTGAACAGAGTACAGGCCATGTCACCTGACTCATAGATTGGTTTCATGTCATTTCAGAGCCATAGGCGAAGTTGTTTACCCAAGAGTTTGGAAGGCGAATCTATGACCCCACCTCCAGAGCAGGAGCGGCCTCCCCCAGTCTTTGAAACAAATATACCAGACAAAGCAAATACTAAAGGCAAGATTAAGGAGACTAGAAAACCTTCACAAGACACAGAAATTTCCCAAACAAAGGAATTAGAGGCAGGGAAGGGAAAAGAGCCAGAAACATCCCCAGAAATCCCTGAGGATGTTCCCGAAAAGACAAGAGGAACAACATCAACAGAACTTGGAAGTCCCATTACTTCCTTGACTCCATTGTAGTCCACTTACGGAAACCCCCACGAGGGAGCTCTATATGTTAGTGATCTAGAGCCAATTTCTAGGGATGAGATTCCTTCATCTAATTATTTTTTCAGTAAAAAGAGAAAGGAAATCTTGAAACAGGAAATCCATCCAAGAGGAGATGGGATGGTTAAAAAGCATAGGGTCATTATAGATGGAAATAAACTTAAAGATGGAGAATTTGGTATAGAGATAGCAGGCAAGATGGGAGCTTTAGTGTTGGCGAATTTATATTCTATGAGTAGTTTGACAACCATGTTGGAACAAAAAGACCAAATGATAGCTCAGCTAGAGGACAAATTGAAAGAAACTGAAAAAAATATCAGTTGGGGAATAAAAAAGGGTCTAGAACAAGCTAGATTAAAAGATATTCAGGAGATTCAGAAAATGAAAAAAATCTTAGAGGAAGCAAACCAAATGATACAAGTCACTCAGGCACAGGTCCCAAAGCAAGAAGAAGTAAATAAACAATTACAAGATAAGATTAGTTCTATTTCAAATCAAGTGGTAGAGCTTAAAATTTTCCAGGCTGAGGTATTGGGAATACATTTGAAGATAGAAGAGGAACAACAGAAAGTGTTTTTAAATCTGGAAGTTGTCCAGAATTACTTTCAGGAAACAAATAAATCCTTGGAGCATGTTCTCCGGAAAGAAAGAGAAGTGAAAGCGGCCAGAACGACTTTCCAAAAAGCAGTAGCCCTTTCAACAAAGGAAGAGGTCGGAAAGATTCAAAAACTATCCATTTCAGAACAGGTCAAAGGAGATGTAATACTCAAGGTGTGGGAAGCAGACCTTGCAGAAAACAAAAGAATAACCAAAAATGTCAATGATGATTGTCAAGGAATTCTTGATCTTTTAGAAAAAACTTCATTGAATATTGGAAAAAATGACTGTCCTGGGTCATTAGGAGAAATTAACATTGTCAAGCACCAGCTAAGGTTCAAGGAAGATTTGGAGGAAATGAAGGTGGAGATCCCAAAAATAAAGGTAATCAATGTCACCAAAATCGACAAATGGATAGTGACACCGAACTTAAAGTTGCAAACCATTAAGTTCACAAGGAAGATAATTGAAGATCGTTTGCCTGAATTACAGAAAAGGTTCTTCATATTTGAGGCAAAAGATATACCAAATGCTCCCAGAGTTTTGGTAAAGTTTTTGGGAAAATGTATTCGCTGTCTAAAGACAGAAGAAGGAATTTCATCAACACAGACGTGAAAATACTCTTTTGAATATTTTCATCATTAGAATAATAAAGCAGTTAGAAAAGAAATGTAAATGGTTTGACATTATTCATTCATGTAACCGTAGTCTTAGGAAGTTGGTTAATCACCAATGGGAAAAATATTTGATGATCATGTATAAATATACTTTCAGAAGAATGAAGACAGGCTTTTTGTTTTTTGGAAGCCGATTGTATTAAATTTCACCGACTTGAGATAATATAAATGATGCAGAAGAGATTCTGAATCCTGTCCCATTGAAGCTATGTATCCCTTCTCTCCGTTTTCAATGTATTTCAACGTTTTGTGCTCTATGTATTTCTAATGGATGATCAATTGTAGTTTAATTCAAGATTCTACTATAGTTTTAATGTATTTGACTGTCATATTATTTACAGTTTTTCCTCTACGACTACTATCAGCAGCCTCAAGACCTGTAGGTCTGTCAGACGGTTATGTCTTAAAATTCGTTATAAATTTTATCCTTCTTTCTCTCTTTCTCTCTTCTGTTATGACATGAGATTCTTTTGAGATTAAAGCCTCTTATCCTCTAACAGTGTTTTTTAGTTTGTTTTATTTTAATATCCTCAAATTACTTCAAGTACAAGAAACAACCTTTATTGTTATTTCACTATTATTTTGAGTTCTAAAACTCCTTCACTTTTCATTCCACAAAACTAAAGCAGCAAAATACCTAATACTTTCGTAATCTAATAATTTCTCAATCCTCATGACTGTCCCAAGTAATAGACAACCTAACATAGAACCCAGTCTATAGGATCAAACTAGCATTACTTTGAATCTATTTAACACTATATTGCAAAAAACAACCACCCGAGCCGAATTAGAACGTTCATGGGCAGTTATTGAGAGAGAAATTAGCATCTAAGAACAATGGAAAGCCAGACAGAGACAGTTGAGAAACCAACTCTGATTTACCCTTTCTAATTGATTCTTTCTCCTCAACTCTTTACTTTTGGATGCCTTGACGGTATACTTTGGAGCCTTAAAGTATAAACTCAGGAACAACACTTGCAAAGAGGTGGTTTGGTTCAAAGGTTTGTTTAGTGAGTTTGGAAGGATGAAGGACAAAGTAAAGCTACTTTGTGATAGTCAAAGTGATATTCACTTGGTCAATAATCCATCCTACCACAATAAAACTAAACATATTCCTATTAAGTACCATTTTGTAAGACATGTCATCAATGAAGGTGGAGTTTCTCTTGAACACGTTCATACAAAAGAGAACTGTAAAGACATGTTCACAAAACCAATACTTTCAAAGAAACTACGATGGTGCTTTGCTCCTCTTGTCTTGCAGAAAAGGTGATGAAAAAAAGAAGGAGAAAGGTATAAGGTTAATTGTTGTCAAGGTGGATATTGTTGGAATTTGGTGACAATGAATTCCTCCAAGAATGGATTTTAGATCCTATTATTCAGCGTTAGTTGTAACTAATGAGACCAATTTAGAATATGGATATGAGCGCATTCAATAGTTAGTTTCTCATGTAACTTGCTATAAATTCATGTATGCCCGTAGAGGCTAGGAGTGAGATGAGTGGAGTGAGCATGTTGTAACTCTTCATGCTATGAACAATAATAAAACCAATATCTCTGCTTGGTGGACGTAGCCCAACGATTGGGTGAACCACGTAAATGCTCGTGTTTTATGTTTGATCTGTTTATGTAATGTTTCCACTGCATATTAGTTTTCGATTTGGTGGCTGCAGGTTTAACAATGGGCTTTGTCCTCTGTTCGATATTCATTTACATCGACATCTCTCTCGTACATGAAGTCCAACGAAAACTTTGGTAAGTACCCAAAACATGTCTCAAAAGGTGAACTCTGAGTGGAGGAATGCAAAGCTCGATTGTACACATGCAGTACATAGGGTATCTGTTCATCCCATACCTTTGGATGCTTGCTGTAATAGCCTCGAAGCAAAAGTACCATTGTTCGGTTTACCACTTATGTCTGTCCATCGGTCTGTGGATAGAAAGAAGTGCTCCTCTTCAATTTGGTGTCCATCATTCTCCACAAGCTAGTCCAAAAGTCCCCAAGGAATCAAGTATCTTGATCTGAGATGATAAATGTGGGTAATCCAAAGTGAACCCAAACATGATGAAAGAAGAGATTAGCAGTCTTCTCAACAATGATCTTCTTTTTACAAGGCATCAAGATACACATATTTCTGAACCTCTCCACTACAACATACAAATAATGATGACCCCCTTTGGTCATGGGTAAACCCCCTACAAAATCCATGGATATACTTTCCCATGGATGGGATGGAACAGGAAGTGGTGAGTATAGCCCCATTTTTCTATTAGTGGGCTTACAAGTAGAACACATCACACACCCCTTTACATATTTAGTTACAATTTCTTTCATTTGAGGCCAGTAACAAAACCTCTGGAAATGAGCCATAGTTTTTCCTACCCCAAAATGCCTAGACACAAGAGAAGTATGAGCTTCTTGTATTACATGGACTCATTCACTTGTAGGAATACATAGATTTCCAAGATGGTAAAGTAACTTTCCTTGCAGACAATAGTTCTCTAACTGTGTACCAAGGGTTTGATTCGTATAAACTTCTTTAAAATCTTCGTCGATGGCATATTGTTCTTTATAGCTATCATGAGATAAAGAACCATTCTTCAAAATAATAGAAGCAACAATAGGAGGTATAGATATCATATCAACTACCTTGTTACTTGTACCCTTTTTGTACTTGATTACCAAGTGAAATTTTTGTAGAAAACCCATCCACCTGTAGTGCCAAGATTGTTGCAATTTGGTCTGTGCTTGAAGATACTGTAAGGGTTGGTGATCTGTATGTATGATGGTTTCCTTCCCTAACAAGTAGTGCTTCCATTTCTTTACACTATGGACTAATGCATACAACTCTTTACCATATGTAGGATAGTTAACAACAACTTGGTTAAAAGTTTCAAAGTGGTAACAGACAGGCTTACGATATTGCATTAGTACTGCACCCATGGCGTATTCGTTGACATCTGTCTCGATCTCAAAAGGATGTTGAATATTCAATGATGCTAATATTGGTGTGGTACTGATCTTTCCCTTCAAAGTGTCGAAAGATTTTTGATGCTTTCCTTCCCACTGAAAAGTGTTCTTCACACTGGTTAAGGCATGCATAGGAGCTTCTATGAAGGAGAATTTGGGAATGAATCTCCTCTAATACTGGACTGCACCTAAGAAGCTTCAAGCTTCGGTTACACTTTTTGGCTCAGGCCAATTTATAATTACATCAATTTTGGAAGAGTCAATTTTAAATTGTCCTCCTCCTACAATATGACCTAATATACAAGTGCAGTCTTTCCAAATTCACATTTAGCCAATTTTACATACAACTTTTCCCTTTGCAAAGTATCCAATACTTGCTTTACATGCCTCACATGCTCATCCCATGTCTTGCTAAAAAAAAGAATTTCGTTTAAATATACAATCACAAAGTCATCTATGAAAGGCCTGAATACATCATTCATCACACACATGAAAGTTGTCAGAACATTACAAAGCCCAAACGACATAACCAACCACTCAAACAATCCTTGTTTGGTTTTAAAGACATTTTTCCAAGTATCCTTTTCTGCGACTCTGATTTGATGATATCCACTGTGCAAATCCAACTTAGTGAAATAGAAAACATTCTTCAACTGATCAAGTAAATCATCTATGCGAGTAAGAAGGTATCGATTTTTCATCGTGATTTTATTTAAGGCCCGACAATCGACACACATTCGCCATGTGCCATCCTTCTTTGGCACCATCACGATCGAAGAACCACAAGGAGATGAACTGGGCCTGATGACCCCTTCATCTAATAATCCTTGTACCTGCTTCTTGATCTCTGTCATCTCCACAACTGACATCATGTACATGCCCACATTAGGCAAAGGAGAATCCTGTTGAAGATGTATCTCATGTTGGATTTCTCTCTTAGGAGGTAATCCATCTGGTTCCTGAAAAATATCATCATACTTAGAAACAATATCAATTAATTCATTTTTATGATATGGATCACACCCTTGGAAAGCGTCAGACGTCCCAACGTCTTTCTCTCTGATGACCATGAGTACATATCTCTTATTAGTGTTTATGAGTCTTTTCATTTGTCATGCACTAACAAGTGTTGTATTTACTCTCATGCTGTGAGCTCTAACAATATATTCCACTCCCCCCTTAGTAAGGTGGTATTTGTTCTCATGTCGAAAGAAGACTACTTTTCTATTATAAAGATAAGGATTTCCCAACACTATGCCACATATATCAAGTGGTACAACATCCAAATTAACTTCATCAATCAATTTTGAAGCAATAGCAAATCTTATCCTACATTGTTTGGTGACATTAAGTTTTGCCTTGTCGCATACCCAACCAAGAGGATAAGGTTTCAGATGTTGTTTCATTTCAAGACCCATTTTCTTGACAAGTGCTTCAGATATTGAGTTTACTTGGGAACCCAAATCAAATAATGTATCTATCTTAGTATGTTTAGATACAACTCTTATGTGAAATAACTCATTCCTCTTTCGTTCATCAACATGAGATTCATCATTGGAACTAGAAGCATGAAGAGAGTATTTACCTTGTACTCCAACCGTTGTGATCTTTCCTTCATCTCCTGAATCGGAACCAAGATCTTGTTGTACTGTAGCAACGGTCTTTGTCTTCCCCTTTCCACCGAACTGTTTTGGTTTTTTTTCCGGATGCAATTTCCAACAATGTTCTTCATCGTGACCACTCTTCTTGCAATGAGTGCAAGATGGTTTTCCTCCTTCTCTCGACACTGTAGCGGTCTTCTTGTCCTTCCTTTTAAACTTTGTAAAAGTCTTCTATGGGAAATTGGAAGGTTTCTTTGTGGGATCTTCTTGAACATGTTTCCCCCTGTTCTCTAGGTGAGTGGCTTGCACACAAACTTCATCAAGACTAGTGGGGTTAAACAAGAGCAAAGTATGTCAAATATAACTGTGAAGTGCGCCAATATACATCATTAAAGTCTCATAAAAATCTAAAGGAATGTTCAATGCAAAATATTTCTTCCTAAATTCTTCTGTGAAACTTTGTAAAGTTTGTCCTTTACTTTTCCTTAAGGATTGTCATTCCATCATTGCTTTATGTAAATACCCTAATGGATAAAATTGCTTCCTGGTCGTTGATTTAAATTCCAACCATGAGGAAAGAATCTTACCACACTTACTTTTATCCCGAAGCTTGCTCTCCCACCATATGAGAGCAGTGCCTTCCAACCGAAGAGAAGCCAATTTCACTTTAACTTCCTCTTCATGAATATGCTGGATACGACAATACACTTCAACCTGTCGGATCCAATTATCTAACTTTTTAGGATTAACATCTCCATTAAACATAGGTAAAACAAATTTTACATCAAGCTTTAATAATGGTTTCTTAAAAGAGGATTTATGGCTAGAATGATGAGAATGCTAAGAGGAAGAAGAAATAGAACTTGAAGGTGAAGATGGAGGCTCAGAAGGATCTTCTCCAGCCCCTTGGTTTACCAAAGCATCATCATCTTCATGTGCTTCCTTTTTCTTCCCTTTATTCTTCATCCTCTTCTCGTAATCTCCATACATTCGCTCGACCATTTCTGACATGCGATAAAAGACCATGTGAAAGTTTTTCTCCTGTTCATCATGCTTGTCCTCTTCTACCATTTTCTTCCTTTTGGATACACGACCAACTTCAGGATTGAGAGTCTTTAGAGTTCCTTCACCCTTCTTATGCTTGGCCCTAGTAAGCATTCACACTCAACAATTCAAGTCAAAGATGACTGATCTGATACCAACATGATCCGAGATCTTTTCATTGTGACTTATAAAGAATTTTATTAAATGAGCATAAATTAAAATGCACCATTAAAGAAGGGAAATTTAGAAATGAAGAGACATAAGCATCAAATATGAACAAAAAAACTTGATAATGAAGTTCATCCCTGGTGGACTACGTCTTCAGGTCCTTCTCTCAAATGGGTAGTCTCTTTTATTAACTCAACAAAAGAATTTGGAAAATACATGAATATATCTCATCCTGAAATCACGCTGTAGAAATAATGCTCAGATCAGAAAACAAACATCACCAATGGATTCATGGCGTTGAATTACCCAAAAATTACTGTCTCCACGCTCCGATCTGACTCTGGCACTCCCAGGCCCAAGATAAAATCTGTCTCGGTTCCCATGCCCGCTGCAACTTGCAATAATGACATAACTTGTCTCGAAATCCATTCCTACAAATGTACGGTCGTGCCTCTCCCCCAGTGGCTGGCGAAATCGGATTTAAAAGAACTCTCGACAGACGGATATAAGAATGTGATCGTTGGGCAGATTGGTATGGGCGCTAGAGTTAAGGCGTTGGTTATGGGGAGGTCTCAGGGTCAAACCCCACGAGCTCCCATTTTGGTGTATGGTTATAACTCCGACTAAACTTAGAGAGAAAATTTCTACATTCAGTGGTAGTCACCAGATACGGCGATGCCAGATTTGGTGGGGTCCCACCATTATCTATTTTGAATTTTCGGATACGACTTGTCCTTGAGCAAATCAAGGATCCCACATGTTGCCCGTTGATTGGGTCACATGGAATCTTCTCGTTGGTCCACCCGACTTCTTGATGTAATGCCCAATCACTGTACAAGACACGTGGCACTCCCTGTATGGTGCCACATGGTGTCTCCCTAGGGTGCCACATGGCACTTTCTGATTGGCCCACGTGGACCCTAGAAAAGTCCAATGGTGGGTGACATGTGGCATCCTGTGGTGCTGCCGTATGGCATGTCGACATCAGCATATGTATGATGACATCACCTTGTTGTGTCATCTTCTGATGTCATGCCGACATCAACAGTGCAGACGATGAGGTGTCCCCTGCTGACTGGTCCTAGTTGTCCGCAACTTTGATCGCAAATATCTTTCAAACCGTAACTATGTTTGACGAGCAATTTTCGTTTTTAGAAATATGGCAACGTGCTCTTCGCGATCATGCCATTTTCATTGAGTTTTGAGAAATTTGAATTTTTTCTCTTTCTCTGTCTGCTGAAGCCATTCCAAGCATTTTGAGTTGCCTCCGTGAGTTCTGAGTTATTCTTAGCCTTCTCTGGATCCTTTTTGGATCAAAGGGCTTGGATTTAAACCTCAAGCCATGGCTTGGGCCCCAAGATCCATTGATTGTTTTTCAAACCATGGTCCATGATCTCATCGACTATGACTGAAATCTCGTGTTCCCTGTTGATGAACAATTGGGCTATAACCTTCTTTAGGGTTGTGTCAAGGTATGGCACCTATGGAACACATGTAGAAATTGTTATTATATAAATATGTATTGTGTGTGTGTTTATATTAGAGATTAAGAATGAAAAATGGATCCCATATCCAAACATTGCCCACCTAGCTACTAGAAACAAACCATGATGGATGAGGTAGGCTTTAAACATGGAATTCAACCTAGAATAATTTGTGTTTTTTACATTGTTGCATGATAATAGTTTGTAGTGGTTTTATAGGTGATGACCTCTATGTATTTTATCATGTTCCTCCCATATTTCTTTCCCCCTTCAAGTTGTGACAAGAAATTCCTAA
>ML781807.1:351303-377674 GCA_009831015.1 Picea engelmannii
TGATGCGAGAAATTATCTTATCATCAACATAGCAGATTAACATAGCAAAAGGGTCCAATTAGACCTTAGTCCATTTGGTATATCAAACCCTCTAGCTTTTGACCTGACTTTTCTTACTATTTTTATGATTTAAATTTAAAATGTAGATGAAACATAAGTGCTCTAAAAATATTCTAATCTAATTCATCCCGGGAGATCTAATAAGAAAAGAAAAGGCATGGAACCAATGTAAATACATGCAAATGACAAATAGGAGCAAGTTCACGAAATTATTTTTTGAATGAATCTCCAGACCACTATCAACAAACTTAGGTCAACCTACAATTATACTAAAAGTTACAAATCCATATCAATTTGTTAGTTAAATAGGATAAGATATCATCAATTAGTTAGCAAAATAAGATAAGATATCATGAATAGATACTAGATGCACGAGAGAAGTCTACAACAAACAGATATTGATTCTCATAGATTTCTAGACCACCATGCACAACAAGAACAATCTACACTAATTTCACAGTAGCATTAGAAATCCCAATAGAATTTGGCGAACAATGGATCTCCATTAACAAAAAAAAATGATTTACAATGTTAAGTAAAATCCTCCATTTGAGTACAAAAATTCTATTTATGAAATAAGCTAATGGATTTTGGCCTTCCAACACTCTTCAAACATCATTTTGACTCTTTCATTATATTTTTCTTGAGAGAATTATATTCAAATTAAATATTCTCAATAAGATTCCTCTCTAACATTTTTCATTTCATTTTCCTTCTTTGACTATTTAATAGAAATTTGAAAACAATATTGAAATAATTACACCCCTTGTAATTCTTGTAACTCTCCCTTTCATCCTTTCACACCCCAACTAGCACATCATGTCATCAACGTTACAATGAAAGGGAGCTCCCTGTAAAGTCATAAACATTAAAAGGCATGCGGAGGGGCATCATAATGTATAATGGCTAACGGTGACAAAAAGGCATGTGGTGGGGCATCATAATATATAATACAAAGATGAAAAAGTCGTGTGAGCTAAATCACTTCATGCTTTTCTTCTCAAATACAAATAATATAAAATATTTTCTATTTCACATCGATATTATTCAAAAATGAAGCATTATATCATTTTATTTTACCACTCAACTATAATTAAAGTTTTAATAATAATAATAATAATAATCTATTTTTCATATTATGGCTAAGCTAATATCAAATTGGTGTATGAAATCCTTTGTTTATGGGACAAGGGACTCTCTTTGCGGTACATATTTGTTATTTAACATTAGTTATCATCTATTTTAAAACATATATAAATTATTTCCATATTAACCCTTAAAACTTTTTTAATGAAATTCCACATATAATAATAAAACATTAAAAATTAGACATCTCTATTTGAATCATAAATATAAACAACAAAAAAAATATTCATTTTTTTTTTCAAATTTAAGAACCTTTCATATGTTGACAAAATATTCACATTAAAACTTTGATTGGAAATTTTCACCATAAGAAGGAATCTATTCCGTTAACATATTTAATTTTTAGCATAAAATGAGGGCGTTGTCTAAACATTCTATTTTTTGGTATTTTTCATCAGAATCTCGCGATATAAATGTGGGTGAAATCACAATTTTGTCGTTATACGTTATTAACTCTCTTAAATACTCTTAGCATTACATATGTTGACAATAAGTGCAATATTAAAAAAAGGAGAAAAAGGAAATACATAACCCAACTGAGGACAACTTTAGAATTTAGACCAAGCTAAATTGTACCTAAGTTGGCTATGGAAATGTGAAAGTATAGCCACTAGCTATACAAATGAGCATGAGATCTATGCGGTTGAGAGGAGAATACATTTGCATAAAGAACACTATCAAACAAAACCATTACTGAAGAAAAAACATTAGAGAAGCATAAAGAACAATATAAAACAGAACCATCACTGAAGATAAAACATTAGAGAAGCATTAAGTAAAACATGGGAGGATTAAGATTGTTTCACACTCTATGTTTTGTATCCAACAAGAAGGAGACGACAACTAAAAGAAACACAGTCACTCTTCAATTGGCCATCAATGCAAAGACTACGAAAATAAAGAAACTAAATTTATCACACCCTAGTGATGTATCTTTGATTTATAATACTTAATTACAAGCCTTTCATCATTCCAATTGTTTACATGTGTCAAATTATTAATCCGTTTAAAAAAAAAATTGTTGCTATATACGGTTCTTGGAGGTAATGCAGAGAAAACAGTTCAGGAGGTTCTAATATTAATAAAATTTAACACACCCTAAACTAGTATTGTGAGGTTTTTATTAAGGGAACGATGTGAAGTGTGTTAGCACAACAATTCTCATCTAGAAGAGGCCTAACTATCAGGGTTTTGGACTTTTGCTAAATACCAGTTCCCTCAGTGGTAAAATACACTACCTCTTTACACTGCCAAGGCATCAAAGTAAAGGGGGTTTGATATCATGAAAGGAAATTAATTACTCTGCACATGTTCAAGATTGAAGGCACCGCATTTTTTACAATGCTACCTAAACCGACACACAGATCAGATGCAACACAATTGCGCTACCTCCAGGCGCTGCGTAATATTCTGGTAGAAAACAAATTGTGCAGAGTTGTTTTACCAGTTTTGAGTCATTAACTTAAAACTTTTATTGTGAACAATCGAGAAGGTATTTTTGAAAACTGGAGGAGGTTTTTGAAGGCCCTAAAAATGGTTCTTGCTGTTTACTTTTTTTTAAAAGGCCCTCAAAATGAAACGTTGATGGGATGCCATGTAATCTTGTGCGAATGAGTAACTAATTGGTTTCGCTTACATTTTCCATTTTTGGTTAACAATGGGAGTTGAAATTGCTATTGTGGAAGTCTATGGTTGTGAAACTGTCTTTCCATGTTGTCAAAACATAAGATAATTTTGATCTTTTAGATTAGGGTTGATTACATCTTTATAATACCTTACTTTTATTTTTTTCTCTAATTCTTTATCACACCACATTTTCTCATTAAATTTTGATTTGATGATATTTTTGATAGTATCTTTATTCTGCAAAATTGTCTCTTCCATGATTCCCCAATAATTTACCCAAGAATGGGCATCTTTATGTCATCCTCGCTTGAGTCGATGGTGGCTACAACTGGATTTGAAGCAATTTTAGGAATCCTCTTGTCATCCACATTGTTTAACTGGTTCTTATACATTAGGTATCTAGTCATAGTCTTGCTCTCAATGAGGGAGAGGCTTGCTTCTAAGAGGAGGATGGGATAGAGCGTATTTCCTTTAATTTTGAGATTATAGGTTATAAAATTCTTTTATATTTTCTCTATCTTTCTCTAGGATTCATGAGAGATACTACATCCCCAGACTTTACATCCATTAAGAATAACAGGTGTAACAAGAGTCTCAAAGAGGAGTTTCTTCTTATCCCAAATCCAAAGATTGGTTGTTTTACAATTGTTTTCAAGCCTATMATAAGCTTTCCATCCCCCAATAATCCTTTTCTCAATTCTATAATTCCAGTTAAGCTTGTGGTGAATATCAATTCCAATATATTTGTATGAATTTCTCCAAGTTTTTCTTGTCATATACGAAGGTATTATAAGTGATCTTATTGGATTTAATGACCATGACCTTAGTCTTGTCAGTATTAACAGTCGTTCTCATGATGGAGCAATAGTTCTTGAGGATTATTGATTGGTTTCCAAGATCATGGGGACTCCTCACCATAAGAACAATATCATTGACATAAAGAATAAGATTGACTACTATACCAGTGAGAGTAACATTGACACAACCTTCTTCCAAGAAATCTTCTAACTTGTCAATGTATATGCCAAAAAGGGTAGGGGACAAGGGACAACCTTGTTTGACTCCAATATTGCAGTTAATCTCTTTCGACTAGCCCTCAGTGTTTTCAAATTTGGAAATAGCATTCTCATACAACCTTATTGCATCAACCCTTAACTCGAAAGGCACTTTTATCTCTTCCAACCTATTCCAAAGATTTTTCCTAGGAACCATGTCAAAATATTTTCTAAACTCAACAAAACAACAAAAAAGATCGGTTTTAGTATTGTGGAACTCTTCTGCAATGATCATAAAGGTAACAAGATGGTCCACATTGGAATGATATCTCCTAAACCCGACCTGTCCTTTAGCTCTTTTACTATGAATTCATAGCCAAATAATAATATTCTTTTCCAAAATAATTCCATAAAGCTTGGCTAAAATCAGAATAATCATAATGGTCCTATAATTAAAGGTAATGTTTCTATCCCCATTTTTAAAAATAGGAACAATGAGGCTTTGCATCTAGGGTTTAGGGAAGTTGTGTTTGACTGCTAAATTGAAGAGCTTGTGTATGTGAGGGATAAGGCTAGGCCCTCCATGTTTAAATTTTTTAGCTTGGTATACTTCAATGTCCTTAGATTTCCTATTTGCAAGTCGCTTAACTTCGAACTCTATGTCATCCAAAGAAAAAAAATTATCCTCACTTCAAGAGCGGGAAATACCTAAATGCATGTGTTAAACAATTTCTAGCAAGGGTGCATGAAGGCATCCTATGGATGGACAGGCTAGTACGAACAATGCTGACCTCATCACAGATATTATAGGGCTCCCAATAGATGGGGAGAATCTGGAGCAATACTAGAAGACAAGAATCGGGCAAAGGCCATCTCCGATGAGATTAAAGCTAAGAATGGTGCAGAGAGGGGGAATAGAGAAAATAGGATCAATGACATCAATGATCCTGGGACTCGGTTTTCAACCATATTACGTGGCTTCAAATTAATGCGCAAGTGCTGAAAAGAAGAAGATCTCGCAAGAGTAGTAGCAGCTGCAATGGAGTGTGCAAAGGGGAGCTCGATGAGCTAGGCCCCATACCTACTCAACTCATTCCTTGAAGACTGTAAGGATGCACAAGACTGGGGCTTTGAGTTCCACTATTCATGGTTACTCATCCTCATTTAACTTATGGGGTGGCATGAACTGACATATACGATGTTCCTGACAAGGATAGGAAAATGTGGTGTAGCACACTACACATCGTTGCAAAGCATCGCAGATCCTATGGTAAAGAAAGTCAACAATGACATGTTCGCGTAGTACTTAAGAGAGATTCAAAACAATGTGGAAGATACATGGAGGATCTCACCAGAAACTTTCTAGGAGTATTGGCAGATAGCGAATTTTCGCCAGGAAGAAACTGAAGGCCCACAGGAAACAAATGGAAACATCACTGAAAAAAGATGACATAGAAATTATAGCCACGGCAGTAGAAGATAAACTGTCAGAAGTATGGGAAAATGAAGAAAACCATCGAGCTTCAATTGTGGCACAGGTACAGGAGGTAAAAACTACGCTAGAACAGTTGAGGATCAAGGGGGAAAAACAACAAAAGGACAAACCAACGCCAGTAAGAGAATTAGGATCACCTTGTAGAGAAACAATAAAAATCACAATAGAGGGAAGTGATAACTTTATCATAACACCAGAGATGTTGTTCATCGATGAGGAAACGACGCAAAATCCCATGAAGTATATTGAAACATTAGACTTGGCGATGTCGAAGATACCAACAAAGGTGTTGTATAAGTTACATGTTAGCGTCACGCAGGAGATCCAGTCCAAAGAAAGGTCTAACATGATGAATATACAAATATCACAGGAAGAAAATATGGCACTGAAGGAAGTCATCATCCAGGAAGGGTAGAGGAAAGAGATAGTGCAACAAAAAGTGGACCAGATCGAGACGCAGATGGATGCAATCTTTCAAGCTATCTCAAATGACACAATATCTGAGGAAACATCTTCGTAGGAGAAGATAACAAACATAGCGTAGACTCTATAAGAATATAAGGAGCATATAAAGGAAATGTAGGAGTGCGCGGTACCTACGACTACCCAAATAGTCCAAGCACCAAGAGAGTAAGACGAAACAACAACTTCAGAGAACATCGCGCAAAATATACATAGGGTGGTGGAACTTCTGGAGAAGAGTGGCCAGCGATGGACCGAACTATTATAATATGAGACCCTACAAGAGTTGTAAGGAAAGGAAGATAAATTGCACTCAGCAATGGAAGATGTCATCCAGTTAAAGATGACAATGTCCCTACCAGAAAATTTTAAGACGGCCACAGAAATGAATAACCTTCAGGCAAAAGAAAAAGCGGTACAGGAACAAAAAATTGCACGACAGGCTCAGTTGGAGCCCTTACAGGAAAAGGCAGAACAGTTGGTCGTGGAAATCGACGCAACAAAAGAATGCCTCAAACATATAGGATTGGAGGGGGGAGAGATCTTAAGACTGAGTAACTAATTGGTTTCACTTACATTTTCAATTTTTGGTTAACAGTGGGAATTGAAATGGCTCACATTGTCAAACTGCCTTTCCATGTTGTCAAAACACAAGATACTTTTTATCTTCTATATTAGGGATTTAATGACCATGACCTTAGTCTTTTCAGTATTAACACTCATGGCCATATTTGAGCAATAGTTCTTGAGGATTATTAATTGGTTTTGAAGATCGCGGGGACTCCTCACAATAATAACAATATCATCGAAATAAAGAAGAAGATTGATGACTATACCAGTGAGAGTAGCGTTGACACAACCTTCTTCCAAAAAATCTTGTCAATTTATATGCCAAAAAGGGTGGGGGACAAGGGACAACCTTGTTTGACTCCAATATTGTAGTTAATCTCTTTCGACTAGCCCTCGATGTTTTTAAACCTGGAAATAGTGTTATCATATAGCCTTATTGCATTAACCCTCAACTCAAAAGGCACTTTTATCTCTTCCAACCTATTCCAAATATTTTTCCTAGGAACCATGCCAAAATATTTTCTAAAGTCAACAAAACAACAAAAAAGATTGGTTTTAGTATTGTGGAACTCCTCTGCAATGAACATAAAGGTAACAATATGGTCCACACTGAAATGATATCTCCTAAACCTGACCTATCCTTTAACTCTTTTACTATGAATTTATAGCCAAATAATAATATTCTTTTCCAAAATAATTCCATAAAGCTTGGCTAAAATCAGAATAATCGTAATGGTCCAAGAATTAAAGGGAATGTTTCTATCCCCATTTTTAAAAATAGGAAAAATGAGGCTTCGCATCTAGGGTTTATGGAAGTTGTGTTTGACTGCTAAATTGAAGAGCTTGTGTATGTGAAGGATAAGGCTAGGCCCTCCAATTTTAAATTTTTTAGCTGGGTTTCCTTCAATGTCCTTAGATTTCCTATTTTCAAGTTGCTTAACTTCGAACTCTATGTCATCCAAAGAAAAAAAATTATCCTCACTTCAGGCGTAGGAAATACCTAAATGCATGTGTTAAACAATTGCTAGCAAGGGTGCATGGGGGCATCCTATTGATATACATGCCAATATGGATCAATGTTGACCTCATCACAAAGATTACAGGGCTCCCAACAGATGGGGAGAATCAGGCAAAGTCCATCTCCGATGAGATTAAAGTGAAGTATGGCGCAGAGAGGGGGAACAGAGGAATCAATATCAATAACATCAATGATCCTATGATTAGGTTTGCAACCCGATTACGTGGCTGCAAATTAATGTACAACAGTAGTAGCAGCTGCAAATTAATGCACAAAGGGGATCTCGATGAGCTAGGCCCCGTACCTACACAACTCATTCCTATAATACAATAAGGATGCACAAGACTAGGGATTTGAGTTCCACTATTCATGGTTACTCATCCTCATTGCACTTATGGGGTGGGATGAACCGACATATACGATGTTCCTAACAAGGACAAGCAAGTGTGGTGCAGTGCGCTACACATGCTTGCAAAGCATCGCAGATCCCATGGTAAAGAAAGTCAACAATGACATGTTCGCACAGTACTTAACAATGATTCAAAACAATGTCGAAGATACATGGAGGATCTTGTGTTTTGACAACATGGAAAGACAGATTGACAACATCAGACTTCCACAATAGCCAATTCAATTCCCATTGTTAACCACAAATGGAAAATGTAAGAAAAACCAATTAGTAACTCATTCGCACAAGATTACATGGAATCCCATCAACGTTTCATTTTGAAGGCCTTTAAAGAAAAAGTAAACTGCGAGAACCAATTGGTAAATATGATTGCCAATGCTTTTGGAGTGTTTCCAACTCAATCAATTAAACTACAACAAATTTACTTTATCAGGATGTAGTAAAGTGTTTTGGTTAACGCATAGATAACACCGCCAACCAACTATTTCGTTCTCCTCTATTGAAGGTGAGAACAACAAGAAATTCAGCTAAGGTGCCTTCTTGGGGACATGGAAGAAGTGAAAGGGATACATACAACTTTTAGGTGTGGAAATCAAAGTTCAATTAAATTGGAAAACCTTTCGGGAAAAAAATTGTAACATGGAGAGATGTGATGGGTATAATAGAGAATTCATTTATCCATTAACCTCAAGTGTTAAAAATAAATAAAGAAATGTAATTGTTAATTGGCATACTTTCTTAGATAAGTGAGTGGTAGTAAGAATCCTCACTTAGATAACTATGTGTCTAATTCAAGTCCTTGATTTTTCAAGGAATATGTTAATCTCTAAAGAGTGTTCATATACACACACACACACACACACACACACAGACACCCATTTTTAATATATAAAATAGAAAACCAATTCATATATGCATACCATTCCATTTCCTATAAATATTTGTTTTAATATAACAATAATACTCATGTGAACAAGTAAACAAACAATATTTGCAAGAAAATGAAGCAACATAACTATTAGTTACAATGGAAAGATGATTGATCTTTTGATCTCACTATGTGCAATTATGTATTTATCACCTAGCCTTTCGGAATGCCTTCTTGAAGGTTGTATCATAATATTTGCTTCAGAATTTCTATTGAATCTCCGTTAAGATATTCAATAGATTTTGTTAAAAATAACTATCATAACAACAATGAAGAATGAACATATTAATACCCCGGCACCTATCTCGTTCTAAACATCACTCAATTATATATATATATATATATATATATATATATATATATATATATATATATATATATATATATATATATATATATAGGCAGGGAAAAAAATACACTAGATCGTGAAGACCTAACATTTCCATTACGAGTGAGAACGTATTTGACACTTGCATTAGTGGAATCTTCGTGAGTGTAAGTATGGTTGCGACCTGCATGAAAATAACATATTTCTTACCCGTAATCGGTTTGTACGAGACCATCTCTATTCTTGATAAAATCTCAACTTAGAGAGTGAAAACATTGGATATCTGAAAAACTATAATCGATCATTCCGAGTCTCTAATCACTTTAAACAATCATTCCAAGTTTCTATTCACTTCTTTTACACCATGCGGTGTGTACTTTTGACTTTCTATGGCAATTATTGTTAGGCCTACCATAAACACATAGGAAACTTTTTTTAAAAGTTGTATCCACTTACAGAATTTATAAAATCCAAGCACAACTTAATACGCTACACAATTTCAATCCAAACCAAATTAATCATTTTTTGGGAGGACGTTCTCATCTTGGGTTGCGTTTAACATTAAAAGCGTAGCTCGTGCATCAATTTTTCACTCCCTGTCAAGTGATTTATCTTCTTCAAAACTAGTCTTTGAGGTGTCTTAAGTGTCCTTATGAGGTCGTTATAGGCACGACATAGGAAAAATGGTAGTATGATGTTTGTGACACTTGAAACACTTGTGGTCAAGATGCAACACTTGCAGACAAGATGCGACACTTACAACACTTGTAATGACAACACTTGAGACACTATTGAAGTGAGTAATTTTGAGGTGTAACAGATTGTCCCCCAAAGTACGAAGTTAGAAGATGATGATGACTGAAGTACTTTGTAGACTTTTTCAAGCAAGGGTATGGATGCAGAGAAGCCAGAAAAAGTTGCACACAACCATCAAACAAATATTATGACATGTTTCAAACCCAAGGTAGACATACCTATGCTTGAGTGATAAAGAATTTTTAGGTATGACCACCATAAAATACACTGTGGATCCATAATTATATTGAAAAAAGGTATAGCCACTGAAGATATAATGTGGATCTATACTCTTATGACCTGAAATGATTGTAGCCACGAAGAATACATAATGGATCTATGAGATGACAAGACATAGCCATGACCAATACAAAGTGGATCTATGTAACAGTATATGTGTCATAATTCAAAATAACTCCTTTGCAACCTGGGCAAAGTATACATAAGAGTGAAAACTCAACCCAGGGTCTTCTTACCGATCTCGATGTAGTACGAATCTAACCATGTGAATAGATTTCCAGATGTCAAACATGGCAGAAACCACTTGATTACCGATCAATGATGTAAATTGTTAAAAAGCATGAGGGAGATCACCATTGATGTCAATGATTCCCAAGGTACTTTAGTAAATTCCAACGAATGTGAATGGATGAGCTAAAGTTGAACATCCATGGAGTCATCCGATCAGAGTTCAATGATGTAAATCCACTGTCGGACACGAGGAGGCCTGCCATTGAGGCATGCAGGTCCCACTGTACTAACTGGTTTCTAAGTCTAGTTCTCGGATAATGTGTTGAAGTCGACAGGAATAGACTTGAAGAAGGAGGGCCTCAATGTATCCCCCATCAATGACACGAAACTGACACAGAGATGTAATTGGTAGATCAAACGAACATGTATTGATACATGTATTGAAATGGAATATTTGTGATCGCTGACTCTCGAGGCAGATACTTCCCTTGAACACTGAGGCACAACAACAAAAACTTGACCTGAACCAAAACTTGATGATGCAGTGGAAGCTGTGACTTTCGTCTGGTGACCCAAGGGAGTAAAATAAACTCAAAGGATTGTCTCAGTGCAGAGGTTGAGTGGATTAAAATGCATGTAAAGACAAAATGTCACGTTCAAGGGCGACCATAAGAGCTACTAGTAATGTTCTCAAAAGTTGTTTGGCTTGCTTCTTTGAATTTCCCCTCCATCGTGATAGACGAGTACCTCTTTTTAATTTAATGAGCTCGAGAAGGGTGACACATGCTCAATATGACTCACCTTTGGTAAGTCCTTTCTTTGTTTAGCGAACTGGAAGAAGTAAGGGTTCGGTCCTGTATGGGCCCTTCAATGTATGATTGTTTAACAAGTCCAAAGAAGGTAAAATTGATGGTTTTCATATTTAGAGAGTCTGAAAACAACTTAAAGATGACTCCAATGTTGTCCTTTTTCGTAATGTTAGTCTCACGAGGCCGAAAAAGAGATAAATTATCACTCGAAATACGCCCTTTCAAACCTTTTAACAAGTGGGAAAGGAAGCAAGATTACTCGACAATCTTTTTATATTTAGAGAGTCTGAAAAGAGTTTAAAGACGACTCCAGGGGGTTCCTTTTTCATTTAACCATGCGGGTCCGAAAAAGAGATAAAATTTTACCTGGTTACAGTCTCATGTATTTAACAGCACGAGAAAGAACAAAGACTAAGATCGGTATGCCGCCAGCTTGAAAGCTTGTGGCTTAACTCCAGAATGATCATCAAAGGCTGGAGACATGCCCTCCAAGCTTCAATTCATCCACCAACTTTGAGGTTGTCACCAATTTCTCTACTGGATGGAGAAAAAGGGTGGATCAAATGAAGGTTTAAAAGAGGTTACTGATTCATTTTTTAACGATCTTGACACAGAAAAAGAACTATGCTCAGGGCTTCGGGTTCAATCCCTAGATTTCTGTTTCATTTTTTCTTAACAAGATTGCTACAGAGAACCGACTTTGAATCTTGTCCAAAATAAATTTGAGTGTGTGGTAGCCATCCAACCTGTGGTTCATTACATAATCCTTTGCAGAACCTGAAAGTCCGCAGTTATCATAAATCTCCTCTAGTAGACTATGAGTCCCGTCTACAAAAGTACGGCCGAACCCTTCCTTGGCCAAGGAAATTGCTCCAGTATTATCTTGACGATGGATATCGTCAAGTTTAAATGTGTTAAAACTAGATGCCAATTCCCGAACTCTCCGACAAGATATTTTCTCCCACGGCTTTTGAACACGTTTAACACCCATGACCTACTCAAACACACAACATACAATGAATAAATGGCATTAACGGAAATATTAATTCTAAATTCAAGAGAGGAAAGGGCACCTACCTGCTTTCCTATGTTGTGGAAATGTCCAGTGGCAGTCAATTGCTTAATGCCAAGCGAAATGGCATGTTGTAGGCCAGATATTAGCGATTTGTAATTTTCCAAAGTGCTAGTTACTTTGAAATTGTCATTCAGACATGCACTAAATTTTTCCAATATACTACCATCGTTTTCCAAACAGATAATGAAGCCGATGCTTTCTTTTCCCGGGTCAGGTCTGTACACGCCGGCATAATAGAGAATGATAGATCCAGACTCACATCCTTCTTCCTTTTCCATTTTGATTGGCATAGTTCTGGTTTTTTTCACATTGTAACGAATGAATAATTGTCGCTGCTATGAATGGATGATAGAGCCTTTCGGTTCTTTGCACGATTTTTCGATTGGCACAGTTTTGGTTCTTTGCACACTGTAATGACTGGATAATGGTCGCTGCTATGAATGGATGATAGAGCCTTTCGGTTCTTTGCACAATTTTTCGATTGGCATAGTTTTGGTTCTTTACACACTGTAATGACTGGATAATGGTCGCTACTATGAATGGATGATAGAGCCTTTCAGTTCTTTGCACGATTTTTCGATTGGCACAGTTCTGGTTCTTTGCACACTATAACGAATGGATAATTTTCCCTGCTATGAATGGATGATAGAGCCTTTCGGTACGATGCTATGAATTATGTAATGCAAGCCAAGATTCAGTTGGGAACACGGTAGCTGAAGATAGTTGTCAACGGCTAGCCTTATTGGCTGAACAGATTTGAATGAGGCCCAAGATTCAGTTGGGAACACAACAACTGAAGGTCATTGTCAATGGCTAGCCTTATTGGCTGTACTCCACTCATCACCATTAATATCACTCTGACTAATATTTATGGGGACTCATCTTGTGACTGCACATCACCGCTTCTAAAATTAACTTCCATAGAGGTTGTGCCACTCTTTAGAAGTGAATAATTTTTAATAAAATTAATATTAAATACATGGAATAAGAGCTTGTCGTTATATATTTGATACAAAAAAATTTCAAGTTATTCATTGGATTCGTTATGTGCATTTTTAGGTGTTTATATATGTGTTGTCAACTCGTTACTATCCCTCAACTTGTTCTTTAAAAATGAATTATTATTATATAAATATATACTCAATGCAAGTATTAATCCCTTAGCATATTGTATGAGAATTTTTAAACATTAGGGTAATCGATTAAATAGATAAGGAGTGATTTAATTATAAAATATTCACAACGTTGAATGATTAAATGACTAGTAGCGATTGTAATTCCTTGTATAACATTGGTATGCAACCTTACTCTAACGATATTATTTGTTAATTGTTTTAATGGGGTTACTATGAGTATAATAAATATACTCTACTAAAGTTATAAATTTTGAATTATTTAATCATTATTGGAAATTACAGTATGCTTATTTGGAATATGTTGCACTAACTTGTAAAGGTAGAAATGGATTAGCATTCATGTAGTTCCATAATGAGTGGTATTTTTTTAGTGTAAATAATGAAATACAAATCAATAAGAGAATTAAGGACTCTTATATAATTAAATTTATTAAGTCTACACATTAAATGAATTATGAATGTGTAATGGTTAACTTAAAGGATTAGATGAAATTATAACTAGAATTTGTCTTCTACCTTACTTTTATTGTTCAGTAGGAAGGAGGTCGTTACAAATTAATGTTTATCATTAACAAATAAGCCATTGATAAAACTCATTAATCCAATACGCCTTATATTCTTAATGTAACTATAGAGAGAGAGAGGGGGAATTCATTCATATAGAGAAAGGGTGATTCCTATTCTTGTTGTAATGAGTAGGGGTAGCTTAAATACTCTTAGCATTACATATGTTGACAATAAGTGCAATATTAAAAAAAGGTGAAAAAGGAAATACATAACCCAGCTGAGGACAACTTTAGAATTTAGACCAAGCTAAATTGTACCTAAGTTGGCTATGGAAATGTGAAAGTATAGCCACTAGATATACAAATGAGCATGAGATCTATGCGGTTGAGAGCAGAATACATTTGCATAAAGAACACTATCAAACAAAACCATCACTGAAGAAAAAACATTAGAGAAGCATAAAGAACAATATAAAACAGAACCATCACTGAAGATAAAACATTAGAGAAGCATTAAGTAAAACATGGGAGGATTAAGATTGTCTCACACTCTATGTTTTGTATCCAACAAGAAGGAGACGACAACTAAAAGAAACACAGTCACTCTTCAATTGGCCATCAATGCAAAGACTGCGAAAATAAAGAAACTAAATTTATCACACCCTAGTGATGTATCTTCGATTTATAATACTTAGTTACAAGCCTTTCATCATTCCAATTGTTTACATGTGTCAAATTATTAATTCGTTTAAAAAAAAAAATTGTTGCTATATACGGGTTCTTGGAGGTAATGCAGAGAAAACAGTTCAGGAGGTTCTAATATTAATAAAATTTAACACACCCTAAACTAGTATTGTGAGGTTTTTATTAAGGGAACGATGTGAAGTGTGTTAGCACAACAATTCTCATCTAGAAGAGGCCTAACTATCAGGGTTTTGGACTTTTGCTAAATACCAGTTCCCTCAGTGGTAAAATACACTACCTCTTTACACTGCCAAGGCATCAAAGTAAAGGGGGTTTGATATCATGAAAGGAAATTAATTACTCTGCACATGTTCAAGATTGAAGGCACCGCATTTTTTACAATGCTACCTAAACCGACACACAGATCAGATGCAACACAATTGCGCTACCTCCAGGCGCTGCGTAATATTCTGGTAGAAAACAAATTGTGCAGAGTTGTTTTACCAGTTTTGAGTCATTAACTTAAAACTTTTATTGTGAACAATCGAGAAGGTATTTTTGAAAACTGGAGGAGGTTTTTGAAGGCCCTAAAAATGGTTCTTGCTGTTTACTTTTTTTTAAAAGGCCCTCAAAATGAAACGTTGATGGGATGCCATGTAATCTTGTGCGAATGAGTAACTAATTGGTTTCGCTTACATTTTCCATTTTTGGTTAACAATGGGAGTTGAAATTGCTATTGTGGAAGTCTATGGTTGTGAAACTGTCTTTCCATGTTGTCAAAACATAAGATAATTTTGATCTTTTAGATTAGGGTTGATTACATCTTTATAATACCTTACTTTTATTTTTTTCTCTAATTCTTTATCACACCACATTTTCTCATTAAATTTTGATTTGATGATATTTTTGATAGTATCTTTATTCTGCAAAATTGTCTCTTCCATGATTCCCCAATAATTTACCCAAGAATGGGCATCTTTATGTCATCCTCGCTTGAGTCGATGGTGGCTACAACTGGATTTGAAGCAATTTTAGGAATCCTCTTGTCATCCACATTGTTTAACTGGTTCTTATACATTAGGTATCTAGTCATAGTCTTGCTCTCAATGAGGGAGAGGCTTGCTTCTAAGAGGAGGATGGGATAGAGCGTATTTCCTTTAATTTTGAGATTATAGGTTATAAAATTCTTTTATATTTTCTCTATCTTTCTCTAGGATTCATGAGAGATACTACATCCCCAAACTTTACATCCATTAAGAATCACAGGTGTAACAAGAGTCTCAAAGAGGAGTTTATTCTTATCCCAAATCCAAAGATTGGTTGTTTTACAATTGTTTTCAAGCCTATAATAAGCTTTCCATCCCCCAATAATCCTTTTCTCAATGCTATAATTCAGTTAAGCTTGTGGTGAATATCAATTCCAATATATTTGTATGAATTTCTCCAAGTTTTTCTTGTCATATACGAAGGTATTATAAGTGATCTTATTGGATTTAATGACCATGACCTTAGTCTTGTCAGTATTAACAGTCGTGCCCATGATGGAGCAATAGTTCTTGAGGATTATTGATTGGTTTTCAAGATCGCGGGGACTCCTCACCATAAGAACAATATCATCGACATAAAGAATAAGATTGACTACTATACCAATGAGAGTAACATTGACACAACCTTCTTCCAAGAAATCTTCTAACTTGTCAATGTATATGCCAAAAAGGGTAGGGGACAAGGGACAACCTTGTTTGACTCCAATATTGCAGTTAATCTCTTTCGACTAGCCCTCAATGTTTTCAAACTTGGAAATAGCGTTCTCATACAGCCTTATTGCATCAACCCTTAACTCGAAAGGCACGTTTATCTCTTCCAACCTATTCCAAAGATTTTTCCTAAGAACCATGTCAAAATATTTTCTAAACTCAACAAAACAACAAAAAAGATCGGTTTTAGTATTGTGGAACTCCTCTGCAATGATCATAAAGGTAACAAGATGGTCCACACTGGAATGATATCTCCTAAACCTGACCTGTCCTTTATCTCTTTTACTATGAATTCATAGCCAAATAATAATATTCTTTTCCAAAATAATTCCATAAAGCTTGGCTAAAATCAGAATAATCATAATGGTCCTATAATTAAAGGTAATGTTTCTATCCCCATTTTTAAAAATAGGAACAATGAGGCTTTGCATCTAGGGTTTAGGGAAGTTGTGTTTGACTGCTAAATTGAAGAGCTTGTGTATGTGAGGGATAAGGCTAGGCCCTCCATGTTTAAATTTTTTAGCTTGGTATACTTCAATGTCCTTAGATTTCCTATTTGCAAGTCGCTTAACTTCGAACTCTATGTCATCCAAAGAAAAAAAATTATCCTCACTTCAAGAGCGGGAAATACCTAAATGCATGTGTTAAACAATTTCTAGCAAGGGTGCATGAAGGCATCCTATGGATGGACAGGCTAGTACTAAACAGTGTTGACCTCATCATAGATATTATAGGGCTCCCAACAGATGGGGAGAATCTGGAGCAATACTAGAAGACAAGAATCAGGCAAAGGCCATCTCCGATGAGATTAAAGCTAAGAATGGTGCAGAGAGGGGGAACAGAGGAAATAGGATCAATGACATCAATGATCCTGGGGCTCGGTTTGCAACCATATTACGTGGCTTCAAATTAATGCACAAGTGCCGAAAAGAAGAAGATATCGCAAGAGTAGTAGCAACTGCAATGGAGTGCGCAAAGGGGAGCTCGATGAGCTGGGCCCCATACCTACTCAACTCATTCCTAGAAGACTGTAAGGATGCACAAGACTGGGGCTTTGAGTTCCACTATTCATGGTTACTCATCCTCATTTAACTTATGGGGTGGCATGAACTGACATATACGATGTTCCTGACAAGGATAGGCAAATGTGGTGTAGCACGCTACACATCGTTGCAAAGCATCATAGATCCTATGGTAAAGAAAGTCAACAATGACATGTTCACGTAGTACTTAAGAGAGATTCAAAACAGTGTGGAAGATACATGGAGGATCTCACCAGAAACTTTCACGGAGTATTGGCAGATAGCGAATTTTCGCCAGGAAGGAACTGAAGGCCCACAGGAAACAAATGGAAACATCACTGAAAAAAGATGACGTAGAAATGATAGCCACGACAGTAAAAGATAAACTGTCAGAAGTATGGGAAAATGAAGAAAACCATTGAGTTTCAATTGTGGCACAGGTACAGGAGGTAAAAACTACACTAGAACAGTTGAGGATCAAGGAGGAAAAACAACAAAAGGACAAACCAATGCTAGTAAGAGAATTAGGAGCACCTTGTAGAGAAACAATAAAAATCACAATAGAGGGAAGTGATAACTTTATCATAACACCAGAGATGTTGTTCATCGATGAGGAAACGATGCAGAATCCCATGAAGTATATTGAAACATTAGACTTGGCGATGTCGAAGATACCAACAAAGGTGTTGTATAAGTTACATGTTAGCGTCACGCAGGAGATCCAGTCCAAAGAAAGGTCTAACATGACGAATATACAAATATCACAAGAAGAAAATATGGCACTGAAGGAAGTCATCATCCAGGAAGGGCAGAGGAAAGAGATAGTGCAACAAAAAGTGGACCAGATCAAGACGCAGATGGATGCAATCTTTCAAGCTATCTCAAATGACACAATATCTGTGGAAACATCTTTGTAGGAGAAGATAACAAACATAGCGTAGACTCTACAAGAATATAAGGAGCATATCAAGGAAATGGAGGAGCCTGTCATACCTACAACTACCCTAATAGTCCATGCGTCAAGAGAGTAATATGAAACAACAACTTCAGAGAACATCACGCAAAATATACATAGGGTGGTGGAACGTCTGGAGAAGAGTGGCTAGCGATGGACCAAACTATTATAATATGAGACCCTACAAGAGCTGTAAGGAAAGGAAGATAAATTGCACTCAGCAATGGAAGATGTCAAGCAGTTAAAGAGGACAATGTCCCTACCAAAAAATATTAAGACAACCACAAAAATGAATAACCTTTAGGCAGAAGAAAAAGTGGTACAGGAACAAAAAATCGCACGACAGGCTCTGTTGGAGCCCTTATAGGAAAAGGCAGAACAGTTGGTCGTGGAAATCGACACAACAAAAGAATGCCTCAAACATGTAGGATTGGAGGGGGGAGAGATCTTAAGACTGAGTAACTAATTGGTTTCACTTACATTTTCAATTTTTGGTTAACAGTGGGAATTGAAATGGCTCACATTGTCAAACTGCCTTTCCATGTTGTCAAAACACAAGATATTTTTTATCTTCTATATTAGGGATTTAATGACCATGACCTTAGTCTTTTCAGTATTAACACTCATGGCCATATTTGAGCAATAGTTCTTGAGGATTATTAATTGGTTTTCAATATCGCGGGGACTCCTCACAATAATAACAATATCATCGAAATAAAGAAGAAGATTGATGACTATACCAGTGAGAGTAGCGTTGACACAACCTTCTTCCAAGAAATCTTGTCAATTTATATGCCAAAAAGGATGGGGGAGAAGGGACAACCTTGTTTGACTCCAATATTGTAGTTAATCTCTTTCGACTAGCCCTCGATGTTTTTAAACTTGGAAATAGTGTTCTCATATAGCCTTATTGCATTAACCCTCAACTCAAAAGGCACTTTTATCTCTTCCAACCTATTCCAAATATTTGTCCTAGGAACCATGTCAAAAGATTTTCTAAAGTCAACAAAACAACAAAAAAGATCGGTTTTAGTATTGTGGAACTCCTTTGCAATGAACATAAAGGTAACAAGATGGTCCACACTGAAATGATATCTCCTAAACCCGACCTATCCTTTAGCTCTTTTACTATGAATTTATAAACAAATAATAATATTCTTTTCCAAAATAATTCCATAAAGCTTGGCTAAAATCAGAATAATTGTAATGGTCCTATAATTAAAGGGAATGTTTCTATCCCCATTTTTAAAAATAGGAACAATGAGGCTTCACATCTAGGGTTTATGGAAGTTGTGTTTGAATTCTAAATTGAAGAGCTTGTGTATGTGAAGGATAAGGCTAGGCCCTCCAATTTTAAATTTTTTAGCTTGGTATCCTTCAATGTCCTTAGATTTCCTATTTTCAAGTCGCTTAACTTCGAACTCTATGTCATCCAAAGAAAAAAAAGTATCCTCACTTTGGGCGTAGGAAATACCTAAATGCATGTGTTAAACAATTGCTAGCAAGGGTGCATGGGGGCATCCTATTGATAGACATGCCAGTATGGATCAATGTTGACCTTATCACAAAGATTACAGGGCTCCCAACAGATGGGGAGAATCGGGAAAAGGCCATCTCCGATGAGATTAAAGTGAAGTATGGCACAGAGAGGGGGAACAGAGGAATCAATATCAATGACATCAATGATCCTACGACTAGGTTTGCAACCAGATTACGTGGCTGCAAATTAATGCACAACAGTAGTAGCAGCTGCAACTTAGTGCACAAAGGGGATCTTGATGAGCTAGGCCCCATACCTACTCAACTCATTCCTATAATACTATAAGGATGCACAAGACTAGGGATTTGAGTTCCACTATTTATGGTTACTCATCCTCATTGCACTTATGGGGTGGCATGAACTGACATATACAATGTTCCTAACAAGGACAAGCAAGTGTGGTGTAGTGTGCTACACATTGTTGCAAAGCATCGCAGATCCCATGGTAAAGAAAGTCAACAATGACATGTTCGCACAGTACTTAACAAAGATTCAAAACAATGTCGAAGATACATGGAGGATCTTGTGTTTTGACAACATGGAAAGACAGATTGACAACATCAGACTTCCACAATAGCCATTTCAATTCCCATTATTAACCACAAATGGAAAATGTAAGCAAAACCAATTAGTTACTCATTCGCACAAGATTACATGGCATCCCATCAACGTTTCATTTTGAGGGCCTTTAAAGAAAAAGTAAACTGCGAGAACCAATTGGTAAATATGATTGCCAATGCTTTTGGAATGTTTCCAACTCAATCAATTAAACTACAACAAATTTACTTTATCAGGATGTAGTAAAGTGTTTTGGTTAACGCATAGATAACACCCCAACCAACTATTTCGTTCTCCTCTATTGAAGGTGAGAACAACGAGAAATTCAGCTAAGGTGCCTTCTTGAGGACATGGAAGAAGTGAAAGGGATACATACAACTTTTAGGTGTGGAAATCAAAGTTCAATTAAATTGGAAAACCTTCCGGGAAAAAAATTGTAACATGGAGAGATGTGATGGGTATAATAGAGAATTTATTTATCCATTAACCTCAAGTGTTAAAACTAAATAAAGAAATGTAATTGTTAATTGGCATACTTTCTTAGATAAGTGAGTGGTAGTAAGAACCCTCACTTAGATAACTATGTGTCTAATTCAAGTCCTTGATTTTTCAAGGAATATGTTAATCTCTAAAGAGTGTTCACACACACACACACACACACACACACACACACACACCCATTTTTAATAGATAAAATAGAAAACCAATTCATATATGCATACCATTCCATTTCCTATAAATATTTGTTTTAATATAACAATAATACTCATGTGAACAAGTAAACAAACAATATTTGCAAGAAAATGAAGCAACATAACTATTAGTTACAGTGGAATGATGATTGATCTTTTGATCTCACTATGTGCAATTATGTATTTATCACCTAGCCTTTCAGAATGCCTTCTTGAAGGTTGTATCATAATATTTGCTTCAGAATTTCTATTGAATCTCCGTTAAGAAATTCAATAGATTTTGTGAAAAAGAACTATCATAACAACAATGAAGAACGAACATATTAATACCCCTGCACCTATCTCATTCTAAACATCACTCAATTATATATATATATAGGCAGGGAAAAAAAGACACTAGATCGTGAAGACCTAACATTTCCATTACAAGTGAGAACCTATTTGACAAATGAATTAGTGCAATCTTCGTGAGTTTAAGTAGGGTTGCGACCTGCATGAAAATAACATATTTCTTACCCGTAATCGATTTGTACGAGACCATCTCTATTCCTGATAAAATCTCAACTTGGAGAGTGAAAACATTGAATATCTGAAAAACTATAATCGATCATTCCGAGTCTCTAATCAATTTAAACTATCATTCCAAGTTTCTATTCACTTCTTTCACACCATACGGTGTGTACTTTTGACTTTCTATGGCAATTATTGTTAGGCCTACCATAAACACAGAGGAAACTTTTTTTAAAAGTTGCATCCACTTACAGAATTTATAAAATCCAAGCACAACTTAATACGGTACACGATTTCAATCCAAACCAAATTAATCATTTTTTGGGAGGACGTTCTCATCTTGGGTGCGTTTAACATTAGAAGCGTAGCCCGTGCATCAATTTTGCACTCCCTCTCAAGTGATTTATCTTCTTCAAAACTAGTCTTTGAGGTGTCTTAAGTGTCCTTATGAGGTCGTTAGAGGCACGACATAGGAAAAATGGTAGTATGATGTTTGTGACACTTGAAACACTTGTGGTCAAGATGCAACACTTGCAGACAAGATGCGACACTTGCAGACAAGATGAAACACTTACAACACTTGTAATGACGACACTTGAGACACTATTGAAGTGAGTAATTTTGAGGTGTAACAGATTGCCCCCCAAAGTACGAAGTTAGAAGATGATGATGACTGAAGTACTTTGTAGACTTTTTCGAGCAAGGGTATGGATGCAGAGAAGCCGGAAAAATTTGCACACAACCATCAAACAAATATTATGACATGTTTCAAACCCAAGGTAGACATACCTATGCTTGAGTGATAAAAAAAATTTAGGTATGGCCGCCATAAAATACACTGTGAATCCATAATTATATTGAAAAAAGGTATATCCACTGAAGATATAATGTGGATCTATACTCTTATGACTGGAAATGATTGTATCCACGAAGAATACATAGTGGATATACGAGATGACAAGACATAGCCATGACCAATACAAAGTGGATCTATGTAACAGTATATGTGTCAATATTCAAAATAACTCCTTTGCAACCTGGGAAAAGTATACATAAGAGTGATAACTCAACCCAGGGTCTTCTTACTGATCCCGATGTAGTACGAATCTAACCATGTGAATAGATTTCCAGATGTCAAACATGGCAGAAACCACTTGATTACCGATCAATGATGTAAATCGTTAACAAGCGTGAGGGAGATGATCACCAATGATGTCAATGATTCCCAAGGTACTTTAGTAAATTCCAACGAATGTGAATGGATGAGCTAAAGTTGAACATTCGTGGAGTCATCCGATCAGAGGTCAATGATGTAAACCCATTTTCAGACACGAGGAGGCCTGCCATTGAGGCATGCAGGTCCCACGCTACTAACTGGTTTCTAAGTCTAGTTCTCAGATAATGTGTTGAAGTCGACAGGAATAGACTCGTCGAAGGAGGGCCTCAATGTATCCCCCATCAATGACATGAAACTGACACAGAGATGTAATTGGTAGATCAAACGAACATGTACTGATACATGTATTGAAACGGGATATTTGTGATCGTTGACTCTCGAGGCAGATACTTCCCTTGAACACTGAGGCACAACAGTAGAAACTTGACCTGAACCAAAACTTGATGATACAGTGGAAGCTGTGACTTTCGTTTGGTGACCCAAAGGAGTAAAATAAACTCAAAGGATTGGCTCAGTGCAGAGGTTCAGTATATTAAAATGCATGCAAAGACAAAGTGTCATGTTCAAGGGCGATAGTAAGAGCTACTGGTAGTGTTCTCAAAAACTGTTTGGCTTGCTTCTTTCAATTTCCCCCCCATCATGATAGTCGAGTACCTCTTTTTAATTAACGAGCTCGAGAAGAGTGACACATGCTCGATATGACTCACATTTGGTAAGTCCTTCTTTCTTTGTTTAGCGAACTGGAAGAAGTAAGGGTTCGGTCCCGTATGGGCCCTTCAATGTATGATTGTTTAACGAGTCCAAAGAAGGTAAAATTGATGGTTTTCATATTTAGAGTGTATGAAAACAACTTAAAGACGACTCCAATGTTGTCCTTTTTCGTAATGTTAGTCTCGCGAGGCCGAAAAAGAGATAAATTATCACTCGAAAGATGCCCTTTCAAACCTTTTAATGTGTGGGAAAGGAAGCAAGATCATTTGACAATCTTTTTATATTTAGAGAGTCTGAAAAGAGTTTAAAGACGACTCCAGGGGGTTCCTTTATCATTTAACCATGCGGGTCCGAAAAAGAGATAAAATTTTACCTGGTTGCAGTCTCATGTATTTACAAGCACGAGAAAGAACAAAGACTAAGCTCGGTATGCCCCCAACTTGAAAGCTTGCGGCTTAACTCCAGAATGATCATCAAAGGCTGGAGACATGCCCTCCAAGCTTCAATTCATCCACCGACTTTGAGGTTGTCACCAATTTCTCTACTGGATGGAGAAAAAGGGTGGATCAAATGAAGGTTTAAAAGAGGTTACTGATTCATTTTTTAACGAGCTTGACACAGGAAAAGAACTATGCTCAAGGCTCTGAGTTCAATCCCTAGATTTCAGTTTCATTGTTTCTTAACAAGATTGCTACAGAGAAGAAAACTATGCTCAAGGCCTCTGTTTCATTTTTTAATGAGCTTGTCACACGGAAAAGAAATTATGCTCGTTGACTCTCCTTGATCATGGCTTTCAAGAGAATAACGCTCTTGAAGGACACCATGTCAAGGGACAAAACTCGGTCATGGCTTCCAAGAGATCTTCACTTGATGGAAGAAAATCACTCTGGAAGGAACACATGTCAAGGTTTGTGACAGGGGTAAGGAGATCAGGCTCCAATAGCCCTATCAAAGAGATCACCATATCCACTATCGGATCCAAATCGTCAGAAGTTGAAGGAATGGGAGACGATGGAAGATCAACGTTAGGAGGGAAGATAGAGGGTATATCTACTCAATTTTTTTCACAAGGGGGAAGAAAAGAGGATCGATGAGGGTTATCATCTCGAGGTAGCTCGTCAATTCTAAGCATTTCCAGAATAGATTCATCAGAAGGAAAAATTAGGGAAATGTAGTCGATTGCAAACGAAAAGGGATATAACCGTGATGGCATCGAGTAACTGTTGGGTGCCAATAGATGTTTTTCATCCAAAGAGGGAGAATCAGATTGGACAGAAATGTATGATGTTTCAGCTGGACTAAATGGAATGGTGTCACCTAGTGCATCGAATTCCAATGGAATAGGTACAATCCAAGGGTCAGATAATTCCAAAGATTGATAAGTTGCGGTCGAAATCATATTTACGGTGGCAATATGATGTGTAGTCGGTAGAAGTGGTGTAGGGAAATTACCCATAAGGCTAGAATCTTTCAGCAAGCCAACACCAATGCTTTCATACGTGATCTTGTGATATCTCAAGAAACAAATGTTGTTGGTAGCAGGAGCGCAAGCATCGATCATGTAGAAATCTAACTAATCAATAGTGTCAATTTTACCCTGATGAGGAAATTGTACAGATCGAAAGACTGATGAAGCAACGATGGTCATAGCATAAAACCAACTTCTTCCAAGTAATAAGTTGTAATCGAGGGGATCATCGACCACCTCGACATCAATAGTGATGTTTTTTCCACCCAATTGGATGGGCAGGGACTGTAAAACCTCGCCCATGGACTAGGTACATATCTTTCTTCTTCTCCTTCGTATATTAGCTTGATTAGATAAAAAAGGATGTCAGTTTCCATGTTAAGCACTTTTCTGTCTTGGCCTTAGGAGTCTAGAGACCAAGAGGGAATCCACTTGTCCACAGGGGGATTCACCTGTAACAATCCCTCCACAAAATCTTATATCGCACCAGCTCGCAATTTGACATGTCATCCCTCCACAAACATTAAATCTTTATGCATACAACCCCACATCCTCAATTACATTGTATATGATTGGGTTTCCATGTAGGTTATCATGGATCCTCAACTAGATATTGTGATTCACATTGCTAACAATACACATAGAGMACACTATATGTCCATTATGGTGTAGTCGCATACATTGGAWGCATGATTTYACTTCCATCACCACATCGCCCTACAAGGGCCTCAATGCACAACAGGAAGCTCTCTCTCCTTCTGTTCCGACTCTTTATCATACGAGAATTATGAATTTATGTGTCTTGATTTACATGGATCATATAATTCACTTCTCTTATCTTCCAGCTACATTTATATACATATGGTCTGATGATGGCCCAATCCCACCACTTCTTTCTTTTCTATCTACATTAGCCGAGTTTGTCACACACCATCTCTTCACTACTCCAACGAGAAATTCGTCTAAGGTGTCTTCTTGAGGACATGGAAGAAATGAAAGGGATACATACAACTTTTAGGTGTGGCAATCAAAGTTCAATTAAATTGGCAAACCTCCCAGGAAAAAAATTGTAACATGGAGAAATGTGATGGGTATAATAGAGAATTCATTTATCCATTAACCTCGAGTGTTAAAAATAATTAAAGAAATGTAATTGATAATTTGTATACTTTCTTAGATAAGTGAGTGATAGTAAGAACCCTCACTTAGATAGCTATGTGTCTAATTCAAATCCTTGATTTTTCAAGGAATATGTTAAGCTCTAAAGAGTGCACACACACACACACACACACACACACACACACACACACACACACACCCATCTTTAATATATAAAATAGAAAACCAATTCATATATGCATACCACTCCATTTCCTATAAATATTTGTTTTAATATAACAATAATACAATACTTGTTTTAATATAACAATAATACTCATGTGAACAAGTAAACAAACAATATTTGCAA
>ML781807.1:377685-387862 GCA_009831015.1 Picea engelmannii
AACATAACTATTAGTTACACTAGAATGATGATTGATCTTTTGATCTCACTATGTGCAATTATGTATTTATCACCTAGCCTTTTGGAATGCCTTCTTGAAGGTTGTATCATAATATGTTGAAGGTTGTATCATAATATTTGGTTCATAATTTCTATTGAAACTCCATTAAGATATTCAATAGATTTTGTGAAAAAGAACTATCATAACAACATTGAAGAAAGAACATACTAATACCCTGCACCTATCTCATTCTAAATATTACTCAATTATATATATATATATAGATATATATATATATATATATATATATATATATATATATATATATATATATATATATATATATATATATATATATATATAGGCAGGAGAAAGAAACACTACATCGTGAAGACCTAACATTTCCATTACAAGTGAGAGCCTATTTGACACTTGCATTAGTGCAATCTTCATGAATGTAAGCAGGGTTGCTACCTGCACGAAAATAACATATTTCTTAACCGTAATTGGTTGGTACAAGCCCATCTCTATTCCTGAAAAAATCTCAATAACTTGGAGAGTGAAAACATTGGATATCTGAAAAACTATAATCGATCATTCCGAGTCTCTAATCATTTTAAAAGATCATTCCAAGTTTCTATTCATTTTTTTTACACCATGTGGTGTGTACTTTTGACTTTCTATGGCAATTAATCAGTTAAGAAATATGGCCTCGCAACTGATAATGTGATTGACGCCTTGTTCATTAACGAAACCGGTAGGATTATGAACAAGCATATGAAAGTAAAAGAATGATACACAGTAACATAATATACATTTACACATATATATTAAAAGAATGATACACAGTAATAGTAACAGTAACAATAATCCTCTTTATTAATGTAAAACAATGATACACAGTAACAATAAGCCTCTTTATTAATGTAAAAGAATGATACAGTGACAATAAGCCTCTTTATTAATGTAAAAGAATGATACACAGTAACACATATACATGAATGAATCTGAATCCTCTTTATTAATGTATTAATGTAAAAAAATGATATAGAGTAACACATATACATGAATGAATCCGTATCCTCTTTATTGATGTATTAATGTAAATGTAAAAAAATGGTACACAGTTTTAGTAAAGTCTGAGATGTATGAACACATATAAAGATTTTATACATGCAACGGTGCTGAAAGCAACCCTAGGTTCTGAGAAACCTAGTAGATTGCTAAGAGGGAGGCCATAACCCTATTGTTCCTTAGCTTGTACCTCTGCCCCATTTCCTTACTCATTTTAACACACATGCTTAAAATACTTTGATGGGCTTGAGGGAACTGACTTTGAATCTTGTCCAAAATAAATTTGAGTGTGTGGTAGCCATCCAACCTGTGGTTCATTACATAATCCTTTGCAGAACCTGAAAGTCCGCAGTTATCAAAAATCTCCTCTAGTAGACTATGAGTCCTGTCACAAAAGTACGGCCGAACCCTTCCCGGGCCAAGGAAATTGCTCCAGTATTATCTTGACGATGGATATCATCAAGTTTAAATGTGTTAAAACTGGATGCGAGTTCCCGAACTCTCCGACAAGATATTTTCTCCCACGGTTTTTGAACACGTTTAACACCCATGACCTACTCAAACGCACAACATACAATGAATAAATGGCATTAATGGAAATATTAATTCTAAATTCAAGAGAGGAAAGGGAACCTACCTGCTTTCCTATGTTGTGGAAATGTCCACTGGTAGTCAACTGCTTAATGCCAAGCGAAATGGCATGTTGTAGGCTAGATATTAGCGATTTGTAATTTTCCAAAGTGCTAGTTACTTTGAAATTGTCATTTAGATATGCACTAAATTTTTCCAATATACTACCATCGTTTTCCAAACAGATAATGAAGCTGATGCTTGCTTTGCCCGGGTCAGGTCTGCACATGCCGACATAATAGAGAATGGCAGATCCAGACTCAAATCCTTCTTCCTTTTCCATTTCGATTTGCACAGTTCTGGTTTTTTTCACATTGTAACGAATGAATAATTGTCGCTGCTATGAATGGATGATAGAGCTTTCGGTTCTTTGCACGATTTTTCGATTGGCACAGTTCTGGTTTTTTGCACACTGTAACGACTGGATAATTGTCGCTGCTATGAATGGATGATAGAGCCTTTCAGTTCTTTGCGCGATTTTTCGATTGGCATAGTTTTGGTTCTTTGCACACTGTAACGACTGGATAATGGTCACTGCTATGAATGGATGATAGAGCCTTTCGGTTCTTTGCATGATTTTTCGATTGGCACAGTTCTGGTTCTTTACACACTATAACAAATGGATAATTTTCGCTGCTATGAATGGATGATAGAGCATTTCTGTACGATGCTATGAATTATGTAATGCAAGCCAAGATTCAGTTGGGAACACGGTAGATGAAGATCGTTGTCAATGGCTAGCCTTATTGGCTGAACAGATTTGAATGAGGCCCAAGATTCAGTTGGGAACACGACAACTGAAGGTCGTTGTCAATGGCTAGCCTTATTGGCTGTACTCCACTCATCACCGTTAAGATCACTCCGAATAATATTTATGGGGACTCATCTCGTGACTGCACATCACCGCTTCTAAAATTAACTTCCAAAGAGGTTGTGCCACTCTTCAGAAGTGAATAATTTTTAATAAAATTAATATTAAATACATGGAATAAGAGCTTGTCGTTATATATTTGATACAAAAAACGTCCAGTTATTTAAGCCTTAGGCAGTTTTTTTTTTAATCTTTGTTTTCCTTAGTCATTCAACACGGTGTTTCCTTCATTGAGTCCAGTCATCAAGTCTTGTGCATGTCAAATGATGTTGGTGCATGACTAAGTGGTAATCAAGGTCATTGTCCTAAGTTTTATTGCTAAAGTCAAGTCATTTACATGCTAAAAGAGAGTTAGGGATTATAAAGAGTCGGTTTTGGTCCTTAATGATCCATAATTACTTTCAAGTCATGATTTGACCTTTGTTTCATCATCATTTTCCATTATGACGAGTTTGTAGCACATTTGGTCAATTTTGTACGTAAAGCACTACCAACTCATCAAAAGTTGTCAGCGCAACTCATCATTTTTCTACATGGCGTGCTACAAACTCATGTTGTTGCTTTGTTTCATCATTTAAATCCAATTTGATTGGGGAAAGCATATCAAAGAGGATTCTGGAAGCTCAAAAGTCATCATCAAGTATTCAAATCTCCCTCCAAACACTCAGCTATCCATCAGTCTCAAATATTCCATGGGGATTTTGCATGTTGAAATCTTTTCGTTGGTTTTTTGTAAACTGAATTTTGTGTACATAAGTGGTCTCTGTAACAGATTGATTTTCAGATGGCTCCAAGGAAAGACCCTATCCACAGAAAGAGTTCAGGCTCTGTGGTCAGGTTCAAACCTACTGATACTACTCTTATTGAGAAAAATCCTAATCATGTAGATTCTTTCAAGCGCATGGTATGCTGGAGGTTTTGTCAGAAGCTTGAAGGATATCATATGGAGGTTTCAGGAGACTTTGTGCATAATTACAAGGAGGGTAAGGCACAGGTTGGACCCAATTTATCTGACAGTGGATTTGATTGCAAAAGTGACTGAGATTCCTAGAACAGGGGAACTTTGGTTCAAGGTAAGGAGATTAGAAAAGGAAGACTGGTGTCAAGACATGCTCAAGCCCGAGCATAGGGGAGCTTATTTGGTGAAGGGTGTTCCAAGGAAGTGGATGTTAGAGGAGTATGATAAGCTGTTGTTCATCATTTAGAGATTTTTTACTTGCGAAGGGAGGTACAATTGGATTTTGTAGTACCATTTCAAACTGCTTCTCCACTTCACTGGTAAGAAGGAAATAGACTTATCTTATTTTCTTTTCATGAGTTTGCAAAGAATGATTTCATTTACACAACGAAAGCCTGATAGACTTCAAAAATCCATCTTTCACCATACCTTAATCAAACTCATAGTCATTGAACAATAGAAGAAGGAAGGGAAGGATTGGTCCACTTTCCTATTTGTATCTAATTACCAAATTGATCTGCCCATTTCTCCTTCAAAATTCAAGATTCCTAGGAGGAAGATTGTAATACCTTCCTCTGCTCCCTCATCTGAAGTACCACATTCCTCTCAAGAACCTATTCCTCAAGAAACTTCACTTGTCCAAGTGTATAAAAGAGTTAAGAGAAAAGGAAAGGCTAAAGAGGTAGTTATTGAAGAACAACTAGAGCCTCCTCAAATGTAAATTGAAGATAGTGCCTAGACTGTCCAAGTTAAAACTGGTACACCAACCCTTAGAAAGTCATATAGAAGAAAACTTGTACTAGCAGAGGAATCTCATCCAAGCACTGAGGTTATCAAGCCTAGAACTAGGTTGTCAAAATTCAAAGTTTCTCCTCTTGGAAAGGAAGCACTTGAGGCCATAGTCCAATTAAGTGAATCTCCACCAAAGCCAACACCAAAGAAAGATCAAGGACCTAAAACTAATTGGGCTCAATTACTCAAGGATGTAGATAGACAACTCAAAGAAGTTCAGGAGAAGAACCATAAATTGCATCATGAGAATGTTACACTCAACAGACAACTTTCAAGTCAAATAGATGAACTAACAGAGGAGTGTAATCAGCTCAAGAGGAACATCAATAAAAATATGATTAAGAGGAAACAATTGGTTAATATGTACAAGCATAACCTCATCTTGAGAACAGACAATAGGAAGCTGACTGAAGACATATATTTGGCTAAGAACATGCTTAGTAAGAAGAACTTGTCAATCTTCTTGAAAGAGAGCACTTCTCCCAATTCTTCCAAGCAAGATGATTGATTTACAGGGATATTTTCAAAGTTTTTGTGCTCAAGTTTTGGTATTCATGAAGGGGTTCACTATCCACCTTTTTGTCTTCAAAATGTTGAACAGTTATTTTGTTCTTTGCCTATGATAACCCTTAAGAAGTAAGAGGTAGGTATGTTAAGGTTTTGATGAGTATAATTCCAAGTCACTTGCAGAGAATTTTTTCTAAAAAGACTACTTCCATCCTTCAATTCACCTTCAAAGTCATTTCTTCATGCATAAAGGTCAAAACAACCATCTACAACAAGTTGGTAGCGCAAACTGCATTTTTTCGGTGTATTGCACTACCAACTCTTCAACCTTCTGCGTGGAGGATTTTTGGTCAACTTTGACCTTTTTCTTCGGTTTTTTAAGTGGTGACCCACAACCCAGGTGGTGGATACAGCTCAAGAGAGACTCCTACAGCCTCAAGGAAGTTCATGTGGTAGTCGAAGACTTGATTTTAGATAGGGATTCCTATTCCTTAAAAATATGATCACATCCTACCTTCTTGTAATCAGATTAGATTTGATTTGATAAGTGGCATTCAGATCCATCTTTTGAGGATCCTAGTCAAAGTTTGTAAAGGCTATTTAAGCCCATTGAAGCTACATTGTTAAAGGTTCAAATTTGGAGATTTGACTAGACTCTTGTATTGAAAGAAATTTTTGAATACATATTGGAAATGGGGTTGTGGCTAGGGAAATTTTTGATTACATATTGGAGATGTGTTGATGGGGCTGTGGCTAGGGAAACCCTAGCTGCAGCCCTGACCGCAGAATCTTGTGTGGGTGGTCCTCTTCCACCCGTCTCGTTCTTTCTTGGCCTCAGTTTGATGTAGGAGTTTCCTCTTTTGGTTATGGTCGTGCTCTCTCTTGGATGTATTTGGTTATCTTTTTATTTCCCGGTGTGATGAATGGTGACCGCGCTTCCCTTGTGCGGATCTGTTTTGTTTCTGGTGTGATGCTTTTCCTATGGGTGCATCGTCCTTGATCTAGTGCTTTACCATGTTTCTTTTGGTTTTTGATTCATATTTGGTATTTTGTTGTCTGATCTGATGTATGTAGGGTTCCAGTCTATTTCTGCTACAACCTTTTGTGCACATGAATTTTTTCTGAAGTTTCTTGTGGTTGGATCTAGTCGATCCATCCCCGCTGGTTCGTTCAGGGCTTGATGCATTGTTAGGGTTTTCTCGGTGGCCTTGGTGGCTGGGGGTCCTTGCACTCTTCTCATGCTCCATTTTTTTGTGGAGTGGATGATGGTGTTGTTGCTTCTTTTTCAGTGTTTGAGTCAAAGCTTTGAGGTCCTTTCTTTTCAGGCGTGCAGTGTTGATTTTGAGGCCTCGGTCAGTGCTTTGAGGTCTGTTAGGGCATGCATTTTATGGATTTTTATTCCATGGTTGCAAGACTCCTTTTCTTGTTGTCCCTTTGGTTCCATATGTTGAGGGGTTTACTTGCCTCTTTGGCCTCGTCCGTCCAGGTTTTCTTTTGGTCTGCCTTTGTAGTTTTTTCTTGGCTGAGTTTGGTGGCTATTTTTTTCATGTAGATTTCAATTGTTTTGGGGCCGCTTCTAGAGGGCCATTTTTTATGCATCTTTCTTCCTCTTGGGGTTGAAATATTTTCTCAGACTAAATGCATTCTCTCTGCATTATTTAGAATGTAATTTTTTTTTCTTTTAATAAAAGTTACTCTTTTTTCCTTCGGAAAAAAATACTCCAATTAAGACACATCATACTTTCGTTTCCTAATATGTGCTTATTGGACTCTTCCCTAAGGGAAATAAGGTTGATAAGATGTATCAATATTAGACTCTTCCCTAAGGGAAATAAGGTTAATTAGATGTATCAATAGTATACATGTGTATTGCAGTCTTCCCCAAGGGAAACAAGGTTTCTTAGATGATTCAATAGTATAATATGTGTGTGTTGCACTCTTGGCTAAAGGGAGTGAGGTTGATTAGATGGAACAATGGTGATTTGAATAGTATAAAGATGATTATTTTCCAAAGAAGAATTTGATTTCCTTATCAAAACATCTTTTTACAAATGATCTATGTGTTTCCTCCTAAAGTTCAAATCCCAAGGGGGGAGGGGTATGTACACATATGTAAACTTTAGCAATCAAATCATTACACAGGAGTCCCTTGTCCCACAAAATCTTGATTGTACCCTTAAAATTAAATTAAATTAAATTAAATTAAATTATTATTAAAAATAATTAATTTGTTACCATTTATCACTAATATTTAAAAACTAAAAATAAATAATTTTTAAAAAGTATAAATAAATAGTTTTTAAAAATTCAAAACAAATAATTTAATTATTTGACTTACCAATAAAAAATCAGTATCACATATTATTATTTGAATCCAATGTTAGAATAGGCTATGACTAAATTTCAATGAATGTGATATAAATCATTTGAGATAAATGGTTTAGTTAATTTTCTCAAATATTTATATTTTTATCAATGTGTTTTTGTTTTAAAAAAACTGGGAAATATTATATTGATAAAAAATGGACGGTCGAAATACAAACAAAATTACAAATAAGAGAATCATACTGGGAAATATTATATTGATAAAAATTGGACTGTCGAAACACACAAAATTACAAATAAGAGAATCATACTGGGAAATATTATATTGATAAAAATTGGACGGTCGAAACACAAACAAAATTACAAATAAGAATATCCAGTCCTTGAGACATGGATAATATCAATAACAATCCTTCTACTTGCTTATCTATATATGTATTTACATTGATTATGCGATTTGATGATGGGACAAGCTCCCATCAATGTTGATGTCCCCATCAATGGGACAAGTTATTTTGAAGTTGCCCATTTGTAACACGTATCTCAAATGCTTTTTTAATTTATAATGCTCTCTTAGTTGTTTCGTCCATCTTCAATCAATGGGAAATAAAAAAATAAATAGATTTTACATGGTTTTATATGATTTGTAAAGTACAATTTATTATAGTGTTATTTTTAATCAATGGGAAATTAAAAAATAGATTTTACATATTTTATATGATTTGTAAAGTACAATTTATTATATTGTTATTTTTAATTAATGGGAAATTGAAAAATAGATTTTACATGGTTTTATATGATTTGTAAAGTACAATTTATTATATTGTTATTTTTAATCAATGGAAAATTAAAAAATAGATTTTACATGGTTTTATAAAATAGATTTTACATGGTTTTATATGATTTGTAAAGTACAATTTATTATATTGTTATTTTTTATCAATGAGAAATAAAAAAATAGATTTTACATGGTTTTATATGATTTATAAAGTACAATTTATTATATTGTTATTTTTAATCAATGAGAAATTAAAAATTAGATTTTACCTGGTTTTATATGATTTATAAAGTACAGTTTATTATATTATATTGTTATTTTTAATCAATGGGAAATTAAAAAATAGATTTTACATAGTTTTATATGATTTGTAAAGTACAATTTATTATATTATTGTGGGGATTTTTTTGTCTTCTATATATTTATTATATATATATTTTTTTAATTGGAGATAATTTTCATTTTTGTTGTTTAATAATTTTATTAATAATATGTTTTTAAAGATTTATTAGTCCATGTCATGGGACTATAGCAATGAATTTTTTTTTGACGTGATATTAATTTGCCTTTTACCATAAATTTGTGTATGCAATGTAATGTTTAACATATGAAAACAAATAAATATTTTTGGATATAATAAAAATATTTGTGTTTCTCATTTCTAATTGGTTGATAGAATTGAAGTGTTATTGTTTCCTTCAAGTCTTTCAATATGTAGAATTAATTACATAATCAATAAATTTCACCAATCACCACATCTAAGCTCGGTATATTATATAGTTTGAATAACAAACAACCTTCAATTATTATCTTTTGACAAAAAAAATTCATTACTTGTACATTTAGTTATATTAAGTTTTATTGTTCAACATGTATTTCCCAATCAACTTGGGAATGACTGAGCTTCCATACAATCTTTGTTAAATCATAAATACACTCATGCTAAAAATAATTAATTATATATAAAATATTAATTGTTAAATCATACATACACTCATACTAATAATTACTGAGATTGATTAGTGATTATGATTATCTGCTACATCATTGATTAATGACATAGGTAACAATTCTCCTTTTCAATAGTTTTTACATTCTTTACCATGTACAAATTATATTATATTACATTCATTTCTATTGTAAACGGTAAATCCACTACGGATGATAAAAAAATCTATTGTGAATGGTAAAATCCACAACGAATGTCCGTTTTGCGTTCCGTTTTCTGCGCATGGTTCTAGAGATCTGGATGAACATAACCAGATCAGTCTTGTAGCCATTTGGCATTGTAGTGATGTAATTTTGAGCTTTCGAACGGAAATAAAGAAGCCTCCCTCACAGAGAAAAGGCCCGGAGACATAGGCAAAGTTGTGCCGAACTCCGTTATCAATCTGCGTGTTATGGTTTGCTGTCTATGATTTCATTTCAGATCTGCATATATGTATATGGTTGTTATAATTCCTCTTCTTTCCTCATTCCTTCACTAAGTTTTCTCAAATGGTTAATTAACGCATGCAAAATTAAAACTCAACCATAAGTCATTAAAAGATCCGGCGGGTCAAGTGGTATCAGAGCTAGTTGACGTTTGGATTTGAGTTGCATGTTAACCAGGGAAGAGCTCATCTCGAGGAAGAAAATGGCATCTACAGGAGAACTTTCTCAAAATGAGAAGGAGTTCAAAGATTCGGTGTTTGCCATGGCTGAGATGGTGAAGGTGTTGTATGAAGACTACTTGGAACGAAAGAGCACGGTTCAAGTGAAAGCTTCAAAGAACAACAAAGGAAAAGAAGGATTGAAGGAAGTGCCTTCTACATTTGTTTCAGAAAACATATCTGAGGTATGCAGTGAAGGTTCCTCGTCAAATTTTCTTCATTCTCATCAAGTTGGTTTTGGTGCATTCGAAAAACATACAAAAGGTGTAGGTTTAAGAATACTAACCAAGATGGGTTATGAAGAAGGTAAGGGCCTTGGATGTAGAGGTCAAGGCATTGTAAATCCTATTGAGGTTGAGGAAAGGCCTCGAAACTTAGGATTGGGATATGACAAAAGGGACCTTGGAGAATATTCCAAGAGAGGTTCCAAAACTTCAGAAGCAAGTAATGCTTCAAATGGCCGACTTAAGACATTGCAAGAACACTTCACAAAAGGAAATGGCGCATCACTTCAGGGTTGTGGTAGTGAATGCAAGTCGTCTCCAAAGAAAAGTGAAGATCAGCATGGAAGGTATAATGGTCATGTTTTT
>ML781807.1:434608-481461 GCA_009831015.1 Picea engelmannii
ATGAATATAATATATGCTGGTTTTCCCGGTTTGGGTTTCCAGGTGAAAAATCTCTGTGTAATGTTTGTGTTTGCCATTGTATCTTTTCTATTCTTTTCTGAATATCAGTTTGCAGTAGATATTGTACAAGGTTAGAATTTACACATCTACACAGGAAGTTGTTACCGAGGGTTTAGAAACAAGAAGTTATAGCGAACAAGACACTTAGGAAAATTTGAAGAAAACCGAGGTTTTAACACAAAAAGTGGACATTGCATTTTCAGATCTGCCAGGTAATCAAGCGAGAGTTCAATATGAATATTTGATAAAAGAGGGACATGATACATCACCGTCCACACCAAACAAATCATCTACCAACGCAGCAGGGAAACAACCATCCACCAAGATAGGTTTCCCTATCAAGTCATTTATACCCTTACAATCCAGCCAAGGAAATCTAAATGTTGAAGTCGTATTCATAGAAGATATTACTCTGATTACCGCAGAAGAAATGCCTCCCTCAAACTTCTTTTTCAAAAATAAGAGGAGGGCCATAGTGAAAAAAGAGACGCATCAAAAGGATGGTGCAACCATCAAAATACATAGAGTGTTGTATGATGGACATGTTTTAGATGAGACAGATTTTGCAATGGAAATGGCAAGCTCATTGGGATATTTCGCCATGACAAATCAATTGTCGGTCGGAAATCTTGTGGAGCAACTGAAACAAAGGAATCTGTTGGTAAGACATTTGCAGGACCAGAAGGAAACCATGGAAAGAGATGTGAGGAATCATTTGAATAAGGATTTTGAAAAGATCTGACTGGATAGCTAACTAGGGTTGGACACCTCATCGTCTAATTGATTGGATTGCAAAGCTCTTCCCATCAAAGGTTACTGGGAACACTGACTTTGAGTAATCTTTGGTATACTTCATCCATCTCTGTGTACTTTGAAAAAGTTGTCTTGATGATAAAGATGTACTGGATCTCATGCTGTATATTGATGTCTAAATGTAAAGCATCTAAGAATTCCTTGCCCGTGATATTGCCTTGTATTCCTGAGAATTTTGAGCTATCCTTAGCCATAGTGGCTAGTTTCTTTTTGTAATAAGCAAGCATCATTAACTTGTCATTTATAACTCTCAAACTAGGAAGGCCTTTCTTCTGCAGAGCTTCGATCTTGCTGAAAAATATTTGCACTCTTGCGTCCATGGTCTGGACCTTTTCCTCCAGCTATAACATCAGTCCTCTCTTGGTCAGGACCCTCTTGACCTCAAGGATGGTCTCTATTCTATCTTCAATCCTCAACTTCTCTAGCTCCTCTCTGGTTTTGGAATTCAGAAATTTGATGATCTCAGTAGCTTCTATGGGCATATCTCCCAGTTCTGCTCTTATCTGCTCGATGGCCTCTTGACTTCTTTGCACCTATTCAATTTGCTCGAACATGATTTGTATCATCGACCATATCTCATTTATGGACTTGGTGATATCCATCCAGACACTTTCTTTGACCTCAACAAGTGTTTTGCCTGCCACTGTTTGCTTTTGAAGCTATTGTAATTCCTATTTTAGCTTGTCTAAAGTTTGTTTCTCCCTAGAGTAGCTGGTTTGGAAGGAAGATTTGAGTTCTTGAAGGTTCTCAATCTCCTTTTTGAGTCTACTAATCTCTGTCTCTTGCAAATTCATCTCTTCCATGGATTTAGCAAGTTCAACTGTTTTCTCCAGAGCTGTCAGTGGAGTTGCCGTGGGAATTTATGCTACAGACGTTGTGCTCACTCCTGTGAGTGGAACTGCGCTCACTGGAATGACTTCCACGGGCTTTGACTGCTGCTTCTCTTTCAACGGATTCTCCAATTTCACTTCTATTTCCTTCAACTGTGCGTTCTGCTCCATGATGAGCTTGAGCATCTCATCTTTTTCCCCTTCAGTCTCTGTTATTTCCTTCGTCTGTGAATCTTTTGTTGGTGGTAGTTTCAACTGTTTCCTTAGAGATGCTATATCGACATTTTTTTTCTTGAGCATCTCCTTGACTACTTTCACATTCGAGGGATCATATCCAATCTTGAGGGCCAGTTCTTCCAACGTTTTAATCATGTTATCCTTGGAAAAGGATGATATTTTTTCTAACTTCAACTGCGTTTGGACATTGCTCAGAGATGTTTGTAATTTGGTGGTTGCAGTGGAAGCACTTGCCAACTTGGAGAAAATCATTTTCCCAGTCTACCTATGTAGATCCATTTGATCAGCAGGATGCACATCTTTAGTTTGAAATTCAAACGTTGCCCTTTTATAATCGGTGACCGCTTTTGGGTCTAGCCCCTGCACTTGCAAAAATGCCATGTGCATTCTACCCTTCTCAGTGTCGAATGCAGACAACAGTCTGTGTTGTGCAGTTGATGTTTTCTTCCAGAACTGAGCATATGTGGTGTTGGTCAGCGTCTGATTTTTCTTTTTGATCATATCATATTTCTCAAAAATACTCAGTTTTGGTCCTATTTTGCTCAGCTAGTTGGCTAGTGGAGTATCTGTAGGCTTCTTGGGAAACACTGTGGTCATGATCTACTTGCTGCTTGTACTAAGGAGTGACCAATCAACCTCCATAGTTGAAGTGGATTGAGTTCCCTTTTCACCAGCCGTGTTAGATGCATGACTGGTTTTTGGCCTCTTGGTGTGTAATTGGAACTCTTCAGACGATACTTCAATGATGGAAGGTGAAGTGTCCTTCCTGGGCCTTTTCTCCTTGGGAATCTGAGGCGCAGTTTTCTATGAGACAGTGACCAAAGGGTCCTGCTGTTCCGTCTCAACCAAAGTGTTTGGATCCCATTCTGTCTAGTTTGCGAACTTCTCTATCTCATGCCTGGATGTGTGGACATATGGGATATTTTTATTCTTCACTCTTATCTCTGAAATTATCCTGTAGGGGTCATAGTTCCATATGAAGCTAACAAAAAAATTCATCTCCTTTAACAGTCTATCTGCTTCTTCCCCAGCACCTCGACTATTGCAGATGAAAGACCCAATCTGCCCTTTGATTCTGAGTTGCCGCTTCTTCTTCAAAGACACAAAATGTATGTCATCTGAGTTGATCATTTGCCTTATGTACTCCAGGGAAAATATCTTCATGGGAAGATACTTGGGTAACTTGTATGGATCCAATTCGCACCCATACACTCTGATCTTTGTGTGGTCCTGGTACCAGTCTCCCATTTTTGTAAGGTCTGAGAGGTGTAGGATCCTCTGAATTTCCTCATTTATCCTCGGCTCAGGTTTGCCACTGAGCATGCTCACCACAAGATGGTATACCTGCTCGATAAATTGCTTGAAGTTGAATTCTGTAGAATTGTGTCTTAGCAGCGAAGTCCACAATGTCACCGCATGTGGACTCCCATCCTTGTGCATCTTTTGCATCGAAAAGGAGAATTTGTCCGCTTGAAAGAATATGAACATGTAAGCCAGTATTGAGGAATACCGGAACATGCCTTTTGTGTAAAAATTTGAGAATTGCTCATGAATGTTTTCTACTAGGAAGGTGTTGTAGTCGAACTGAGTGGTGGGTTTCTCATCTATGGAGAAGATAGACAAAAAACCCAGTATGGGTTCATCCACCCATTGATTCGAAAAATACCCAAGCATGGCACAGAGCGATGAGATGACCTGGTTTCCCTCCACTAAGAATAGGGATGAAGGATACGAGGGATTTGTAGTAGGAAGCTGAGCGGCTTGTGGGAGAAAAAGCTTGAAAATCTGAGCTCTTTGGGAGAATGATAATTTCTGGTATAGTTCTGTGATGATTTCAAGGTTGAAAGGTGAGGCATATTCGGCTCTGGGTATCTGCATCTTCTGATCAATGGCTTCTGGTGTAATGAAGAACAAAGTTTCTCCATATGAAGAAACTATGGCTCTCTGGTTGGGGAGGTAGTGAGCTTGGCATTTGAGGGTGAATTCAGGGAAATGGTGAACCTGGGGGAAGAGATATAGGGGAAGGTTTGACTCTCAGAGCCCAATTTCATCACTTTGGTTCAAGAAGACGTCCTTTAGCCATGACTGTAAATCTGTGAAGTCGAACTCGCATCTGGTGTCCATGATTAAATGCTCTTTGTCAGCTGGGTGACATGGCGGGTATTGATTGGGACTTGACCATGGTGAAGGGACTTGTAATAGGTTGAGAGGACTGACATAATAATAATATATGATCTTTAAGGGGGAATGTGGAAAATGACGTCAAGGGATGACATGGTATGTCAGATCGTGGGAGGCGGTGGGATTTAGAACCAATGAATTCCTGCCATGTAGAGATAGGGGCCCACTAGAAAACAATCCATTCCAGACCCCCCCCTCCTCTGTTAAAAACAAAATGGTTGGGGGGGTCCAAAAAACAATATGAGCCGTTCATCAGCGTGCTCGATCCTGGACCGTAGATTTGTGCACGATCTTTAACTAACATTTCAGACCCCCTCCCCCACCGTTAAAAGAAGAACTGTCAAGGGAGGGTCCGAAATCCAATCTAAGCCGTGGATCTGAGCGCGAACATCTGGGCCATTCACATATGCGCTTTTGTTATCTCCGATTCTGGACCCCCCCCCCCCCATCATTAAAGGTAGAATGGTCCGGGGGGGGGGTTCAGAAAGACTTTCCAACCATAGATCTGGGTGGCCACTCTCCAGCCGTTCATCTATGCGTTGTGCTTAACTATGAGCGTGAAGGCATATGTGCCCCGAAAAAGTTAGGATAAGTCCATATCGTGGGTTTTCCCAAGCTTTTCCATGTTTTTATCACCAAGGGGTTAAACATCAAACCTTTTGAACCTCAAAGATATAGTTCAACGGTGATCATCATGCTTGTTTTATTGAGATAAAGCAAACTACCCTATGCTCTAACCTAATTACCTATGACAATTAGTCCAGATTAAATTGCTGGACTAAGAAATTACTCTATCCTAGGGTTATCTGACCAAGATTAGGTAGTTTGGTCAAATTTATTCACTAACCAACCTAAATCACGTGTCTAAGATTAAACAGTTTAACCAAGCGTATTCACTACTCCTATCAACATAAATTTAAAAGAACTTGGCCATGCTTGAACGGTATTGACCAAATCATTGTTATTGCATGGGGCTATATTGAATTTCTTTTATTCCCTCTTTTATTCTTTTTCTTTCTTTTCTTTTCTTTTTTCCAAATTATTTGCAGAATGGAAAATTATTTGATAAAAAAAAACACTAAAGAGATAACATTTCAGTCACCAGTTGATCCTATAAATTATAGGGTTATAACAAACACCACAACCCACACCTCCAACAACCACCTTTGTATGGAACACCTCAATATATGTCGGTATATGGACCCCCTTATTATACTCCTCCCCCTTATCAACAACCATATCTTGTTTCCCCCCCCTCCACCCATAAGTGGACTCCCCCAGACACCCCCAGTATGCCCACCAACCCAACCAAGTTCTAGTACCTCCTCTACCTCTGCTTACACCCTAAGCACTAGTGAAAGTGCCACGCCTTCCTATTTACCCTACGGATCATTACCAAAACATAATCCGTACTTGGAAAGCGACCAGAGCAGGGAGATGGGATTATGTTTTGGTAATTTTGGGGTTAATTTTGTTCAACCCTCTCCCATTCAGCAATATCAAAATTTTGAACAGTTGAATACGGCTAATCCGACCCTTTCGTTGAACAATTCCAAAAATAAAGGAAAAACCTGAAACAACAATAATCTAGGACCAGGAGGGAATCACCCCCAACAAAACCAACCTGCTGGAGGCAACCAAAATCAGGGGAACCAGAACCCTCAAAAAGGAAATAATAACAAACGCCAAGGGAAGAATAAAAACAATCTTCGGACAAACTTTACTTGTTCCCTTTGTGGTGAGTATGGCCATTATACTCACCATTGCCCTCAATTTTCTAACTTTAAACTGATGAAAGAATCCAGAAGTGGACCACATCCCCTAGCACCGCCTGCTCCTCAGTAGGCCCCACAAGAATATGCGCAACAACCCCCCCAGTTGTGTTATAAAACCCCATACCATACCAAGGGGTAATGAACACCCAACAAGAGATGCATCCAACCCCACCATAGATGGGATAGTATGCAAACCCATGCACTCCTACATATCGTACTATCATCCTCACTAGTGAGGAAGAAGTCCTTCTACAAACACACAGTCGTCAATACAGCGCACCCCCTGACTCTGCTCCCACCACCTCAGAAGAAACCCGAGTCACAACTAACCCCCCTCTAATGATTCCATGTCCTAATACTAATACACCTCTTCATATTCCTCGCATCCCATTACGAAGGAATGTCAGTGACCCTCAGGCTAGGGCGACACACAATTACAGTCTGGTCGATGATTTGGCACAATCTCCTGCTGCCATGTCAGTTTTAGAAGTCCTTCAAACCTGTCCTACCCAACGGAAGTCATTACTTTATGCCCTGGGGGTAGTTGACCCTAATGATACTCGCCTCATCACCTTTGATCTTGATAGTGGGGAATCCCATCTCCCTGCTCTGGTCGCTTTCCAAATACCAGCTAAAATCCAGAACATCACAGTTCACCGTTGCATCATTGATGAAGGTGCATCCACATGCATCATGTCCAAAACAGTATGGCAGAAACTGGGTTCCCTTGTTCTCATGCCATCAGCCATAACTTTGAGAGATTATGATGGATGACCATCCTATCCTGAAGGGCTCTTTCAAAATGTCCCCGTTGAACTCGGGGAAAAAAATATCCTCATTGACATTGAAGTTATCAATGCTTCGCTCGATTACAACATTTTTTTTGGGCATAGCTACATGTATGCGATGAAGGATGTGGCCTCTTCCGTGTTTCACACAATGATGTTCCCCCACAATGGCAAAATCGTCACCATTGACCAAGTGTCACATTATGAGCCCAACCCTTCCTCCAACATCGATAACATCTTACCTTTCTTTCATACCAATCCTGAGACCTACCCACTCATTGAGATGGGTCCCAGAATTTTCAAAGACCCATCCTAGCTAGGGACATACCATGGAGCACCTCTGCTCATACATCCCTCAGCCCAAGTATGTGTCATCTCATCCAATGGAACAAAAACTGGAGATACCCTTCCTCCTACAGAGGCTTCATTACTATCTGACGTCCCACTAGTCGCAGAGCTACTTCCTCAAGACTCCCTTGAGAACCCTCCAACTTCCCCTGTTCCTGATTATACCCTCCCTCAGGGCCACATTCCGGTTTGGGAGACAGTCCCCCAAGCCATTACCCAAATCCACTTATTTTACCCCTCGTCGGGTGTACTTTCTTTCCAAGTAGCCGCAATGCTTACCCTTCCCAATATGGTGCTAGAAATTCTAGTATGGTATCTACATCCAGCTGAGATGGTCCCTCAACCATCCCTCCCTCCCCAAACAGAAGGAACCCCGATGTAGATTCCAATACTTACTCCAACCACACCACCGTCACCCCCACTTGCTAAGACCAATACTATAGCTGGGGGAAGAAGGAAGAAGAAAGAGCCCAATGCTCCACTTCCCCCATGAGTTCAGCCTCCTTGCGCACTATGTGAGAAAGACGAACACCCCACTAATAAATGCCCATCCCTCCCTGAGATACGCAATTTAATTCAACTACCTCGGGAAACGAAACCACTGATCGCTTCCTCTAGTTCACCCAGTACTACTGCCACTGCGTCCCCTACTACAGGTAGCAAAGGTTTGTGAACCAAATTGGGATGTGCCATTTGTTCAGAGTATGGCCATTACACCCACCATTGCACGATGTTACCTCAATTTCGACAGACGCTAACAACAGTCTGCTGTAGGTTCCAGCAAGAACCTCCTCCATATGCATCATCTCACACATAAGTCACTGACATCCACTATGTCACGACCTCAATCAATGAACGGATGAGATGTCCTTGCTCTCTTTGTGAATCGCTCGACCATTTCACCTACCAGTTTCCCATGATTATTGAATACAGGTATCGACAAATGGCCCTGATTCAAACTCCTCCCGTCGCTTAACCACTAGCAACGCCGGTAGTTCCCCCTACTCCCTCTCCTGATATAGTTTATATCTTCTCCCCCGAACCCGAGGGACTGCCCACCCCTCCATGGTTCATAGATAGAATAGAGGAGGATTTTCCCCCAAATCCCCCCAATTCTTCCATTCATTTCCCGACATAAATCTTACGCCCGACTTCCATTTTCAACCGACAATATCTCAATATTTGGTTTATGTCAAGCGAACCCACGCAACCCCCTTGCATCAGTCCCCCTACCTTTTCACCAGAATATAACAAAACGGTGATAGTCACCAATATTATTCCCCTGGATCCACTATATTCTCAATAATTCTACTGCGACGAAGACATCCTCGAGGAATTAACTTCCCCCAATTTCCCATGGGATCCACTCCATCACCGAGCGCTTTTTCTCTCACAGGACACCTTTGCGCCTCCTAACCACAACACCATGTATGCAATCAAATCCAAAGATTTTATCCTATACCTTCCCTAGACGCTTTTGAAGAAGGCAACATGGCCAACATTTCCCCCACTATCAAAATTGATATTTCCATCAAACCTGGAGTTATAGAGGAAATCACCATCGGCGTTGCATGCCCTCCTAAAGATATCTTAGCTTACAAAGCCCTTTTTCAGGAATGCCAAGACATTTTCACCTGGTCATACACAGAGATGCCCAACCTCAATCCCTTTATTGTCGAACATCATATTGACACTTGGCCTGATATCACCCCTGTTAATCAAAAGCAATGCCCACTACATCCATCCAAAGTAGTGGCCATCAAAGATGAAATTGACAAATTATGTGTTGTAGGGTTCATATACCCCATCGCATATACGTCATGGGTCTCCAACCCCGTATCCATTAACAAAAAGTAGGGCATTATCCATGTCTATATGGATTTTCATGATCTCAATCACGTTTGTCCCAAAAACAATTTTCCAATGCCCTTTATCGACCAAATTATCGATGATTGTGCTGGCCATGAAGCTTTGTCCTTCATGGATAGTTTCTCTGGCTACAACCAAATTAAGATCCACCTAGCTGATCTATACAAAACCGTATTCACTACCCCCTGGGGTACTTTCACCTATCATGTCATGCCGTTCGGCCTCAATAACGCTGGTGCCAATTTTCAAAGGGCCATGACATACATCTTTCATGATCTGGCTCATATCATCCTCGCATACTTGGACGACCTCACCACCCGATCCAAGACACACACTCAACATATCGAGGATTTATGAATCATCTTCCAAAGGTGTCGTCAATACAATATCCACTTGAACCCCCTCAAGTGCGTATTCTGCATCACCACCGACCGCCTCCTTGGGTTCATCATTTCCTAGTGCGGTATTACAGTGGACCCCCTCAAGATCTAAGCCATCAAGGAGATTCTCCCACCATGAAATTTATGCCAACTACAGAGCTTACAAGGCGAAGCTAAATTTCTACGATGCTTTGTCCCAGATTATGCCACTCGCGCACATGGCTTCCTTCGCTTGCTATGCCACGACATCCCATTTCAATGGGATGAACATGCCTAATCCACTTTCGACGACCTTAAAGGGGCACTCTCCAACACCCCATTGATTAGTCCACCTGACTATGATAGCGACTATATCCTCTACTTATCGGCATCAACTGTCTCAGTAGCAGGATTTCTCGACCAATTAGGGGATGATGATCGTGAGCATGTCATTTACTACATTAGTAAGAATCTTTCAAGACCACCCTTGAAGTACAATCATGAAGAGAAACTCTCCCTTTCATTTTTCCTCTCAATCCAGAAGCTGCGCCATTACATTCTGCTTCAAACTACCAAAGTCGTTGCAGATTCCAACCCAATGCAATACTTGCTCAGTCGCCGAAAAATCAATGGTAAATTTGCCCAATGGATCATTATCCTTCAGGAATACGACCTCAAATTTTCAACACCCAAGAGAAATAAATCCCTCTTCCTTGCCGAACTCATTACGACATTTCCTTCCAACACTACCAGTTCCCCCATCAATATAGACTTTCCTGACGAGCATCTCTTTTACATCCCCTCAGATGATCCCTGTTACGAGGATCTCCTTGTCTACCTCCGAATACAGAAGTTTGGCCATCACCTTTCCCGAGACGATCGTCGATGTATTCGACACCAGGTCCCTCGCTTGCTCCTTCTCGGTGATATCTTATATTGCCGAGGGGTCGACACCATACTTCGTCGATGTTTGACCATCGATGAAGCTGATAGAGTCTTGAATGACTGCCACAACGGCACATGTGGTGGTGACCTCTCCGGGATGTCCACTGTCTAGAAAATCATTCAAGCAGGCTACTTTTGGCCCACATTGTTTCACGATTGCATCCACACTGTTAAGCGCTGTGACAAATGTCAGTTATACGCCAACAAAGCAAGGGAACCTCTCGCTCTTCTCCACCCAATCATTACTGTTGGCCCATTTTGCAAATGGGCCATAGATTTCATGACTTGCAACCCTCCATCCAACAATGGACACAAATACATCATTGTTGTAGTCGATTACTTCACCAAATGGGTTGAAGCCATGCCTACCTTCAACAACACCGCTGACACTGCAGTGCGTTTTTTCTTTAACCATGTTATCTCCTGCTTTGGAGTCCCACTCCAGTTAGTCTCCGATCACGGAAAGCACTTCGAGAATGAAATTTTCATCGAACTTTCCTCCAAGTTAGGCTTCTCCCACAAGTTCACCTCCCCATACTACCCCCAGTCCAACGGACAGGTAGAGGCGGTCAACAAGGTCCTCAAAACCATGTTGCAGTGCATGGTTGTTCTCAATGGCGCTATAAGAGTTAACCATGTTGTAGCGCACGGTTAACCACGGTCCTCAAAACCATGTTGTAGCGCACGATTGTTCTCAGTGGCACTATGAGAGTTAGGAGGCCAATTGGTTTATCTATGGAGGGCTTCAGGATATCTAGGTCGATTTGTATACCGGTGTTGTCTGATGCACTACCACTCAAAGAGGTACCAATAGGGGTTACAAGGGTGGCCAACAATGTGCACTTAAGTACCACTTGTAGTTCTTGTATGTATGCTTCCTTGTCTGCAGATATATGCACATAACTACATATCTCTGTAGCTTTAAGATGCTGGAATACGTCTCTACCCTGAAAAAAAAATAACCCACAATTTTTTGCCAAGGAAAGTGCTCTGATACCACCTGTAAGGTACGAGATCTATTATAATAGCTGAAAACAAAAAATATTGCAGAGGATAATAGCGAAACAACACAATAGATGAAACCACAACACTAAAATAATACCTTTATTGATAGAAACAATGTTCACTTTCAACTTTGAGGGGGCAACCTCCAGTAGAGTAGCGCTCTATTACAATAATTCTCAAGACAAAACTTTTTATACCATATACCCCTAATTTATACTAAATCTATCTATCAAGATAACCATCTAGAGGAAAATCATTCTAGAAACTAAAGATTTTATTAGGTATTCTTACATTTGACTTATTATTCCTTATTGCTAGGTCGTCTTAATATCGACCTTTATTACATGGAAATATATTATTCTACCTACATGAGGGGTTAGGTAGGTTAGGTCCCTAACACAATATCCATTAGTCCCGTAGACAAATGCTATGGGTTAGGGCCCTAGATCTTGTCCCTAAACCATGGCCTTTGCCTAAAAAACCATCCATTATGTGTTAAACCTCAAAATTACTGCTTATAGGCTAAATATTTCTAACATATTTCTTGTGTGATGGATTTGAGCGTCACACATGACCTCTTGGCCCCATACATAAATGATACAAACTAATACACAGATTTTTCTTCTAGACCATTGTATGGGCATCAATAACTATCCTTGGTGTGTCAAACTTCAAATTGGACATAATATATCACTCACAAGAAAATGGTTCCTTATGTAGGGCACGTGTGGTGGCCATAGGCCCCATGCATGGCATAAACCTTGTAGACAAATGCTACCCCCCAAGACCATGGATTTTGGCTCTGAACCATGGCATGGGCCGTGATAAACATACAAGGTGTGATAAACCTCGAAGAGGGCACAATATCTTGGTCACAAGAGAAATGTTCCTTATTTAGGTTTCAGATGGTGGTTATAGGATTCACACATGGTGATGCAGGAGCATCATAAGCAGCCAGCCAAGCAAGCATAAAGGCGAAAGACAACTGGGAAAAGCACCAGTGCACATGTTGAAATGTTTTTGAAAAAGTAATGAGCGGATATTAATGTAATAACTAGGGGAAGCGTACTTGCATGTTGTAAACAAATCTTGAGTGATTCACTCCCATCTGTCAGATGTAATAGACATTAAGTCTGTTTAATGAAAGTAGGTAGATTTGAATTAATAAATTAGATAGTTTTAGAAGTGTAGGAGGGAAAATGGATATAGACACCTTCATCCTTGTATCATAGTTGTAGTGAACATTATTATGATCATTCAGAGAATTCATAAGCTGTAGAGATGTAGCAGAGAGCTGTAGAGAAGAACCCATGTACATGAGCACTTGAGTTAATATATAAAACTTTGACTCAAATTTTCATGGTGTTATGATGTTTACTATTTACATTGGTTGAATGGTATGTTTACAGTTGTTTTACTTTCTTTGTTATGCATTTGTTTCAATGCTATTCTTGTGTGTATGATTTCATGTTGAATATATGAAGTCTGAGAGAGGATAAGAATGAGTTTCAATTGTTTCTCATCCTGAGAATTCCTACAAGGAGTGCAGTGAACGTCCGCAAGGTGTGCATTGATGTGGGTCATATTTTTATCTCAGAAAGCTCAGGAGAGATACCGTTGTTCTCATACCAGCAGAAGTGTAGGTGAAGCACAGAGCCGTGCAAGGTGTGCGCAGGCTAGTTGATGCCTTAGAACCTATCAACTAAGGTGAAGGTTGAAGGGATACTATTGCAAGGAGTGCACAGAGTCGAGGACTCAAATAACCAGAGGTTATTTGAATGTTTGCCACAAGGAGTGCAAGCAGGGTCCCTTTTGAGAGACTTGAGGTTACAAGTGAAAGCTCAGGAGGGTTAGTACCTTTGAAGTGTTCAAAGGGAGACAGGGATCGAACTCATCTTGTAGAAGTTAAGTTCAGGTGGAAGGACGTCGAGTCAGTTTGGCCAGAGATTCTTGAGGAGTGAATCGAGAGGTCAGAATTCTCCGTGGAGAATTCACGAAATCATGAGGACCGTAGAATCCAGTAGAGTTGAAAGGTTGTTAGAGGCCAATAAAACCCATCACCCAGGATCTCAGAGTCAATATGAGTCGTTGATCTCATTTCAACCCATGCCATTGGATCAGTTTGTGAATTTAGGGTTCGTGAGATCGGAGGGCAGACCAAATTCTTGGTTTCACAAATTTCTGAGTTTGTGAGGAACAGGGAAGGAGATCCAGACCGTTGGATCCAAGCCACGGGAGAACCATCAGATCATAACCCCGTGGAGTATTGCGTATCGGGGGCTCGAGGGTTGAAAGAATTTCTTTTCAACTGCGAGGACGCGAGGTGCTGAGCACCGAGGCATCGTAAAACACGTGGCACATCTGTAGGTGGGGACCGCGTGGCTGGCAGGTGGCGTAACAACAAGCACCCAGAGAAAGAGAGAAGTGGGTGACAGGTGGTGTGTACTCATCGCATTGAAGGAGTCAAACCATCAGTGACTTATGATGTTTCAGGGTTTCACAAAAGAAGAGCATGAGGCCCAACACTCCAACTCGTGAAGTTGCAAGTTGCAAGTAGCGCTAAAAGAGTCAACCCATTGTTGACTTATCATGTCCCGGGGTTTCAAAAAGGAGGAACATGAGGACTCAACATTCCAACTCGCGAAGTCACGAGTTGTGAAGGATGCTAAAGGAGTCAACTCATCGAATTTCATGTCTTAGGGATTTGTAGAGGAGGAGCACAAAGGTTTGACACTCCAACTCACGAGGTTGCGAGTTGCGAGCAGTGCTAGTGTTTATCCCTAGCCGGAGGTTATGTGCGAAAGGCGCTAACAAGGGGAGCCATACCCATATCGCATCTTGGGTATCGTCATTTGGAGGAAGAGGAGTTTAGGGTCTTCGACTCACGAACTCGTGAGTTGCGAGAAGTGCTTGCACTAAGGTAATGTTGTGGTTGCATGGAGATATAAAGCTCGCGCCTGGTGTCAAGTTGTATAGGGAAGGTTTTCATAAAGGACCCATGGATTCGTGAAGGTTCCAGCAGGGAATCAAAGGAACCGCTTCGGCTCAAGGAGAATTCAAAATGATCCTGTGTGGATCTTAACCCGAGGGTTGGGGGTCTGCATCATTTGGTATCAGAGCTATGGAAAAAATTCTTTTCTTTCTGTAGCAGAGAGAAAAGAGGAAAAATTTACAACCATGCCGCCGAGAAGAAGAGACAGACCAATGCATGATCCAGTAGTGGAAAGGAAATGCATGAATTATGTGCCAGGATTTATGCTATGGAGATAGCACAGAGGTGCACAGTCGATGCTGGGGATATCCAAAAAGATGAAAGTGAAAATGAAGGAGAAGAAGTTGCAGCCGAAGATGCTGCAAAAGAACGCCTATTCAAGGTTGTTGCGAGGATAGGTGCCAGAGCAAAAATGGACATTCCCATGTATGAGGGAAACTTGGATGTTGAATAACTTCTAGACTAGATTAGAGATCTAGACAAGTACTTCAACTACAAGGATGTCGAGGAAGATAATAAAGTCAAACATGTTGTTACTAGACTTAAAGGGCATGCAACACTATGGTGGGATGAACTGCAGGCTGATGGATGCTACAAGGGAAAAAAGAAAATCAAGAGTTGGGATAGAATGGTTGCAAAGATGAAAGCCAATTTTATATCCAAGGATTATCAAATCAATCTGTTTCGGAGGATGTATAATTTGAGACAGAAGCTGGTGTCAGTGAAAGAATACATTCAAGAATTCTACAAGATAAACATCAGAGTAGGTCATCGAGAAAGCGATGATTAAAAAGTTGCCAGGTACATGAATGGTTTGTGATATGACATTCAATATGAGATGAGCATGATGACCATCCAAAATGTGGAAGATTCTTATCAGATAGATTTGAAAGATGAAGAGAAGATGAGCTGGAAGCAAGGTCAAAGAGGCCAAGGTAGAAGTCAAGCTAGAGGAAAAAAAATTGCCCAAGACATAACTCAGAAACCTAAAGAAGAGGGGAAGAAACCTCAAACTCAACCTGAGAGAGGAGGAAGCTCAAAAGGAAGGTAATATGCTGATAGAAATACTTTTCCTCGAGCCAGAGGAAGAGGAAGAGGCATAGGCAGAGGTGGTGAAGTGAAATGCTTTGTCTGTGGAAAAATAGGACATAAATCCTATGAGTGTCTAGATAAGAAGAAAGATGGTGGTGAAACTCACATTGCCGAAGCTCAAGGATGGAATGTTGAGGTAGAAGACACTGAGGGTAGAAGATCTTTGATGATGAGGAAAGTTCTCTTGAAGCTGGAGAAGGAGGCAGAGAACCCCGCCCAAAGAAATAGTATGTTTTGGACTGCTTGCAAAACCAAAGACAGGGTATGCAAGGTCATAGTGGACAACAGTAGCACAGATAATCTCGTATCTACAGAGATGGTAGAAAAGATGGAGCTGGAGACTGTTGTACATCCAAGCCCATACAGAGTTGCATGGCTACAAAAAGGACATCATGTAAATGTCACTAAACAATGTTTAGTTGAATTTAAAATAGGAGGATATAAGGATGAAATATTATGTGATGTCATTCCAATGGATGTTTGTCATCTATTGTTGGGTAGACCATGGAAATATGACAAGAATGTGGTTCATGATGGGAGAAAGAACACATACACCTTGGAGAAGAATGGTAGGACGCACATGTTGTTGCTGATTAAGAACCAAGAGGTGAAAACAGAGATGAGAAACACTGTACTTCTCATGAGTGGGAATGAACTTATTAATGAGGTTAAGAAGAAGGAGGACACACAATTTATTGTGGTCAGGAAGCCTAAAATTGTTTTGACTATTACAAGAATATATGATTTACTAGAGGAAATTCAGGAGTTGCTGGGAGAGTTTGCTGATATAGTAGTGGACGAACTACCTTGTTCGTTGCCACCTATCAGGAGTATAAGCCATCACATCGATCTTATACCTGGAGTTAGTTTACCGAACAAATCCACATACAGGTTGACACCGCAGGAAAATGAAGAAGTTAAGAGACAGGTCCAGAACTTAATGGACAAAGGATTGATTCGGGAGAGCTTGAGTCCATGCGTTGTTCTGATAGTGCTCAGCCCAAAGAAAGATGGAGGTTGGAGAATGTGTACAAACTCAAGGGAAATTAATAAGATTACCATAAGATACAGATTTCCATTTCCAAGGATGGACAACTTGATGGATTGCCTTAGTGGAGCAAATTTCTTTTCAAAAATTGATTTGAAAAGTGGATATCATCAGATTAGAATGAGAGAAGGTGATGAATGGAAGACAACATTCAAGACGAATGAGGGGCTGTATGAATGGCTTGTCATGCCATTTGGCTTAAAAAGTGTGCCAAGTACTTTCATGAGATTGGAACGTAGTCCTAAAGGAATTCATTGGGAAATTCATCATTGTATATCTAGATGATATATTAATTTTCAATAAAACTGGACCAGAGCACTTAAAGCATTTAGCTGCAATAATGAGGAGATTACAACAAGAGAAGTTGATGATCAATGTGAAGAAATAATCATTTACAAGGACATAACTCATTTATTTGGGTTTTGTTATCTCTGCAAATGAGTTGAAGATGAATTCGGAAAAGGTAAATGCGATGAAGAATTGGCCATTGCCGAAGAGTGTATTTGAAGTTTGAAGCTTCCATGGTTTGGCTAGTTTCTATAGGAAATTCATTAGAAATTTTAGTGGAGTTAGCGCACCAATGATGGATATGGTGAAGAAAATACATAAATATTTTCACTAGATAGAGGAAGCAGAGAAGAGTTTCAATCTACTGAAGAAGAGGATTACTAAGCAACCAATTATGGTTTTGCCATATTTCAACAAGACATTCCAGATCAGGTGTGACGTGAGTGGATTTGAAATTGGAGTGGTCTTGAGCCAAGACGATAGGCCGATCGCATATTTCAGTGAAAAATTGAATGAAGTGAAGATTAAGTACTCCACATATGACAAAGAATTCTATACAGTCATACAAGCACTGAAGAAATGGAGACACTATTTGGTTCCCAAGGAGTTTGTTTTGTACAATAATAATCATGCTTTACAATTCGTGACTCAACAGGAAATGCTAACAAAGTTGCTAATGCTTTGAGCAGGAAATGTTTTCTTATGCAGGAATTCAAAATCAAAACTTTGGGTTTTGATAACCTCAAAGAAATGTATAGGGATGACCCATATTTTAAGGAAGCATATGAGGCATCTGAGAATCCAATTCTCAGGGACAGAAGCCAATGGACCGAGTATATGATCCAGGATGGATTATTATTTAGGGGCAATCAACTATGTACACCAAAATGCTCCATGAGGGAGAATCTGTTGAAGGAAAAACACAATGGAGGATTGGCCGGAAATTTCGGTCATGATAAGACGTTCTCAAAGTTGAATGGCTCATATATTTTGCTAGGGATGAGGATAGATGTCAAGAAATTTGTGGATAGATGCAGAATTTGTCAGCACATAAAAGGAAAAGGCAAAATACAGGGTTATACCAACCATTACCCATACCAGAAAGGCCATGGGACACAGTGAGAGTGGATTTCATATTGGGACTGTCAAGAACACAGAGAGGATATGATTCAATCTTTGTAGTTGTAGACAGATTTTCCAAGATGGCACATTTCATACCATGCCAGAAAACCAGTGACACAACTAATATTGCAAACCTGTTTTTCAAAGAAGTCGTCAGACTTCACGGCTTGCCAGAGAGTATCTTTTATGATCGAGATACCAAGTTCGTAGGACATTTCTGGAGGAAGCTAAGGACAAACTTTTCATTTAGCTCAACGTATCATCCTCAGACGGATGGGTAGATAGATGTCATGAACAGGAGCTTGGGAGATTTGCTGAGGAGCTTAGTGACTGAACACCACAGTTAGTGGGATCACATTCTGCCACAGGCGGAATTCGCTTACAATGATTCACTCAACAAAAGCACAGGGAAAAGTCCATTCCAGATTGTATATGGAATGCATCCAAGGGGAGTTTCTGAATTGAAAGATTTGGAACAAAATGAATTCATGAGTGCTAGTGTAGAGGACTTTGTAGAAGGAATGAAGGAGCTTCACAGCCGAATTAAGGAGCGATTACAGAGTTTAGTCAAGAATACAAGCGGAGAGCATATCAACACAGGCGATAACTTCAATTTGAAGTTGGTGATCTGATTCTTGCGCATTTGAGGAAGGAGAGGTTCCCAAGGGGAACATATAACAAACTTAAGATGAAAAAGATTGGACCATGCAAGATCATAAGGAAATTTGGGGCAAACGCATATGAGATTGAATTACCTGATGGGGTCGAAATCTCACCGATATTCAATGTTGCGGATTTGTACCCTTGCAGAGCTGAAGAAGCAGGAGTAGAGGAGGAACAAAAAGAGGTTCAATTGACAAAACAAATGGCTGTAGCTGAAAAACCATAGATGGAAAGAATAATTGAAAAGAAGATTAGCAAGAAGACCAGGAGGAAGGAGTATTTTGAATACTTGGTCAAATGGAAAGGACACCCATTTGAAGATGCCAGTTGGGAGGATGAAGCATAAATTCATAGGCATGGACAGACCGTGCAAGAGTTCATGAACAGGAGTTCATGAAAAATTTCAAGCAAGGGAGTATGATGCAGGAGCATCGTAAGAAACCAACCAAGAAAGCATAAAGGCAGAAGAGAGCTGGGAAAATCATCAATGCACATGTTGAATTTTTTTTGAAAACGTAATGAGCGGATATTAATGTAATAACTAGGGGAAGCGTACTTGCATGTTGTAAACAGATCTTGAGCGATTTTCTCTCATCTGTCGGATGTAATAGACATTAAGTCTGTTTAATGAAAGTAGGTAGATTTGAATTAATAGATTAGACAGTTTTAGAAGTGTAGGAGGGAAAACGAATATAGACACCCTCACCCTTGTATCATAGTAGTAGTGAACATTATTATGATCATTCAGAGAATTCATAAGCTGTAGAGATGTAGCAGAGAGATGTAGAGAAGAACCCATGTACATGAGCACTTGAGTTAATATATAAATCTTTGACTCAAATTTTCATGGTGTTATGATGTTTACTGTTTACATTGGTTGAATGGTATGTTTACAGTTGTTTTAATTTTCTCTGTTATGCATTTGTTTCAATGCTATGCTTGTGTGTATGATTTCATGTTGAATATATGAAGTCTGAGAGAGGAGAAGAATGAGATTCAATTGTTTCTCATCTTGAGAATTCCTACAAGGAGTGCAGTGAATGTCCGCAAGGTGTGCGTTGACGTGGGTCTAAGTTTTATCTTAGAAAGCTGAGGAGAGATACCATTGTTCTGATACCAGCAGAAGTGCAGGTGAAACACAAAGCCGTGCAAGGTGTGTGTACTCTAGTTGAAGCCTTAGAACCTATCAACTAAGGTGAAGGTTGAAGGGCTACTATTGCAAGGAGTGCACAGAGTTGAGGACTCAAATAACCAGAGGTTATTTGAAAGTTTGCCGCAAGGAGTGTGAGCAAGGTCCCTTTCGAGAGACTTGAGGTTACAAGTAAAAGCTCAGGAGGGTTAGTACCTTTGAAGTGTTCAAAGGGAGACATGGATCAAAATCATCTCGCAAAAGTTAAAATCAGGTGGAAGGATGCCGATTCAATTTGGCCAGAGATTCTTGAGGAGTGAATTGAGCAGTCATAATTCTCCGTGGAGAATTCACGAAATCACGAGGATCGTAGGATCCAGTAGAGTTGCAAGGTGGTTAGAGGATAGTAAAACCCATCACCAGGATCTGAGAGTCAATATGAGTCATTGATCTCATTTCAACCCACATCGTTGGATCACTTTGCGAATTCGGGGTTCGTGAGCTCGAAGGGAAGACCAAATTCTTGGTTTCATGAAGTTCTGAGTTTGCGAGGAATAGGGAAGGAGATCCAGACCATTGGATCCAAGCCACAAGAGAACTGTCGGATCAAAATCCCACAAAGTATCGCATATCAGTGGGTTAGGGGTTGAAAGAATTTCTTTTCAACTGTGAGGACGCGATGTGCCAAGCGTCAAGGGCTCGTAAAACACGTGGCACATCCGTAGGTGGGGACTGTGTGGCTGGAAGGTGGTGTAACAACAAGTGCCCAGAGAAAGGGAGAAGTGGGTGACAGGTGGTGTGTACTCGTCGCATTGAAGGAGTCAAACCATTGGTGACTTATCGTGTCTCAGGGTTTCGCAAAAGAAGAGCACGAGGCCCAACACTCCAACTCGCGAAGTCGCGTTTTGTGAGTAGTGCTAAAGGAGTCAACCCATTTTTGGCTTATCGCGTCTTGGGGTTTGAAAAAGGAGGAACACGAGGACTCGACATTCCAACTCGCGAAGTCACGAGTTGTGAGGGGTGCTAAAGGAGTCAACTCATCACTGACTTTCTTGTCTCGGGGATTTGCAGAGGAGGAGCACGAAGGTTCAACACTCCAACTCGCGAGGTCGTGAGTTGTGAGCAGTGCTAGTGTTTATCCCTAGCCGGAGGTTATGTGCATAAGGCACTAACAAGGGGAGCCATACCCGTATCACATCTCGAGTATCACCATTTGGAGGAAGAGGAGTTGAGGGTCTTCGACTCATGATCTCGCGAGTTGCGAGAAGCGCTTGCGCTAAGGTAAGGTTGTGGTTGCATGGAGATGTAAAGCTCGTGCTTGGTGTCAAGTTGTATAGGGTGGATTTTCATAAAGGACCCATGGATTCATGAAGGTTACAACAGGGAATCAAAGGAGTCGCTTCGGCTCGGGGAGAATTTAGAATGATCCTGTGCAGATCTTGGCCCGAGGGTCGGGGGTCTGCATCACATGGCCCATATACACTATAGAAAAATTTAATTTCCTCACACATAGATTTTTCCCAAGACAATGGCATGGGCCTCAAGAACCATCAATGGTTCAATAAACCACTAAAGGCCACAATCTCTCTCTCATAGGCCAAAGATTCATTATGCAAGGCTTGTGTGATGACCTTCAGCTATGCACATGGGCTAAGACCCTAAAATTTAGACTCATATCTCACTCACAAGCTAGAGATTCCCTATACAAAGCCTTTATGGTGACTTGGGCCTCATGCATCACCCATGAGACCTAAAGGAAAATGCTATGACTTAATATCACGGCTTTGGCCTTGAACCATTTCTAGCCTCCTAGAACCATCCATTGTGTGCCTAAATTTGAAATGGGTACCATATCCCATTAGATTGTCAAATATTCCATATGCGTGGCTTGTGTGGTTGTGTAGGGCCTCATACATAGACCATGAGCTCTAAAGAAAACAATTGTGGCTTATGACCTTACCTTTCATCCTTGAACCATCACATGAAACCCTATAACCATCTGTGGTGCATCATACCTCAAAATGGGGACCATATCCCACTAGTATTTCAATGATTTCCTATGCATGTTTTGTGTGGTTGTATAGGTCCCTAAGCCCCATATACAAGTGTTATTCCCCAAGAGTGATCCATGATATTTTGATTGTGACTTATAAATAATTGTATTAAATGAGCATAAATTAAAATGCACCATTAAAGAAGGGAAATTTAGAAATGAAGAGACATAAGCATAAGATCTAAACACAAAAACTTGATAACGAAATTTGTCCCTAGTGGACTATGTCTCCGGGTCTTGCTCTCAAATGGGTGGGCTCTTTTACTAACTCAGCAAAAGAATTTGGAAAATACATGAATATATCTCATTCTTAAATCAAGTTGCAGAAATAATGCTCAGATAAGAAAACAAACATCACTAATGGATTCGTGGTTTCGAATTACCCAAAAATTTGTCTCGGTTTCTGTGCTTGCTGCAACCTACAATAATGACAGAAATTTTCTCAAAATCCATGCCTGTGGATGTATGACCGCACCTCTCCCCTGGTGGATGGTGAACTCGGCTTTAAAAGAATTCTTGGCAGATGGATATAACAATGTGAACGTTGGGTGGATTGGTATGGGCGCTAGAGTTAAGGCGTTGGTTATGGGGAGGTCCCGGGGTCAAACCCCATGGGCTCCCATTTTGGTGTATGGTTATAACTCCGACTAAATTTAGCGAGTGAATTTCTACATTCGACTGTAGTCACTATATATGGCAGACCTCTGCCAGATTTGGCGGGGTCCCTCCATTATCCATTTTGAATTTTCGGATACGAGTTGTCCTCTAGAAAATCAGGGATGCCATGTGTCACTCACTGATTGGGTCATGTGGCATCTTCTCATTGGTCCACCTAGATACTCGATGTCACACGCAGTCACCATATGAGACACGTGGTGCTCCTTGGATGGTGCCATGTGGCATCTCCTGGGGGTGCCACGTGACACTTTCTGATTGACCCATGTGGACCCCTGAAAAGTCCAATGATGGGTGACACGTGGTAGCCTATGGTGATGTTACGTGGCATGTTGAAGTCAACATATGTACAATGATGTCACAGACGATGAGGTGTCCCTTGTTGATTGGTCCTAGTTGACCGCAACTTTGTCCACCAATATATTTCAAATCGTAACTCCGTTTGATGAGCCGTTTGCGTCATTAGAAATATTGTGATGCCCTCTTCGTGATCATGCCATTTTCACTGAGTTTTGAGAAATTTGAAGTTTTTCCCTTTCTCTATCTACTGAAGCCATTCTAAGAATTTTGAGTTGCCACTATGAGTTATGAGTTACTCTTAGCCTTCTCTAGATCCTTTTTGGATCACGCCTTCCCATTGAGATATTTTTTGACCACCAAAAGCTTTCATCAATAAACTGGTAAGTGAGGGAAGAGTTCCCTCACTTTTTCCTTCTCGATCCACTTTGCCTTTCTTGGATGGGTACCTTTTAGGCATACTCGAAGATAATCAACATCACCCCTGCATGAAGTCCTTGTTCTCTTATCGAGGATGATATATTCTTGTAGCTCATTCAAGTACTCAGGTGAAAAATCATCAACTTATGGAATTGAAACTTCCTCATATTGATCCATGATCATCGGAGGCTCAAAAAAGTTTCAAGTTCTCAACATTCACAACTGAATAAATCTGCATATAATGTGGAAGATCCAAATGAAAATAGTTGGTACCTATTTTCTCTAAGATAGTGAAGGGTCTATAACGAATGGGATTGAGTTTCTTGCCTTCACCCTTAAATCTCTCCTTGTTGATGTGAAGCCATACCCAGTCTCCGACCTGGAACCGATGATCAACCATGTGCTTGTCATGCCGAGATTTGTACTGTGCTTGACTTTTCTCCAACTATTCCCTGACTACCTGGTGTATCTGTTGAATCCTCTGGATGAACTTGCGGGTGTTGGAATTTGGTGACAACGAATTCCTCCAAGAATGGATTTTAGATCCTATTATTCAGTGTTGGTTATAACTAATGAGATGAAGTTAGAATATGGATATGAGTGCATTCAATAGTCAATTTCTTATGTAACTTGATATAAATTCATATATGCCCGTAGAGGCTAGGAGTGAGATGAGTAGAGTGAGCCTGTTGTAATTCTTCATGCTATGAACAATAATAAAATCGATACCACTGCTTGGTGGACATAGCCCAACGATTGGGTGAACCATGTAAATCCTCTTGTTTTATGTTTGATCTGTTTATGTAATGTTTCTGTTGCGTATTAGTTTTCGATTTGGTGGCTGCAAGGTTAACAATTGGTATCAGAGCATTGTTGGATTAGCCGTCGTTGAGGAGCAGAATCTTTGCGCAGGGACTGTCGATTCCAAATCAATGCGAGGGTCGATTGGTAAAGGGAGCGTTGTTTTTAAAGGGAGAGATGGGTTATCTGCCAAAGGAAGTGCGGATCCGATCTCTTGCTAGAGGGAGCACTACTTCCAAGTCAACACTGGGATACCCTAGTGGAGGGAGCGCTGATTTCAAATGATCCTTATTAAATTTCAAGAGCAGTACTTCAGTGTTGGCCTATATACTGGAAGGGAGTGCCGACTGTATTTATCCATTTCATGAAGATGCGATACTTTGATGAAGTTATCGCCGTTCTTCTTCAATGCGACTATTAAATTTGGATGGCTCTTGATAGTTATCAGTTTTTAAGAAGTCCCGTCATGAAGAATTAGCTGTGAAGTTCCCATGAGAGAACTCATGTGAACTGAACATCTTGCACAGTATATCTCCCATGGGCATAACTTCTTGATCCTCCCCAGATTCTATCATGTTAACGTTGTGAGAGGGAATTGACAAGATGGGATCATATGGAGCTAGATGGCTAGATCTCCATTCTATGATCAACCTCGCAACAACTGGTATGAAAGGGAGCATTAAAAAGAGTACAAAAACAAAGGCTGAGAAGCAATAGAACGACTAAGATGGCAAAGACTCAAAGTGCCAAGTTTGAAATTGAGAAGTTCAATGGAAAAAACAATTTTGAGATATGGAAGGTGAAGATGCACGATCTACTTCTGCAACAAGGCTTGGTGAAGGTGCTTTTGGGAAAATCAAAGAACCCCGCAACCATTTCAGATGAGGAGTGGGAAGAGATTGATGTGAGAGCACTGAGTGCCATACGTCTATGTTTGGCTGATGATGTTATGTTCAACATTATCTCGGAGAAGACAACATCCAGTTTGTGGATGAAGATGGAAAGCTTGTATATGATGAAATCCTTGAAGAACAAGATCTTCCTGAAAATACAATTGTATAGTGTGTGCATGATGGAAGGTACAAAAATATCTAATCATTTAAATACTTTTAATACTCTTTTAGTCCAGTTGACTAGCATGGGAGTGAAATTCGAATCTGAAGACAAGGCAATTACATTATTGTGTTCTTTGCCAGAGTCATGGGATCACTTTGTTACCTCTATTAGTTTTAGTTCAACATAAAGCATTGAGTTTGATGTTATTGTTGGAGCTTTATTGTCTGAGGAAATAAGGAAGAAATCTAATCTACAAACCTCTTCATCTGAGTCAGAGGGATTTCTCTTGATCAAAGTCGAACTTAAGTGATGGTTTTGTGGCAAATCTGGACACTTGAAGAAGGATTGTTAGAAGCAACAACAAGCCTCCAAAGAAGACCCTCCAAAGGAGACGAATGAAACAAACACAATTGAAACATGTTTACAAACAAGTTCATGTATGGATGATGAAGTTTTAACAATTGGTATTGTTTCACGTTATGATCAACGATGGTTATTAGATTCTGGTGCTTCAAACCACATGTGTCTTCATAGACACCGGTTTATTACTTACCTGTCTATAGATGATGGAATTGTTTACATGGGAAATTATATATCATGCAAAGTTGTGGGAATTGGTAGCATTCGAATTAAGATGCTCGATGGATCTATTAAGACACTAACTGATGTGAGACATGTACTTGAGTTAAGGAAGAACCTAATTTATTTGGGAGTATTAGACACTGGAGGATATAAAAGTATTGTTCAAGGTGGATTTATGAAGGTCTACAAAGGAATCCTATTGGTCATGAAGGCAAAGAAGGTTGGAAACATGTGTCTGTTATAAGGAGGAACCGAGTCAGATCATGCGACAACTGTATCTGAGAATGATAGTGATTTTTCTCAACTGTGGCATCAATAGTTGGGCCATATGAGTGAAAGAGGATTGAAGGTATTATTTGATCACAAGTTACTTCCTAGTCTAATGTCTTTAAAGTTACATTTATGCAAGCACTGTATTTATGGAAAACAGAATAGGCAGAAATTTAAAACCGGAAGACACACTAGTGAGGGAATCCTTGATTATATCCATTATGATGTTTGGGGAACGTCCCCTACTGTTTCGTATGGAGGATCATCATACTTTGTTACTTTTATAGATGATTTCTCTAGGAAGGTGTGGATGTATATGTTGAAAATAAAGGCTGATGTATTTTCTGTTTTCAAGCAGTTTAGAGATTTAGTGGAAAATAACACTGGTAGGTCCATTAAATGTTTAATAAATGACAATGGTGGTGAATTTACGTCAATGGAATTTGAGAACTATTGCAAGGATTTTGGTATTGATAAGCATAAAACTATTTCCTACACTCCTCAGCAGAATGGAGTTGTTGAATGCAGGAACATGACTCTTCTAGAGAGAGCAAGGAGTATGCTTAGTAACGCCAACTTGTCACAGGAATTGTGGGCAAAAGCAGTAACTACAACTTGTTATTTGGTGAATCGATCACTATCAACAACAATAGAGTGCAAGATTCTTGAAGAGGTATGGATAGGTCACCCTTGTAATTATTCTAATATTAAACTTTTTGGTTGTGAAGCCTATGCTCTAATTCCAAAACATCAGCTTCTAAATTAGATCCAAAATAAAAAAGGATTATCTTTGTTGGATACGATGATGGTATCAAGTAGTACAGGTTGTGGGATCCTACTGCCCAGAAGATCACCATTAACAAAGATGTAATATTTGATGAATCATCTATCATCAAATCAAATGTAGATGTTCAAATGAAATAGGTAGAAGTACCTAGGTATCAACATATTCAGTTTGAAAATCGTTCAACTACAGATGAGAGTGAACATGAACAAGTTTTTGGAGATGTTCATGCAGAAGAAAACATGGATGATGATGAAAATCAACATATTTTGGATGAGCCACAAAAATCCCTAAGGAGGTCTACATGAGTTAGAGTTTCTCTAAGAAGGTATGATGATTTTGTTTCATTAGTTTCTTTAAGTAATAATGATGATGAACCTTCGTGCTATCAGGAAGCTGTGGAGGGTTCTAACAGTGAAAAATGGAAAGAATCAATGAAGGATGAAATGAATGCTTTAGTGAAGAATGCTACATGGGACTTGGTAGAACTTCCAAGAGACAAGAAAACTGTAGGTTGCAAGTGGTTCTACAAGCTGAAGAAGGATGTTGATGATAAGATAGAGAGGTACAAAGAAAGGCTGGTTGCAAAAGGATATTCTTAGAAAGAAGGTATTGACTTTCATGATATTTTTTTAACCAGTTGTTAAAATCCTTTCAATTCAAAGTATGTTAGCATTGGTTGCATTACTTGATTTTTAGTTGGAGCAGCTAGATGTTAAGAATGATTTCTTACATGGAGATTTGGATGAGGATATTTACATGGAACAACCTGAAGGGTTCATTCAGAATCACAATAAAAAATTTATTTGCAGGCTCAATAAATCATTGTATGGTCTGAGGCAGTTGTCTAGACAATGGTACAAGAAATTTGACTCTTTCATGATGAGCCAGAATTTATAAGGAGTGAGTATGATCATTGTGTTTACTTTAAGAAATTGAATAATGGCATATTCCTTATCTTAGTATTATATGTTGAGGATATATTTTTAGCAAGAAAAATCATAACTGATATCAAAAGGTTAAAGGCTCAAATGGCTAGGACGTTTGATATGAAAGATCTAGGAGCATCAAAACAAATTTTGGGCATGGAGATATTAAGAGACAAGAGGAATGGTAAGATTTGGTTGTCACAATAGAATTGTGTCGAGGAAATACTTTTGAGGTTTGATATGAACAGTGTGAAACCAATTTTTGTACCTTTAGCTTCCCATTTTAAAATTTCTTCAAGTTTATGTCCTAGTACAAAAGAAGAAAAGGAACATATGTCTCGAATATCGTATGCTAATGTAGTAGGAAGCTTAATGTATGCGATGGTTAGTACAAGACCAGACATTTCACATGTAGTTGGGGTTGTCAGCAGATATATGGAAAATCCAGATAAAGAGCACTGAGCAGTAGTGAAATGGGTACTTCGGTATTTGAGGGGCACAAGTTATTACTGTATCACCTATAATGGTGGTTGTGAGTTAGTATGTGGATATGTTGATTCTGATTTTGTAGGTGATTTGGACAAAATGAGGTCAACTTTAGGATATGTCTTTACTCTTGCAGGTGGAGCTATTAGTTGGATGTCAAAACTACATAGCATTGTTTCTTTATCCACTACAGAAGTAGAATACATAGCTGCTTCACATGCTTGCTGTTGAAACTTTTTTAAATTTTTTATCCCTAAGACCAAAACTTTCCTTCTTCGGGTTTCGACTTTTCATAAAGCACAAGTTTCGTTATCATTCCCAAGCGCCCAGTATCGCTTTCCCGAAGAACTCTATTCTTTAAATAATAAAGGACAAAAACCTAAAGTGTTTTACGAATCCCGATGCATTTTCTATAAAATTATTTTGATCATGTTAAGTTTTAAACCTAATGGAGTTAAGATTAACTTTTAAAAGTTTTCGGGATTCGAGGTTTGCTGGAAACATATTTTTCATAGCATTTTGAGTCACGAAATTCCGATTCCCATTTTCTCGAATGAATGAGATTTTGTCCAAATTCTAACTAATTAATTCACTAATACAATTTTAAGTCTTAAATTAATCGTATCGCGATTTCGGGATTTCGGGTTCAACAATAACATATCTCTTGACAACACGATCCCCGAAATCTGAAACGCGAAATCCCGACCCGTAATTTTTGTTAAAATGTTAATCCTGTTTTATCCTTAATCCTGATTAATTAATTAACTAAAATGGATTTAAGTCCTAATTTAAACACGTCGCGATTTCACGACTTCGAAAATCGGGATTCATCGATGACATACTTCCTATCAACATGATTCCTGAAATCCCGAAACACTTAATATCAATTATTTTGCTAAAAAAATTAATCTTGTCGTGATTTCATGATTTCGGAGATCGGGTTTTAGTGATAACATATCTTTCGCCAACTCAATCCCCGAAATCCCGAAACATGAAGTCTTGACTCTTAATCCGCTTTTAATCTAAATCAACCCTGTTTGAAAACATGATTAATGATAATCGATCTTTTTGTTTTTGTTCACGTTTTGGTTTTCGATCGAGTGAAAGGGTTCTGTTTTTTAATTCAAAAGCACCAAAATATGGCCACTTAAATAAAGGTTAGCTTATGATACGTGACACTAATGCATATCTTGGTAAAATATCCCCTGCATTCAATGTATTGAATTCTTGTCTGCTGCGTCAGTACCTATATCGTAAAATGAATTAAAAGAGAATTTGAAGGTCTGTATATCACAACATTTCCTGTTTCATACTATCAAGTGCTAAACACATTCATCCGAAATCAAATACTCCATTTTTGTGAACAGATTTTTCACCTAATCTAAGGTCATGGCACCAAAGAAAGCGTCGAAGAAAAGCGAGGATACATAGGAAGGAGACATCATATATGACACCATGCCACACGTGATAGACTCAATTAAATATTGAACTCAAATTTCTGAACTTTTGGAATATGAATTCAAGAATTCTCATACTAATTTTGAGAATCACTATTGGGACATAGCAAAATCAGAGTTTCAAAAGATCGCAACGCACCCTCGGCTCGTGGCGTATAATGATATGATCAGTTGGGCCCTGGAAAAGGTCGATATCCTGACGAGGATCATCTTAAATGATCAAGGAGTCATCGTCGACTCATTCATGCCAGAACATATACAAGTAATGTATAAGCTTTCGCCGAATCCTAAGCATACTTTTAATGCCGAGTTTTTAGCTGAATTTCAGAGGAAAGAATGTACTGAGGCAGACCAAACTTATCCTGATATAATTAGAGACTGGTGGAGATGTCCATCAAATTTTAGGGCCGATACCCATGGGGTTTATGCTACAACATCCTTGAATGAATACATGGTCTACGTAGCCATTATGCTGTGTAGACTTTTCGGGAGAAAGGATCGCTGCCATTTTCATGCAGATTGGGTGCCCTTTTTAGAAGAAGCTTCAGAAGGATATGCTTTCAACTGGAGTAAGATTTTTTCGGACAACCTAGCACAAGAAATCTCAAACTACAGAGTTGCAAAATCTAAGGGACAACCAGTGGCCTTTTACATGTCAGCATACATTATGGATGCAATCTGCTAGTGACTCCTTTTCCCTTAATGAATTGGAGTTGGAACATAACCTATCCAGAACTCATTCATGAATACCATTCTTCCCTTTGGGAAGAAAATGCTAAGGACACACTTTATGAAATTTGTCATTTTGTTATAATTCTGATGCATAAAATATTTCATGGATGCAAACCCCCTCGCATTTCTGATACAGTCACAGAAAATCTTAAAGCAATAGCCGACTTGTTTATTGACAAGAATTTTTCCTACATTAGGGTTTATGGTTGTTTTATTCCCCCTCACACACTCCCTAAATTACTACCAGAAAGATTGGTGTGTAGAGAGGTAGCCCACTAGATAGTAAAAGGAGACATTGGATTGGAGCTTATGGCAGCTCAAAAGAAGTCATGGCCAACTTTCCTTGTACATATCAGGAAATTTTCATTACTGAATATAGGCCATTCTAAAGTAGAGTCTGAATCGCTAGAAGAAGTAAAATTGGTAGATATTGAGAATAGAAAGCATGACCCCTATCAATTAGTAAGAAGACATTTGATGCATTGTAATTTAAAAGCCTATGAGCATGAAACATCTATCTATGATGACGTATTCAAGGGGGTTAAATCCTATGAATAAGTATTGAACAAAGTATAGGCCATGTCACCCGACTCACAGATTGGTTTCGCATCATTTCAGAGCCATAGGCGAAGTTGTTTACCCAAGAGTTTGCAGGGCGAATCTACGACTCCACCTCCAGAGCAGGAGGGGCCTCCCCCAGGCTTTGAAACAAATATACCAGACAAAGAAAATACTAAAGGCAAGATGAAGGAGAGTGGAAAACCTTCACAGGACACAGAAATTTCCCAAACAAAGGAATCAGAGGCAAGGAAGGGAAAAGAGCCAGAAACATCCCCAGAAATCCCTGAGGATGTTCCCGAAAAGACAGGAGGAACAACATCAACAGAACTTGGAAGTTCCATTACTTCCTTGACTCCATTGCAGTCCACTTACGGAAAGCCCCACGAGGGAGCTCTGTATGTCAGTGATCTGGAGCCAATTTCTAGGGATGAGATTCCTTCATCCGATTATTTTTTCAGTAAAAAGAGAAAGGCAATCTTGAAACAGGAAATCCATCCAAGAGGAGATGGGATGGTTAAAAAGAATGGGGTCATTATAGATGGAAAGAAACTTAAAGATGGAGAATTTGCTACAGACATAGCAGGCACGATGGGAGATTTAGAGTCAGTGAATTTATATTCTGTGAGCAGTTTGACAACCATGTTGGAATAAAAAGACCAAATGATAGCTCAACTACAGGACAAATTGAAAGAAACCGAAAAAAATATCAGTTGGGGAATAAAAAAGGGTCTAGAACAAGCTAGATTAAAAGATATTAAGGAGATTCAGAAAATGAAAACAAGCTTAGATGAAGCAAACCAAATGATACAGGTCACTTGGGCACAGGTCCTAAAGCAAGAAGAAGCAAATAAACAATTACAATATAAGATTAGTTCTATTTCAAATAAAGTGGTAGAGCTTGAAATTTTCCAGGCTCAGGTATTGGGAATACATTTGAAGATAGAAGAGGAACAACAGAAAGTGTTTTTAAATCTGGAAGTTGTCTAGAATTACTTTCAGGAAACAAATAAATCCTTGGAACATGTTCTCCAGAAAGAAAGAGAAGTGAAAGCGGCTAGAACGACTTTCCAAAACGCAGTAGCCCTTTCAACAAAGGAAGAGGTCAAAAAGATTCAAAAGCTATCCATTTTAGAACAGGTCAAAGGAGATGTAATACTCAAGGTGTGGGAAGCAGACCTTGCAGAAAACGAAAGAATAACCAAAGATGTCAATGATGATTGTCAAGGAATTTTTGATCTTTTAGAAAAAACTTCATTGAATATTGGAAAAAATGACTGTCCTGGGTCATTAGAAGAAATTAACATTGTCAAGCACCAGCTAAGGTTCAAGGAAGATTTGGAGGAAATGAAGGTGGAGATCCGAAAAATAAAGGTAATCAATGTCACCAAAATCGACAAATGGATAGTGACACCGAACTTAAAGTTGCAAACCATTAAGTTCACAAGGAAGATAATTGAAGATCGTTTGCCCGAATTACAGAAAAGGTTCTTCGTATTTGAGGCAAAAGATATACCAGATGCTCCAAGAGTTTTGGTAAAGTTTTTGGGAAAATGTATTCGCTGTCTAAAGACAGAAGAAGGAAGTTCATCAACACAGATGTGAAAATACTCTTTTGAATATTTTCATCATTAGAATAATAAAGCAGTTAGAAAATAAATGTAAACGGTTTGACATTATTCATTCATGTAACCGTAGTCTTAGGAAGTTGGTTAATCACCAACGGGAAAAATATTTGATGATCATGTATAAATATACTTTCAGAAGACTGAAGACAGGTTTTTTGTTTTTTGGAAGCCGATTGTATTAAATTTCACCGACTTGAGATAATATAAATGATGCAGAAGAGATTTTGAATCCTGTCCCCTTGAAGCTATGTATCCCTTCGCTATGTTTTCAATGTATTTCAACATTTTGTTCTCTATGTCTTTCTAATGGATGATCAATTGTAGTTTAATTCAAGATTCTACTATAGTTTGAATGTATTTGACTGTCAGATTATTTACAGTTTTTCCTCTATGACTGCTATCAACAGCCTCAAGAACTGTAGGTCTATTAGACGGTTATGTCTTAAAATTTGTTAGAAATTTTATCCTTCTTTCTCTCTTTCTCTCTCCTGTTATGACATGAGATTCTTTCTATATTAAAGCCTCTTATCCTCTAACAGTGTTTTTTAGTTTGTTTTATTTTAATATCCTCAAATTACTTCAAGTACAGGAAATGACCTTTACTGTTATTTCACTATTATTTTGAGTTCTGAAACTCCTTAACTTTTCATTCCACAAAACTAAAGCAACAAAATACCTAATAATTTCGTAATCTAATAATTTCTCAATCCTCATGACTGTCCCAAGTAACAGACAACCTAACATAGAACCCGGTCTACAATATCAAACTAGCATTACTTTGAATCTATTTAACACCATCTTGCAAACAACAACCACCCTAGCTGAATTAGAATGTTCATGGGAAGTTATTGAGAGAGAAATTAGCATCCAAGAAGAATGGGAAGCCAGAAAGAGATACTTGAGAAACCAACTCTAATTTACCCTTTCTAATTAATTCTTTCTCCTCAACTCTTTACTTTTGGATGCCTTGACGGTATACTTTAGAGCCTTAAAGTATAAACTCATGAACAACACTTGCAAAGAGGCAGTTTGGTTAAAAGGTTTGTTTAGTGAGTTTGGAAGGATGAAGGACAAAGTAAAGCTACTTTGTGATAGTCAAAGTGCTATTCGCTTGGCCAATAATCCATCGTACCAAAATAAAACTAAACATATTCCTATTAAGTACCATTTTGTAAGACATGTCATCAATGAAGGTCGAGTTTCTCTTGAACATGTTCATACAAAAGAGAACTGTGTAGACATGTTCACAAAACCAATACTTTTAGAGAAACTACGATGGTGCTTGGCTCCTCTTGGCTTGTAGAAAAGGTGATGAACAAAAGAAGGAGAAAGGTATAAGGTTAATTGTTGTCAAGGTGGATATTGTTGGAATTTGGTGACAACGAATTCCTCCAAGAATGGATTTTAGATCCTATTATTCAGCGTTGGTTGTAACTAATGAGACCAAGTTAGAATATGGATATGAGCGCATTCAATAGTTAGTTTCTCATGTAACTTGCTATAAATTCATGTATGCAGTTGAGGCTAGGAGTGAGATGAGTGGAGTGAGCACGTTGTAACTCTTCATGCTATGAACAATAATAAAACCAATATCTCTGCTTGGTGGACATAGCCCAATGATTGGGTGAACCACATAAATGCTCATGTTTTATGTTTGATCTGTTTATGTAATGTTTCCACTGCATATTAGTTTTCGATTTGGTGGCTGCAGGTTTAACAATGGGCTTTGTCCTCTGTTCGATATTCATTTACATCGACATCTCTCTCGTACATGAAGTCCAACGGAACCTTTGGTAAGTACCCAAAACATGTCTCAAAAGGTGAACTCTGAGTGGAGGAATGTAAAGATCGATTGTACACATGCAGTACATAGGGTATCTGTTCATCCCATACCTTTGAACGCTTGCTATAGTAGCCTCGAAGCAAAAGTACCACTGTTTGGTTTACCACTTATGTCTGTTCGTCAGTCTGTGGATAGAAAGAAGTGCTCCTCTTCAATTTGGTGACCATCATTCTCCACAAGCTAGTCCAAAAGTCCCCAAGGAATCAAGTATCTTGATCTGAGATGATAAATGTGGGTAATCCAAAGTGAACACAAACATGATGAAATAAGAGATTAGCAGTCTTCTTAACAATGATCTTCTTTTTACAAGGTATCAATATAAATATATTTCTGAACCTCTCCACTACAACATACACATAATCATGACCCCCTTTGGCCATGGGTAAACCCCCTACAAAATCCATGGATATACTTTCCCATGGATGGGATGGAACAGGAAGTGGTGAGTATAGCCCCAATTTTCTATTAGTGGGCTTACAAGTAGAACACATCACACACCCCTTTACATCTTTAGTTACAATTTCTTTCATTTGAGGCCAGTAACAAAACCTATGGAAATGAGCCATAGTTTTTCCTACCCCAAAATGCCTAGACACAAGAGAAGTATGAGCTTCTCGTATTACATGGACTCATTCACTTGTAGGAATACATAGCTTTCCAAGATGGCAAAGTAACTTTCCTTGCAGACAATAGTTCTCTAATTGTGCACCAAGGGTTAGATTCGTATAAACTTCTTTAAAATCTTCGTCGATGGCATATTGTTCTTTATAGATATCATTAGATAAAGAACCATTCTTCAAAATAATAGAAACAACAATAGGAGGTATAGAAATCATATCAACTACCTTGTTACTTGTACCCTTTTGTACTTGATTACCAAGTGAAATTGTTGTAGAAAACCCATCCACCTGTAGTGCCGAGATTGTTGCAATTTGGTCTGTGCTTGAAGATACTATAAGGGTTGGTGATCTATATGTATGATGGTTTCCTTCCCTAACAAGTAGTGCTTCCATTTCTTTACACTATAGATGAATGCATACAACTCTTTACCATATGTAGGATAGTTAACAACAACTTGGTTAAAAGTTTCAGAGTGGTAACAGATAGGCTTACGATATTGCATTAGTATTGCACCCATGGCATATCCACTGACATATGTCTCGATCTCAAAAGGCTATTGAATATTCGATGATGCTAATATTGGTGCGGTACTGATCTTTCCATTCAAACTGTCGAAAGATTTTTGATGCTTTCCTTCCCACTAAAAAGTGTTCTTCACACTGGTTAAAGCATGCATAGGAGCTTCTATGAAGGAGAATTTGGGAATGAATCTCCTCCAATACTGGTCTGCACCTAAGAAGCTTCGAGCTTCGGTTACACTTTTTGGCTCAGGCCAATTTATAATTACATCAATTTTGGAAGAGTCAATTTTAAATTGTCCTCCTCCTACAATATGACCTAAGTATACAAGTCCAGTCTTTCCAAATTCACATTTAGCCAATTTTACATACAACTTTTCCCTTTGCAAAGTATCCAATACATGCTTTACATGCCTCACATGCTCATCCCATGCCCTGCTAAAAAAAATAATTTCGTTTAAATATACAATCACAAAGTCATCTATGAAAGGCCTGAATACATTATTCATCACACACATGAAAGTTGTCAGAACATTACAAAGCCCAAATGACATAACCAACCACTCAAACAATCCCTGTTTGGTTTTAAAGACATTTTTCCAAGTATCCTTTTCTGCGACTCTGATTTGATGATATCCACTGTACAAATCCAACTTAGTGAAATAGAAAACATTCTTCAATTGATCAAGTAAATCATCTACACGAGTAAGAAGGTATTGATTTTTCACCGTGATTTTATTTAAGGCCTAGTAATCGACACACATTCACCATGTTCCATCCTTCTTTGGCACTATCACGATTGGAGAACCACAAGGAGATGAACTGGGCCTGATGACCCCTTCATCTAATAATCCCTATACCTGCTTCTTGATCTCTGTCATCTCCACAACTAACATCATGTACATGCCCAAATTAGGCAAAGGAGAATCCCGCTGGAGATGTATCTCATGTTGGATTTCCCTCTTAGGAGGTAATCCATCTGGTTCCTGAAAAATATCATCATACTTAGAAACAATATCAATTAATTCCTTTTTATGATATGGATCACACCCTTGGAAAGTGTTAGACGTCCCAACGTCTTTCTCTCTGACGACCATGAGTACATATCTCTTATTAGTGTTTATGAGTCTTTTCATTTGTCATGCACTAACAAGTGTTGTATTTACTCTCATGCTGTGAGATCTAACAATATATTCCACTCCCCCCTTAGTAAGGTGGTATTTGTTCTCATGTCGAAAGAAGACTGCCTTTCTATTATAAAGATAAGGATTTCCCAACACTATGCCACATATATCAAGTGGTACAACATCCAAATTAACTTCATCAATCAATTTTGAAGCAATAGCAAATCTTATCCTACATTTTTTGGTGACATTAAGTTTTTATTTGTCGCATACCCAACCAAGAGGATAAGGTTTCAGATGTTGTTTCATTTCAAGACCCATTTTCTTGACAAGTGCTTCATATATTAAGTTTACTTGGGAACCCAAAACAAATAATGTATCTATCTTAGTATGTTTAGATACAACTCTTATGTGAAACAACTCATTCCTCTTTCGTTCATCAACATGAGATTCATCATTGGAACTAGAAGAATGAAGAGAGTATTTACCTTGTACTCCAACCGTTGTGATCTTTCCTTCATCTCCTGAATCAGAAACAAGATCTTGTTGTACTGTAGCAACGGTCTTTGTCTTCCCCTTTCCACCAAACTATTTTGGTTTTTTTTTATGGATGCAATTTCCAACAATGTTCTTCATCGTGACCACTCTTCTTGCAATGAGTGTAAGATGGTTTTCCTCCTTCTCTCGACACTGTAGCGGTCTTCTTGTCCTTCCTTTTAAACTTTGTAAAATTCTTATGTGGGAAATTGGAAGGTTTCTTCGTGGGATCTTCTTGAACATGTTTCCCCCTGTTCTCTAGGTGAGTGGCTTGCACACAAACTTCATCAAGACTAGTGGGGTTAAACAAGAGCAAAGCATGTCGAATATAACTGTGAAGTGCACCAATACACTTCATTAAAGTCTCATAAGAATCTAAAGGAATGTTCAATGCAAAATATTTCTTCCTAAATTCTTCTGTGAAACTTTGTAAAGTTTGTCCTTTACTTTGCCTTAAGGATTGCCATTCCATCATTGCTTTATGTAAATACCCTGATGGATAAAATTTCTTCCTGATCGTTGATTTAAATTCCGACCATGAGAAAAGAATCTTACCACACTTACTTTCGTCCGAAGCTTGCTCTCCCATCATATGAGAGCAGTGCCCTCCAACCGAAGAGAAGCCAATTTCACTTTAACTTCCTCTTCATGAATATGCTGGATACAACAATACACTTCAACCTGTCGGATCCAATTATCTAACTTTTCAGGATTAACATCTCCATTAAACATAGGTAAAACAAATTTTACATCAAGCTTTAATAATGGTTTCTTAAAAGAGGTTTTATGGCTAGAATGATGAGAATGATGAGAATGTTAAGAGGAAGAAGAAATAGAACTCGAAGGTGAAGATGGAGGCTCAGGAGGATCTCCTCCAGCCCATTGGTTTACTGAAGCATCATCATCTGCATGTGCTTCCTTTTTCTTCCCTTTATTCTTCATCCTCTTCTCATAATATCCATACATTCACTCGACCATTTCTGACATGCGATAAAAGACCATGTGAAAGTTTTTCTCCTGTTCATCATGCTTGTCCTCTTCTGCCATTTTCTTCCTTCTGGATACACGACCAAATTCAGGATTGAGAGTATTTAGAGTTCCTTCACCCTTCTTATGCTTGGCCCTCGTAAGCATTCACACTCAACAATTCAATTCAAAGATGACTGCTCTGATACCAACATGATCCAAGATATTTTCATCGTGACTTATAAATAATTGTATTAAATGAGCATAAATTAAAATGCACCATTAAAGAAGGGAAATTTAGAAATGAAGAGACATAAGCATCAGATCTGAACAAAAAAACTTGATAACGAAGTTCGTCCCTGGTGGACTACGTCTCTGGGTCCTTCTCTCAAATGGGTAGGCTCTTTTATTAACTCAACAAAAGAATTTGGCAAATACATGAATATATCTCATTCTGAAATAAAGCTGTAGAAATAATGCTCAGATCAGAAAAAAAACATCACCAATGGATTCATGGCGTTGAATTACCCAAAAATGACTGTCTCCATGCTCCGATCCAACTCTGGCACTCCCAGGCCCAAGATAAAATATGTCTCAGTTCCCATGCCCGCTACAACCTGCAATAATGACATAACTTGTCTCGAAATCCATTCCTACAAATGTACGACTGCGCCTCTCCCACGGTGGCTGGCAAACTCGTATTTAAAAGAATTCTCGATAGACGTATATAAGAATGTGACCATTGGGTGGATTGGTATGGGTGCTAGAGTTAAGGCATTGGTTATGGGGAGGTCTCAGGGTCAAACCCCACGAGCTCCCATTTTGGTGTATGGTTATAAATCTGAATAAATTTAGCGAGAAACTTACTACATTCAGCGGTAGTCACCAGATACGGCGACGCCAGATTTGGCGGGGTCCCACCATTATCCATTTTGAATTTTCAGATATGACTTGCCCTTGAGCAAATCAAGGATCCCACATGTTTCCTGTTGATTGGGTCACATGGAATCTTCTCATTGGTCCACTTGGCTTCTCGATGTCATGCCCGACCACTGTATAAGACACGTGGCACTCCATGGATGGTGCCATGTGGTATCTCCCTAGGGTGCCATGTGGCACTTTTTGATTGGCCCACGTGGACCCTTGAAAAGTCCAATGGTGGGTGACATGTGGCATCCTGTGGTGCTTTCATATGGCATGTTGACATCATCATATATATGATGACATCACCTTGTCGTGTCATCTTCTGATGTCATGTCGACATCAACAATGTAGACGATGAGGTGTCCCCTGCTGACTGGTCCTAGTTGTCCACAAATATCTTTCAAATCGTAACTCTATTTGATGAGCCGTTTGCATTGTTAGAAATATTGCGACGTGCTCTTCATGATCATGCCATTTTCATTGAGTTTTGAGAAATTTGAATTTTTTCCCTTTCTCTATCTGCTGAAGCCATTCCGAGCATTCTGAGTTGCCTTTGTGAGTTCTGAGTTATTCTTAGCCTTCTCTAGATCCTTTTTGGATCGAAGAGCTTGGATTTAAACCTCAAGCCATGGCCTAGGCCCCAAGATTCATTGATTGTTTTTCAAACCATGGTCCATGATCTCATCGACTATGATTGAAATCTCATGTTCCCTATTGATGAACAATTGGGCTATAACCTTCTTTAAGGTTGAAAAAGGTATGGCACCCGTGGAACACATGTATAAATTGTTATTATATAAATATGTATTGTGTGTGTGTTTATATTAGAGATTAAGAATGAAAAATGTATCCCATATCCAAACATTACCTACCTAGCTACTAGAAACAAACCATGATGGATGAGGTAGGCTTTAAACATGAAATTCAACCTAGAATAATTTGTGTTTTTTACATTGTTGCATGATAATAGTTTGTAGTGGTTTTATAGGTGATGACCTCTATGTATTTTATCATGTTCCTCCCATATTTCTTTCCCCCTTCAAGTTGTGACAAGAAATTCCTAAGCTCAAGGTTATGCCCTTAGATCATTGGAATGCAATCTTATAATCAATGTATGTGCCAAGCAAGGTTGACTCCTCGCATACCCATCTTTTTTTTGTGCAAAATAGAAATCCCTCCCCCCCCATATATATTTGATGCGAGAAATCATCTTATCATAAACATAGTAGGTTAACATAGCAAAAGGGTCCAATTAGACCTTACTCCATTTGGTATATCAAACCCTCTAGCTTTTGACCTGACTTTTCTTACTATTTTTATGATTTAAATTTAAAATGTAGATGAAACGTAAGTGCTCTAAAAATATTCTAATCTAATTCATCTCGGGAGATCTAATAAGAAAAGAAAAGGCATGGAACCAATGTAAATACATGCAAATGACAAATAGGAGCAAGTTCATGGAATTATTGTTTGAATGAATCTCCACACCACTATCAACAAACTTAGGTCAACCTACAATTATACTAAAAGTTACAAATCCATATCAATTTGTTAGTTAAATAGGATAAGATATCATCAATTAGTTAGCAAAATAGGATAAGATATCATGAATAAATACTAGATGCACGAGAGAAGTCTACAATAAACAGATATTGATTCTCATAGATTTCTAGACCACCATGCACAACAAGAACAATCTACACTAATTTCACAGTAGCATTAGAAATCTCCAATAGAATTTGGCGAACAATGGATCTCCATTAACAAAAAAAATTGATTTACAATGTTAAGTAAAATCCCCCATTTGAGTACACAAATTCTATTTATGAAATAAGCTGATGGATTTTGGCCTTCCAACACTCTTCAAACATCCTTTTGACTCTTTCATTATGCTTTTCTTGAGAGAATTATATTCAAATTAAATATTCTCAATAAGGTTCCTCTCTAATATTTTTCATTTCATTTTCCTTATTTGAATATTTAATAGAAATTTGAAAACACTATTGAAATAATTACACCCCTTGTAATTCTTGTAACTCTCCCTTTCATCCTTTCACACCCCAACTAGCACATCATGTCATCAACATTACAATGAAAGGGAGTTCCCTGTAAAGTCATAAACATTAAAAGGCATGCGGAGGGGCATCATAATGTATATTGGCTAACAACGACAAAAAGGCATGTGGTGGGGCATCATAATATATAATACAAAGATGAAAAAGTCGTGTGAGATAAATCACTTCATGCTTTTCTTCTCAACTGTCTCCATGTCTAATTATTATTCAAGGGACAAATACAAATAATATAAAATATTTTCTATTTCACATCGATATTATTCAAAAATGAAACATTATACCATTTTATTTTACCACTCAACTACAATTAAAGTTTTATTATTAATAATAATAATAATAATAATAATAATAATAATAATAATAATAATAATCTATTTTTCATATTATGGCTAAGCTAATATCAAATTAGTGTATGAAATCCTTTGTTTATGGGACAAGGGACTCCCTTTGCGGTACATATTTGTTATTTAACATTAGTTATCATCTATTTTAAAACATATATAAATTATTTTCATATTAGCCCTTAAATTGTTTTTAATGAAATTCCACATATAATAATAAAACATTAAAAATTAGACATCTCTATTTGAATCATAAATATAAACAACAAAAAAAATATTCATTTTTTTTTCAAATTTAAGAACCTTTCATATTTTGACAAAATATTCACATTAAAACTTTGATTGTAAATTTTCACCATAAGAAGGAATCTATTCAGTTAACATATTTAATTTTTAGCATAAAATGAGGGCGTTGTCTAAACATTCTATGTTTTGGTATTTTTCATCGGAATCTCGCGATATAAATGTGGGCGAAATCATAATTTTCTATTATTCAAATAACATTTTGAATGCATAAATTGTTGATGGATCTTCATATGATTGGATTCGAGTTCTTTATATCTATGTTTTAACACAAATTCCATAAGAATAGAAAGAATAACACAAATACCATAAGAATAGAAAGAATAACGTGTTGAGAATGATATAAAGTGATTGAATAACAATTCCATTTTGAGGTGACAACCTCTTTGGCATCTTATTTTTGCAAATTACCCTTGATTCAATCCTTAAAATGAGGTCTCTTTGGTATATATAGAGGAGACAAATGGTATAATTACAAATAATAAGCCTACAACTAATGACAACAATAATATAAAAATAAGAATGTCATGAACCAAGATATAGGGGATTAAAATAACAAATGTCATATGGTGACATAAAGTTCTCTTAGAAAGGTTGTACATATTTTTTGCTTAGCTATGATAGAATGTTTGTTGAAGTTGAGGAATTCTATCATCCAAGGAGTAGGAGGTGACTAAGAAAATGGAGAGTCCCTAGAAAAAGATAGCAAGCCTTCAAAGGAGAAACCAAAATAATATGAAAATACATGTAGAAGTGATGGAGATGATAGGAACAAGCAACGCAATGGCATCATAGAGGAGTTAAAGAGTGAGACAAATATTTGATGACAATTTGGTAGTGTTATCTCCTAATAAAATTTCATTTTATTTAAGCCTTAGGTAGTTTTTTTTTTAATCTTTGTTTTCCTTAGCCATTCAACATGGTGTGTCCTTCATTGCGTCCAGTCATCAAGTCTTGTTCATGTCAAATGATGTTGGTAGATGACTAAGTGGTAATCAAGGTCATTGTCCTAAGTTTTATTTCTAAAGTCAAGTCATTTACATGCTAAAAATGAGTTAGGGATTATAAAGTATCGATTTTGGTCCTTAGTGATCCATCATTACTTTCAAGTCATGATTTAACCTTTGTTTCATCATCATTTTCCATTATGATGAGTTTTTAGCACATTTGGTCAATTTTGTACGTGAAGCGCTACCAACTCAGCAAAAGTTGTTAGCGAAACTCATCATTTTTCTACATGGTGTGCTACAAACTCGTGTTGTTGCTTTGTTTCATAATTTAAACCCAATTTGATTGGGGAAAGCATATCAAAGAGGATTCTGGAAGCTGAAAAGTCATCATCAAGTATTCAAATCTCCCTCCAAACACTCAACTATCCATCAGTCTCAAATTTTCCACGGAGATTTTGCATGTTGAAATCTTTTCGTTGGTTTTTTGTAAACTGACTTTTGTGTACATAAGTGTTCTCTGTAACAGATTGATTTTCAGATGGCTCCAAGGAAATATCCTATCCACAGGAAGAGGTCAAGCTCTATGGTCAGGTTCGGACCTACTGATACTACTCTTATTGAGCAAAACCCTAATCATGTAGATTCTTTCAAGCGCATGGGATGCTGGAGGTTTTGTCAGAAGATCAAGGGATATCATATGTAGGTTTTAGGAGACTTTGTGCATAATTACAAGGAGGGTAAGACATAGGTTGGACCATTGGAAATTCATATGACAGTGGATTTGATTGCAAAAGTGACTGAGATTCCTAGGACAGGGGAACTTTGGTTCAAGGTAAGGAGATTAGAAAAGGAGGACTGGTGTCAAGAAATGCTCAAGCCTGAGCATAGGTGAGCTGATTTGGTGAAGGGTGTTCCAAGGAAGTGGATGTTAGAGGAGTATGATAAGCTGTTGTTCATCATTCAGATATTTTTTACTTGCGAAGGGAGGTACAAATGGATTTTGCAGTACCATTTCAAACTGCTTCTCCACTTCACTGGTAAGAAGGAAATAGACTTATCTTATTTTATTTTCATGAGTTTGCAAAGAATGATTTAATTTACAAAATGAAAGCCTGATAGACTTAAAAAATCCATCTTTCACCATGCCTTAATCAAACTCATAGTCATTGAATAGTTGAAGAAGGAAGGGAAGGATTGGTCCACTTTCCTATTTGTATCTAATTACCAAATTGACTTGCCTATTTCTCCTTCAAAATTCAAGATTCCTAGGAAGAAGACTGTAATACCTTCCTCTGATCCCTCATCTAAAGTACCACAGTCCTCCCAAGAGCCTATTCCTCAAGAACCTTCACCTGTCCAAGTGTATAACAGAGATAAGAGAAAAGGAAAGGCTAAAGAGGTAGTTATTGAAGAACAACTAGAGCCTCCTATGGAGCTTCCTCAAATGTAAATTGAAGATAATCCCCAGAATGTCCAAGTTAAAACTAGTACACCAGCCCTCAGAAAGTCATCCAGAAGAAAAATTGTACTAGCAGAGGAATCTCATCCAAGCACTGAGGTTATCAAGCCTAGAACTAGGTTGTCAAAATTCAAAGTTTCTCCTCTTGCAAAGGAAGCACTTGAGGCCATAGTCCAATTAAGTGAATCTCCAAGAGAACCAACTACAAAGACATATCAAGGACCTAAAACTAATTGGGCTCAATTACTCAAGGATGCAGATAGAAAGCTCAAAGAAGTTCAGGAGAAGAACCAAAAATTACATCAAGACGTTGGGTTTTTTTTCATACAATGACGTCAACATGACGTGGAGGCCACATGTCAATTGATGTGGTATAAGGAAGACATATAATGCCATAGTGGAAGGTACATGTTGGATGGGATGACAATTGGTGCATGATGTGGAGCTATGTGGCAGGCCAACTGTCAGTGCCACGAAACTGCAATAAGATATTGGAATTTATCTAAGTGCCAAGTTGTCCCAAATCTGTGGTAGGAAGTGGAAAAATGGTTAAGTGTTGAGACTTCTTGGATGAACTTATGAAAGGAAGGATACACGATTATGAGTTCGTGAGCCCGTGAGTGTGTGAGTCCACAAAGGAAAAATAAGCTAAATTTTGATGGTGGGTTCATGGAAGGTATGGAGATAGGCTATGAGTCTGTGAGTCCACCACCCACGAGCCTGTGAATATAGTAAGGAATCTAAGTATAAGTGCAAAGAGAGTGCGATAGAACTAGAGAGTGCAAATTGGAGAATGTGAAATCCCAAAATGAAGAAGAGATATGAATTAGATCCACGATGAATCCAATAAGATAGATCAATGATAGAGATCTAATCAAGAAATGATTAGACGATTGTTGAGCATTGCTACTATATTGCACATGCTAATGAATATTCCTTCACTATTTTTCCACCATAAATTTCAGCTCGGAGCTCGGATTTGAGAAAAAAAATAGTAGTTGGAAAGTTATTGAGGAGTAGAGGACAACTGTCAACCTAGAATTTTAAACTGAGCGTTATAATTGCTCAGAAAGTGATAAAAGAGATTGTTGTGGCAACAAGAAGAGTGGAATGGGAAACATGTAAATGTTGTAACCTTTCACTCAGAACTCATATCGGGGCATGAGTACAATCATCGGAAAAATGTTTCAAAGAGGAATGCATATAAAGAATCATATTTTAATTTGGTGCATTGTGTCCTTCATCAATTGGGATAAACAATGACTTGTAGCATTAATTGAAAAAAATTATATACTATGCATAATTCTATCATAAGTGGTTACTTGCAGATGGTGCCAAAATTAGAGGTATAATCTGTTGGTTGTGGAGCCTGATTATCTTCCTGATTTATAGGTCTTTTACTTTCAGCTATGTTTATACCCCATGAAGTATTTACACCCCAGAAGTATGTACACTCTTCCACGTGGGGGAGTGCAGAGGGGGGGTACCCCCTCTGAGGGGTCTGGGGGCAAGTGGACCCCCAGAGGGGGTTCGGGGGTGAAGCCCCATAAGAAAAAATTTCCTTATAAAAGTATATTGTAATTTCATTGTAAATCTGGACCGTTCATTATAAGGTCGCAGATCTAATGGTAGAGATTATGTTAGGGTTTTTTTCCCTAGAAGACAACCCTCTTTTATGAGGGAAATGTATTGCGGCTATGGTTGATTGTGAATATTGTATTCTGAGAGAGGAGACTGTGAGAGAAAGAAGAGGAAGTTACAACGGGTTTTGCTGTAGGTTGTATCCCTTCATTTGCTGGATAATAATAAAGGAAGGACCTGGAAATTTCTCTGGTGGACGTAACCCACATTGGGTGAACCACGTAAATCTATGTCTCTCTTGTATTATGTGTCTTCTGTGTTTTGTTTCTGCATTTATTTTATTTTATTGCTCCGCGGTCCTGGTTTTCTAACAAATGGTATCAGAGCATAAGGTAACTCGCAGGAAAAGAGAGTTCCTGGTTCGAGTGGGAGCAATGTTGGAAGATGGAAAGTTTAGGGTCAAGAAATTTAATGGCCAAAACTACCAGTTATGGAAGATGCAGATGGAAGACTATTTATATCAGAAGGATATATTCCTACCATTGAGTGGAGTAGCAAAGAAGCCGGAGGCCATGAAGGATGAAGAATGGGAGATTTTCGACAAAAAGGCTCTAGGAACGATACGGCTGAGCCTGACAGTGTTGCTGGCTTTCAATATTTTGAAAGAAAAGACAACGAAGGGTTTGATGGATGCATTGGCCAAATTGTATGAAAAACCCTCGGCGTCAAATAACGTATTTCTAATGAAGAGATTATTTAATATGAAGATGTTAGAAGGTGGGTCTGTTGCAGATCATTTAAATGAATTTAATACGGTTACTAATCAACTAAGTTCTATAAAAGTGGACTTTGATGATGAGGTTAGGGCTCTTCTAATCTTGTTCTCATTGCCAGAAAGCTGGAATGGATTGGTCATGGTTGTAAGTAACTCTGTCTCTGGTTCAAATACTTTAAAATTTGATGATGTTGTTGGTGTTATCCTTAGTGAGAAAATGCGATGGAAAAGCACAGGTGAGACATCAGGAAATGCGTTGAACATGGAGAATAGGGGAAGACAAAAGGATAGAGGAAAGGGCTCAGGAAACCACAAAAATTCTAGGAAGGGAAGATCCAAATCCAGACTTGGAAATATAGAGTGATGGAATTGTGGGAAAAAAGGACATCTGAAGAAAGACTGTAGAGCTCCAAAGAAACAGAGAGATGGACAGCAGGAGAGAAATCAGGAAGCAAATGTAACAGGTGATGTGTTACAAGATGCTTTGATTCTTTCTGTAGATAATATTTCTGAGTCTTGGGTAGTAGATTCAGGAGCTTCATTTCATGCCACACCCCATAGGAA
>ML781807.1:484179-498858 GCA_009831015.1 Picea engelmannii
GATACACACTAGCCAGAATCCTGCAAACATGTTAACAAAGGGAGTAACCAGGGAGAAACTGAGTTCTTGCTCAGTTTCAGTTGGTATTCAAGAATGAAGATGAAGATGAGAAATTTTCCAGGTCCAAGAAGGTTCAGAGTCCAACATATACAGCAGCACTGGAGTTGTTGAGATCAGTCTCCAAGTGGGAGATTATTGGTTGTGGAGCCTGATTATCTTCCTAATTTATATGTCTTTTACTTTCAGCCGTGTTTATACCCCATGAAGTATTTACACCCCAGAAGTATGTACACTCTTCCACACGGGGGAGTGCAGAGGGGGGGTACCCCCTCCGCGGGGTCCGAGGGGCCTATCCCCCCAGCTGGGGGGTCTGCGGGCAAGTGGGCCCCTAGCAGGGGTTCGGGGGTGAATCCCCCGAAGCAAAAATTGCCTTATAAAAGTATATTGTAATTTCATTGTAAATCTGGACCGTTCATTATAAGGTCGTAGATCTAATGGTAGAGATTATGTTAGGGTTTTTTGCCCTAGAAGGCAACCCTCTTTTATGAGGGAAATGTATTGCGGCTATGGTTGATTGTGAATATTGTATTCTGAGAGAGGAGACTGTGAGAGAAAGAAGAGGAAGTTACAACAGGTTTTGCTGTAGGTTGTATCCCTTCATTTGCTGGATAATAATAAAGGAAGGACTTGGCAATTTCTCTGGTGGATGTAGCCCACACTAGGTGAACCACATAAATCTGTCTCTCTCTTGTATTGTGTGTCTTCTGTGTTTTGTTTCTGCATTTGTTTTATTTTATTGCTCCACGGTCCTTTTTTTCTAACATAATCAGGTAGATTCAAGCCTAGGATTGAATATTGTAATACCCCAAGGACGTGCCCGAATTTCATTATGAATTGTAATTATGTTTTATAGGCTGGTGATCCAAGTTTATATAAGATGGAGGGCTTATGTGTTTATTAGGCCAAAGAGGCTAAGTGTTGAAGGCCAAGAGCCTGATTTTTGTATATGTAATGATGCACATTATTAATATAAAAACATCTCTGCATGTGGACCGACCATGATGAATGAGTAATGGGGGACTAAGCTTCCACAATTTCTGGGTAAGGGAGAGGGGGTTGAAAGGTTGGGAGAAGGGCTAAGCTTAAGAGCTTAAGACCTTGGGGATAATAATTAAATATTATTCCAAAGCTGTGTAAATGTTTATGTTTTATCCTAGGTTCCTGGAAGGGGGAATGTGTGAAAAATGGGGAGCATGCAGCCCCAGAGAGACAGGTGTCGACCTAGGCACATGCAGTAAAAACCAGAGAAGGGAGTCGTGTTGGGGGTCCAACCTCCCATTTTTCCTTCCTCTGTCTGAACTCGCGGGTGTCCATGATTGACCTTTGTTTCGGTGTTTGTTTTGGGGAATTCTTACCTGAACCTTTAAGTCTCTGTGAGGGATCTCTATACACCCTCATGCATCTCTGAAACCAGAACCGTGAACCCATCCTATGTTGCATGGTTGAGAACCTGAAATTTCCTGATTCGTGTTATGCTATACCAGTGGGATGTTGTGGCCGCACATTTCTTGACCGTGTGAGGTTGATGCCATTGACTATGCATTGTTGAACCTTGTTGTTGTGTTCTCACTATGCTGGAATTGGTCAAAAGAACAGGTTTCCAAGCCCGTGAGAGACTCTCTCCAGGTGGGATAGTGCGCAGAGGAAGTGAGAACTCCTGGAAGGGGTCCTATAGCTGCCACAGATCTCAGAGACTTCTGGTCCGGTCTATTGCTGAAGCCCAAGGCAAGGGAGGTTCAGCATTCGAAGGACTGTTCGGGTGACAGTGAAGGTGTATACTCCTGGGGTGGGACAGGCATGTGGGGAATGAGGGTCTGTGAGCAGAGGGTGTAAGTGATGCCTGGGAGAGAATCCTTCCTCTGTAACTGTGTGTCTTCTGCTGACCTTGCCTAGCCTAGGATTCCTTTCCCGATGGAGCTTAGTCCCAATTGGGGGGTGACCTACTACTGAGAGTGATGAGAAGAGTGATCTAAGGATGGGAGCTTTGTGGAAGGTCTGCACGCAGTTGATGGAATTACTACAGTTTCAAAGATAAGTATCAGTTGGTGCCTAATATTATGTTTTTTGCATGTCGGTGATGCTTATGTGTTATCATGTATTCTGTTGCACATATGGGTTATTGTTAATGTCCTTGAGGATGTATATTAGCAGTAATCATGTGCTTACTCTGTGTTGTTTGATTAAATCTGTTGATTAGATTTAATATGCATGCTATATTTTTAAGTATGAGAATGCTCCGCGTAGTAGCATTGCCTGACAAGTGGCTTGATGGCCGAGGACGTTACAATATGGTATCAGAGCCTAAGGTTTCAACGCTGAGCTTGGATGGGCTGGAGAAGTGGTCTTTGGACCCAAGGTTTCGAGAGGAAATTGTGTCTATAGGACTAATTTTGAAACCTTAGAATGTTTTTGAGTGCCAATGGGGTACTTGGTTGTGTACGAAGCTCAAGAGAAGTAGCGGTAGAATAAAACCACAGTTTGTGTGGTATTTGACCACAGAGAGAGGGCACTCAACACTTTGGATGTTGGAACTGTACGATCTATTTGGAAAGAAAGGAAAAAAAATTATGACTGTTAAATCCAGAGAAGATGTCGGGAGGATATCCGAGAAGCCTTTCGGGAGTTAGGATGTCGGGAAAAGAGGTGTGCGCTGAGACACAAACCCCTAAAACCTGAAACTCCGAAGTCCCAAGAAGATCTAGACTATAGATCTGGGAAAAAGTTCTTGTTCGTTGGATCGAGCAGAAGAGCAGAGAGCAATTTTGGGAGTTTGGTTGTTGGGAGAAGTGGGATGTGCTGATGCACAAACTTTTGAAGCCCAAAATCATGAAATCTCCAAGAGCTGAAGTAGTGGGTCGGGTTGATGACACTTGGATGGATGTGGACCCATAGGATCTGTGCCACGTGCCAGTGGGCCCTAAAGGAAAATTAGATGCAGTGGGGTTGGATGGCGTCACCTGAGGTAATGTAGACCTTCTTGAGTACACCAAGTGTCACCACCGTGGCTGGTGATAGCTGTGTTGTGAGCCTGGTGGCTAGAAAGGTCAGAAGTTCGAAATTCAGGGGTTGGAGAGGGAAGCGAGTGTGAGAGCCTCCATGACCAAAATCTTGAAACCCAAAACCCAGAAGTTCTGGTTAGAGAACCTTGAAACCTAGTGCTTGGTAATGCCCTTGGTCGCATGGGTTGGGAAACTGAGAGGAAAGGGCTAAGGCCTGAGTGTACTACAGAGCTGAGCAGAGCTTAGAAAATTCATGGAAATCGAATGCTTTTTTGAATAAAGTTGTTTTTGAATGTTGTAGAATTTGTTAAGGATTAATGACCTGACAAATTCCGGTTGTATGCATGTTGTGTTTGCAAAAGGTTAATGACTGCCAAAACCATTTAGAGTTTCCACTGAGGGCAAAGAAATGGAAGAGACACATAATGCTTCTTGTTCAAAAAATGAAAGAGAAGGAATGGAAATCCACTTGGGAGTTGAAGGATAGAACTCTAATGGGCACGTAAAAGATATAGACAAGGAAGGAAATCTGAGTAAGATCATTGAAAAATTGCAGAAAGATGCCCAAACTTGCCGAGCAGATAGCTCAGGAAAACTCATGAAAAACAAGGAGAATTCAATGTAAAGTTGTTATAGAGTTTGGAGAGAATAGAAAAGAAGTTGGATAAGGAGAGTGACTCGAGAAAAATAGGGAGTCACAAGAATTTTGAGTGAATAAGGTCAAGGAGTGTAGATATACACCATCATCACTCCCAAGGTCACTCCAAGAGAAGGACACACATTAGTTCAAGACCATCTCCTACCAGAAAGCACAGGAGATCTGGAGTGGATGAATTGAAGGGAGAGATGAACAAGATTAAGCCTCCTACGTTTGATGGAGAAAATCAGAAGGAGGAAGATGCCGAGACATGGTTGCTTGGCATGAGAAAATATTTCCAACTACAAAATTATTCCTCTCATGTAGAAGGAAGAATTGTGATGTATCAACTGAAAGGAAAAGAATCCATGTGGTGGGATCAGCTTGTGTAGGTACAACACATTTAGAGAGAAAGATATCACTTGGAAGGAATTCAAGAGGTATTTCAAGAAGAAATACTTGACTAAGAGATATTATGACAGGAATATGAAAGAGTTCTTTGAAATCAAGCTAGGCAACATGACCATTGATGAGTATGAACATAGGTTCTTGGAATTGCTGAAGTATGTTCCGTTCATCAAAGAGGAGACTGTCAAAATTCAAAGGTATTTGAGTGGAATTCCATATTCCATTGGGGATAAGATCCAGTATGATGACCCCAATACCATGGAAGAAACGATAAGAAGAGAGAAATGCTTATACGAACAACAAAGAGAAAATCCTACCTTTCAGAAGGCTTGGGATGACTAGAAGAAGTTTAAGAAAGATCAGAGGAAGAAGGGAAACAAACCTCCCTTTTTTAGAAATAGTCCTCAGGGACAACCATCTTTTAGAGAACCCAGAAAGACTGAAATGGGTGGACAAATGCAAAGATAGACACCTATGGAGTGTTGGGTTTTTAAATGAAACCATAGGTATAGAGATTTCCCCCACTGAAATGATAAAGTGAGAGCCATCCACAATGTTTAGCAGGATGAAATAATGGAGGACATGGGCAGTAGAATGCCAAGGATTTATGTATCCCTGGACAATAAGCAAGCTGAATTTCAATCACACATGATTGAAGTGGAAGGTATGATTAACAACCGACCATTTACTATTTTAATTGATTCAAGGGCTAGCCATAGTTATATAGATCCTAGATTGGTGGAAATTTTGCATTTGTCGAGAAGAAAACATGAAAAATATTGGTTAGTGCATCTCGCTATAGGAACCAAGAGGAAAGTCACTGAGTTGGTTAATTCCTACCCCGTGGGCATGAATGGACTGAGCACGAAGGCTAAATTGAAAAAATTTCCTTTTGGCTCTTATGACTGTTTAATTGGGATGGATCGGTTGGACCAACACCATGCCATCTTCGACTGCCATAATAAGGCATTCACTTTCCTGGATGAGGAAGGGAGTTAGAAAAAAATCCAAGGAATTCCCAGAGTTGTTGCTATCATAGAAATATCAACAATGCAGTTGAGGAAGTGCTATAGAAAAGGTTGCCAATTACTTGCAGCCCATGTGGAGGAAACACCCAAGGATAAGGTGTCGTGTATCAGAGATCATGTGGTACTAAATGTGTTTGAGGATGTATTCTAGGAAGTACTAGGATTACCTCCGAAAAGAGATATTGACTTCTCTGTAAACTTGATTCCTGAAGAAGCTCCAGTGTCAAAGGATCCTTACAGAATGAGTACGCCAGAGCTGAAAGAACTATAATTGCAGCTTGAAGAGCTTCTGAAGAAGGGGTACATATGCCCAAGCGTGTCACATTGGGGTGCCCCAGTTCTATTCATGAAGAAGGACATAATGCTAAGATTGTGTATCGATTTCAGACAATTGAACAAGGTAACTGTAAAGAACCAATATCCACTACTGAGGATTGATGACCTCTTCGATCAGTTGAAGGATGCAAAGATCTTTTCGAAGATAGATCTTAGGTTGGGATATCACCAGGTAAAGATAAAAGATGAAGACATCAGTAAGACCTCGTTTAGAACAAGGTATGGTCATTACGAGTTCACAATGGTGTCGTTTGGGTTGTCAAACACACCTGTTGTTTTTATGTGCTTGATGAATGGTGTATTCAGGGACTATTTGGAAAAGTTTGTCATAGTCTTTTTGGATGACATGATGGTGTATTCCAAGTCAGAGGAAGAGCATGAACAACATCTGACAATGGTGTTGTAGATGCTAAGAGAGCACCAAATTTATGCCAAGTTGAGCAAGTGCTTGTTTTATCAGGAGCAAATCCATTACTTGGGGCATATTATTTCGAAGGAAGGGATAGTTGTAGATCCTGAGAAGATTGAGGCCATCAGAGAATGGTGAGCACCAAAGAACGTGACAGAATTCAGATCCTTTATGGGTCTAGCTGGTTATTACAGAAGGTTTATCGCAAGGTTCTCGAGGATAGCTCACCCTAGCACTTCCTTGCAAAGGAAGGAGAAGAAGTTTCAGTGGATAGAGTGATCTAGAATCAGATCCAGAAGCCTGATAGGGCTTGAAAAATGATCAAAAATGAAAGTTCTCGGAATGCGACAAAAACTATGCCATTGCATCCGTCTCATCTTCCTGATTCCGGTGGTATATTTACTTCGTCAAACGGACTCCGTATGGACAAGATATCGCGTTTTGTCCGATAAGGCAAATAAGCAAAAAAATTTGCTGATTGTGCAGTCCGTACAGTCTGTACGGACGTTGACATGGCAGGTCCGTATAGTGACATGTGGCAGGTCTATATAGAGACACATGGTGGCTCCAGGGAGTGACACATAGCAGGTAGATTTGGTTGATTTGGCGTACGGTTGGACGTATCCTGAGGTGACATGTGTCACCACTAGAAGGGTGACATGTGGCATGGGGTGACATCAGCAGCTGATGTGGCAGGCTGACAGGGCAAGCTGACAAGGCAGTATAGCAGTGACGTGTCGCAGTACGATAGATGATGTGGGCGAATCAAAAGCTGACACATGGCATTCACCGGTTGGTTGGAAAGGTGCCACATGGCCTAGTCAAGGGCTTCCACGTGGCACCTCATCATTGGTTTAATGGTTTATATGTAAAATTTGGTTTTGGCGTCGCCAGGGGTCGAACCCGTGACCTCCCGGTAGGCTGTGGACTGGCGGGGTTGGACTAACCGCCCGCCCCCATGGTAGTACTTGTAAACTATATGACTAAAATATTATTTGAATTTGAACTATGGGTTGGCCGACGACAAAAAGGGCCGGGGCTTAGGCCCAGCTCTCGGCGCCAACACATATGACCATTCAAATGACCACGATGGAGTTTTGACCAGGCGCGGTTACAATGGTAAACCATGGGTTCTATTCACATGCGCCACAAGACCAGAGTTTGGCGGTTAGGATAAGCCCTGGATCCCGGGCGGTTACCACGGGACCAGGACTATAGCCAAGTAAAAGGGCGCGGGTTTATGGTAGGCAGTTAGGCCCGTGGCCATATGTCAATGCACAAGACCAGGAGCCGACCGACGGGAGCGCGCGGTATACAACAACCAAGCCCGTGGCTATATGCCTAGGTGACACATGTGACAAAGAGGGCACTATCAGGGGGGCTTGCGCCCGATTTGTAACTATTAAGTGGGTTTTGTTATATAGTTGGGTTTTTTATTATTATTAAACCTATTTTTAGCAGATTCTCTCCATTTTTGGGGGATATTGGGCATTTTTGGAGGCCAAATTCTTGGAGGAAGTTGGAGATGAGAAACCAACTTCAAGGCTATATAAACCAGGCCTGTTTGAGGCCATTAGAGGGAAGTCAAAGTAGAGTTATGCTGAAGAAAAGCCAAGCCAAAGTCAGTTTGATGCAGAGAAGCTTTTGAGGTGGAGACGCCGTCGGACCATTTCTGGGAGCTCCGGACGTCCGTTTTGCATGCCGTTTTCTTTGCAGGGTTCTAAAGATCTGGGAGAACAAGACCAGATCAGTCTTTTATCCATTTGGCATTGCAGTGATGTACCTTTGATAATTTGAACAGAAACAAAGAAGCCTCCCCCACAGAGACAAAGGCTCGAAGACGTAGGCAAAGTTGTGCTGAACTCCGTTATCAATCTGCGTGTTATGGTTTGCTGTTTATTCTTTCATTTCAGATCTACATATGTGTATATGGCTGTTATAATTCCTTTTATTTCCTCATTCTTTCACTAAGTTTCTCAAATGGTTAATTAACATATGCAAAATTAAAACTCAACCATAGTCATTTAAAAAATCCTATGGATCATAGAGGAATGTGAGAAAATCTTTCAGCGATTGAAGCAACTGTTAACCATTGCTCCAATCTTGAGGATCGCAGATCCAAATGAATATTTCCTAGTGTTCACCGATGCATGAAAAGAAGGACTGGGAGGAGTCCTCAGTCAGAATGGATTCATAATCTGTTATGAATCCATAAATTTGAAAGAGCACAAAAGGAACTATGCAACTCATGATTTGGAGTTGGCATCCATAGTACATGCTCTAAATAAATGGAGGCATTACCTCATGGGAAGGAGGTTCGAACTGAGAACAGACCATAATGATGTGAAGTATTTGTTTGACCAGCCAACCTTGAACGCTAGGCAAAGTAGGTGGTTGGAGTTCCTCTGTGAGTATGATTTTGATATCAAGCATATCAAAGGGAAGGAGAATAAAGTAACTGATATGCTCAGTAGAAGAGTACATGAATTACATGCTAAAACCATTAGCATGTACCGAACCAATATTAAAAGAAGAATTTCATAGGCTGCAAATATAGATTTGCAGTACAAGGATTTGGTAGCAAAGCTACAACAATGTAAGATGCCACAGAAAGTGGAGAATTATAAGTCATGGAATGATGGAATACTTTTGTACAAGAAAAAAGTTTATGTACCTAATGTTCAGGGTTTGAAACTTGTGATTCTGAGAGAAATGCATAATGTGGCTTATGCTGGGCACCCTGGATATCAGAAGACTGTGGCAGTAGTACAGATCCATTACTTTTGGCTAGGTATGAAGAAAGAAATCACTGAATACATTGTTAGATGTATGGAATGCCAAAAGGTTAAAGCTGAGCATAGACACTCAGTAGGGTTGTTGTAGCCCTTACCCATTTCTGAGTGGAAGTGGGAGGTAGTGACAATGGACTTCATCACATGATGTCCCAGAACAAGAAATCAACATGATTCAATCATGGTGGTGGTGGAAAAGCTTACGAAAGCTTCCCATTTCAATCTGTTAAAGACTACTCACAAGGTTGCGAAGGTTGTTGATATTTTTATGAAGGAAGTGGCACGATTGCACGAAAATCCCAAGACAATTGTATTTGACAGAGACCCAAAATTTACCTCAAATTTCTGGAAAGGGTTATTGAAGGGATTCATAACGAATCTGAATTCAGTACAACCTATCATCTTGAGTCAAATGGGCAGACATAATGAGTGAATCGAGTGATAGAAGACATACTGAGGATGTATGTGATGGAAAAACCATCGAAATGGGAAGACTACCTACACCTGGTAGAATTCACCTACAACAATGGGTATCAAGCATCATTGAAGATGAGCCCACTTGAAGCACTTTATGGTAGAAAGTGAAATACTATAGTAAGCTGGGACAATTGAGCTAACAGAGTATTAGTTGGGCCAGAGCTGCTCAAGGAAATGGAAGTATAGATGCTAAAAATTAAGAAGAATTTGAAAGCTGCCCAAGATAGGCATAAAAGTTATGCAAATAAAAATAAAACCCACAGAGAGTTTAAAGTGGGATATCATGTTTTTCTGAAAGTAAAAGCCAATAGAAATTCCCTGAGGCTGGGAAACTGTTCCAAGTTGGCATCCAGATTTTGTGGGCCATTTGAAATCCTAGAAAGGATTGGGCCAGTTGCATATATGCTTGCATTACCTACATCCATGATCTTACATAATGTGTTTCATGTTTCATTACTTAATAAATATATACTTGATCCTAATATTGTGATTGACTGGAATTTGATCCAGGTGGAACAAGAATGTGTCATGCAAGTGCATCCTATGCCCATATTGGACTGGAAAATAAAAAAGCTCTGGAATCGAGCCACAGGACTTGTAAAGGTCCAGTGGAATTGGTACGATCCTTAGGATGTGACATGGGAGAAGGAAGATGCTATGCGGGCAAAATACCCACATCTTTTTGAAGATTTTTGGAAATCTTGTTGATGATGTGTGAAAGTTGCATTGAGGACAGTGCAAAAATAAGGGGAGGGGATTGTAATACCCCAACAACGTGCCCCAATTGCATTATGAATTGTAATTATTTTTTATAGGCTAGTGAGCCAAGTTTATATAAGCTAGTGGGCTTATGTGTTTATTAGGCCAGAGAGCCTAAGTGTTGAAGGCCAAGAGCCTGATTTTTGTACATGTAATGATGCACATTATTAATATAAAAACATCTCTGCATGTGGACCAACCATGATGAATGAGTGATGAGGGACTAAGCTTCCACAAATTTTGGGTAAGGGAGAGGGGGATGAAAGGTTGGGAGAAGGGCTAAGCTTAAGATCTTAAGACCTTGGGGATGATTATTAAATATTATTCCAAAGTTGTGTAAATATTTATGTTTTATCCTAAGTTCCTGGAAGGGGGAACATGTGAAAAATGGGGAGCATGCATCCCCAGGAAAACATGTGTTGACCTAGGTGCATGCAGTTAAAACTAGAGAAAGGAGCCGTGTTGGGGGTTCGACCTTCCATTTTTCCATCCTCCATCTAAAATAGCGGGTGTCCATGATCGACCTCTTTTTTGGTGTTTTTTCTGGGGAATTATTACTTGAACCCTTAAGTCTCTACATGGGATCTCTGTACACCCTCACACATATCCAAAACTTGAACCGTGAACCCGTCCTACGTTGCATGGTTGAGAACCCAAAATTGCCTGAGTCGTGTTGTGCTATCCTAGTGGACTTTTTTGGCCGCATAGTTCCTGACCGTGTGAGGTTGCTGCCATTGACTGTGCGTTGTTGAACCTTGTTGTTGTGTCCTCACTATGATAGAATTGGTCAAAAGAACAAGTTTCCAAGCCTGTGAGCGACTCTCTCCAGGTGAGACAGTGCACAGAGGAATTGAGAAATCCCGGAAGGGGTCCTGTAGCTGCCACATAGCTCGGAGACCTCCGGTGCAGTCTTTTGTTGAAGCCCAAGGTAAGGGAGGTTTAGCAGCTGAAGGACTGTTCGGGTGACAGTGAAAGTGTATACTCTTGGCATGGGACAGGCCTGTGGGGAATGAGGGTCTGTGAGCAAAGGGCGTAAGTGACTCTTGGGAGAGAATCCTTCCTCTGTAACTATGTGTCTTCCACTGACCTTGCCTAGCCTATGATTCCCTGCCCGATGGAGCTTAGTCCCATCTCGGGGGTGACCTACTGCTGAGAGTGATGAGAAACATAGTCTAAGGCTGGGAGGCTCGTGGAAGGTCTGCACGTAGTTGGTGGAATTACTACAATTTCAAAGATAAGTATCAGTTGGTGCCTAATATTATGTTTTTTGCATGCCGGTGATGCTTATATGTTATCATGTATTCTGTTGCGCATATGGGTTATTGTTAATGTCCTTGAGGATGGATATTAGCAGTAAGCATGTGCTTACTACGTGTTGTTTGATTAAATCTGTCAATTATATTTAATATGGATGTTATATTTTTAAGTATGAGAATGTTCCACGTAGTAGCGTTGCTCGACAAGTGGGTTGATGGTCGGGGATGTTACAAATATCGAAGTAATGGAAACATGGAAGAGCTTGTAGAAGTTGGTTGAGACAATAAAGAGATAGAATACAAGTAACGAAAAGTGGAATTGGATTCCAAGAGTCATGTAATTACTTGATGTGAATATTTTTCCCAATAGTGTCAAAGTTTGGAGAAACCTTCCCAATGATAGAGGTGAGTGCCAAAGGTGATTGTTGTCTAATTAAGATTGTAGATGTTTAGGATAGTACTTATGCATAAGGCTAGAGGCACACTTGAAGTGCAATATTTTTGACACATAAACAAAGGTTAAGCTTACTAATCGGGCATTTCCATTAGGTAGAAGAGAACTTTGCAGAGAGTGTTGTGTGAAATTTGTTTTCTAAAAAGAGGATAAGATTACACCATTGAGCATTGTGTGGGTATGTTCTAGATTAATACCAGTCTCCATTGGATAGGAAAGAGGTCAAGCATGTTGCAAGAGGAGAAAAAAGGACATCATGAGATGAGGTGTGACTCATGAAGTGGAAGAGTCATCTCTCAGTGCAAGAAGAAGGGATTGTTATATATGATCTAGAAACTCTTGTCTAAAGGTACACAAGCAACAAAGTTGTCTCTATTATCAAAGTGAGCAACAAAAGTAGAGTACCAGAGCAATGGTGGAGTGTAGCATTCCATTAAGAGGTGAGTGTTCTTGAGTGGTCAAGTAGTGCTTCACAATGAATCACTTAATGAATTAAAAAGATACTTAAAATTGAACTAAGCCATGGATGGCAAGGAGTATTAGAAAGATGGCATAAAATAAATACTTTAAAATATTGAAATGCCAATCAATGATAATGGTGTTTCATGACAAGTGTGGTCAAGGAAATGGAAATGGCTAATTAGATTACAGTGCTAACATGTAGCTAGAGCAGTGCATGTTCCAACACTATGAATATTAAGAATTATATCCCAAAAGATGCTGGGATAATATTTTCTTTACATAAAGGAAGTAGTTGTGAGATGACATCACTAGTGGATCTAGTGGGTTTAAATGTAGAATGGCTAAGTAAGGCTTGGATAGAAGGTGTAGAATAGGGGCCAATGGTGCACAGTTGAGGATAATGGAAGTGCACAGGGTAGAAAGGTTCTACAAGAATTCAGGGACAAACATATACAATAACAATGAAATAATTTAATTAAAACTGAAATATATATGCATTGGAGTGCATGATAGAATTGGTGCATGATGCATAGAATAAAGATAGAATGCATGTGCATAATATAGACATGAAAGATCAAATGCTTGGTGCACACCGATGTGTGTTTGTGCATGTAGACATGCCTAAACATGTTGGTAGCATGATTATAGGCTAAGAGTAGTCTTGTTAAGAACCAAATACTTGCATACAAAAACTCCACAAAGATTCAGAGAACAATATAGAAGAATTTTATTATAGAAAACCCTTAAGGTAGGGAAACACCATACAATGGATCCTATTATGGAAGAGATCATCCCCTATTCACTTTCCTCTTCGAGGGGAAACCTCCTAATGAGCTTCAACTCCAAATACAATATTTCTCTTCCTATCCCATTACATTGTTTTAATCCCTTTATATAGTGCTACCATCACCTAAGAACATTCTAGAGGAGGAATTTTCTAGAAGCATAACCTTCTAAGAAGTCCTCTTACATTTATTATATCTAACTACCATAGTGGGCCTTATTTAATAATATAGTGGACCTATTCCACCTTACATTCAATGACCTCCACTACCTCTCTATCTATCTAACATTCCATCCCCCTTATGAAAGCATTGTCCTCAATGCTTGTTACGAGGGTAGACAACCATATACTAGGGTCCCATGGATAATTTTGGACCATAATGCTGAAGAAGACTGGAGAACCAAGGTCCCATGTAGAAAGGAAAGCCACCATGCTGAAGTAGTCCAACCACCATTGTAAATCGGAGTTCCATGTCCAAGTTCTCATGTAAACTCCACGTGGAAGATATCTGAACTCAAGAACCGGCTGAAAATATTGCTACAAATATCTACATTGATCATGGGGATCCAAATATGTAGATCCCTCCATATCCACAAAATCATCTAAATAACACTCTAGTACTAGAGAATACTGAAAATTAATGTGCATAGAAAGCACTCAAATTCTCTCCATAATGTGCTCTACGTGAGGTGAAGGAGAGTCATCAAATATAAGATGGAAGTGGTTGTCATCGCATAAATGAACCCTATCCATATTGTTGGATTACTAAGAGGGGGGATGAATCAATAATAGAGAAATATAATCCTTTTTAACCATAAAATGCAAGTGTTAAATCAATGTAGCATTATTATCCAATAGTTGCAGAGTAAATGAACAATGAACAAACAAGCAATTATACACATACACAATACACCAGTTTTTTTACGTGGAAAACCAAAGTGGGAGAAAACTACATAATGTTTTTTCTTATATGTCTTTGAGAATTACATTCATTGGAAGCACCAACTTCCTTTGTTTTCCAGCTACAACTAGAAGGAGGCTCCAACCCCCTAGCTTCTTAGGCTATGACCTGAGGGAAGCTCCAACTCCTCAATTCTCTGGCTACAACCAGAATGAGGCTACAACCCCCTATGTTCTCTGGATACAACTGGAAGGTGGCTACAACCACCTGTCCTTTCCCCATCCAACCGCCCTGACGTATAAGTAGAATGATTGAACCACTGTCACACTATCACTGTGAGATATATTGTTGTAAACCTGTACCAATCAACCTGCACCAAAAAACCTGTACCAATAACCTGAACCATGCATCAACTTGTACCTAAACCTGTAATCAACCTGCACCATAAACAAGTGAATCAACCATGCACCAACCTGTACCAAACAACCTATAATCGACCTGTACGATAAAAAAGTGCATCAACCATGCACAATCATATACCTCATCTTGTACCATGAACAAGTGCATCAACCATGCACCAAACTTATACAAATAACCTGTCCAAACAACCTATCACAACAACCTGTCTCATTAATCTTATCAACCAAATCAGATCTACTCACCAAGATCAATCACCAAGACAACTCTCAAATATGTGCATCAACCAAGAATAACACAACAAATCATAATCATCACCAAGATCAATATGGTCTTCTAATAATATACTAAGACATGTATGCTACATCATCCATAAACCATGTGCCAACAATGCTACTAACAAGTGCCTCCAACCATGTACCGAGTATGTACCAATCATGTATCAACTACTCATTGTAAGGTAGCTAGAGAGGTAGTGGGGGGGGGGGGGGGGGGGGGGG
>ML781807.1:502219-520527 GCA_009831015.1 Picea engelmannii
CTCAATAGGAGGATGCCCCCTCGAAGAGGCAAGTGAACAGGTGAGGATCCCTTCCATAATAGGATCCATTGTATGGTTTTGCCCTACCTCAAGGGTTTGATAGTAATAAAGGAGATTTTGCATATTGTTCTTGTATATCTGTTGTGGTGCTTTTGTATTCAGTCTTTGGTTCTTAACACTCATCAACTATGACTCATCAAGATGTACCAACCTCATCAACTATACACCTCATGTATGTTCCAACTCATCAACTACTTGTCTCAACCATGTACCCAACATGTACCTCAACCAAAGCCCTCATCAATTTCATCATCCAAATCTGATTTGTAACTCTATAATAGACCTGATTTATATGATCACATACCTGCAAACCTTCCTTAACTTTAACAACAAGAGACTAGCATTTTCATCAAACTTTACTTTAGTCTCACATGACTAGTTTTGGATTAGTCAACAACCCTAACTTGCAATAATCATAACTATGTACGTGTAATGAATAAAGATATGAAAAAAGCACACAATGTTCTTCAGTGTCTTCTATGAAATTCGTCCAGATTTCACTACTTAGAACCTCTCAGAAAAGGAGTTATAGAAAAAATGACACACCTTGTTGAATTATGGTTTATTCTAGAGAGAGAACTTGTAGAGCATGCCCCACATGGAATATTTTTTATATGGATGTGAAAATGGTACATAGAGTACTACATACTGTACTCTAACCAACACATTTGGTCTTACTAAATTTTGATATGCTATGAAGAAGTTGTTGGAACATATTTAAAATTATAAGCCTTAAGGTGCACACAAGGTCCACTGTCGATTAAGTTTCCCTGTCAATCGAACGATCCCTTTTTCCCCAAGTTTTTGGGGACGCCTAATTGTTAAAATTGGTCAAGGCTCTAGAGACTGCTTCAGAGTTTCACACTTCTGGTGTTTCACCATGTAGCAAATCCAAAGTCCTGATGTTCGAAAAGTGTTCTAAGGATCCTAGTCCCAATACATGTGTACCCCAATAATATTTGACACATCATTACGGGTAATGGCCTGTCGAAATGGTAATAAAGTTAATTTGCCGACGCACGAAACCGTAAATTACAACACAGTTACAATGAAGATTTCCTAAAATAGTTCAACAAAGAAGAATGAACGCAATATGAAAAGCACTACCCTGACTTAACTAAGGACTGGTGGGCATGCCTTGAGAAATTCATAGTAGACACCCATGGAATATATGCCACTGCGTCACTAGATGTCCCTATGATGTATGTGGACATGATGTTATGTAGACTTTTCGGGAGGGAAAACTCTACTCACTTCCTACTACCATGGGTACTAATCATGCATGAAGTTGCAGAAGGTTTTTCTTTCAATTGGGCCAAGATATTATCAGAAAGTTTGGGCAAGGAAATCACATATTATCAGGTGTTGAAAGACAAAGGGTAACCTGCTTCTTTCTACATGTCGGCATACATTATGGATGCCATTTTTTTTATGATGCATTTTTCTATGATGAGTTGGAGTTGGACTCCAACCAACGCTGAGCCCATACATTTCTATCACTCAAAGTTGTGGGAGGATAAAGAAAAATATTTCTTCTACGAAATCTACAACTATGTGGTGCTGCCGAAGCATATCACTCTCTATGGTTTCCTGCCTCCCAGGATTTCTGATAAAATCATGACTAACCTGGGGAAAATAGCGGACTGGTATATTGAGGAAAATTTCTCCTACATTAGGGTTTTTGGGTGTTCAGTTCCCCCACATGCTTTACCAAAGTTTCTACCAGATCGGCCAATGTTCCCAGAGGTGGCATTTCAAAATTTGATAGGAGGAATAAACAAAGAATTAAAAGCAACGCAGAAAATGTTATGGCCAACTTTCCCTTTACAAGTTGGTATGTTCTCATTATTATATTTCAGCCACTTGAAAGTGAAGGCCGCAGCCCTAGAACACATTAAGCTAGTCAATATTGAATTCAAGAAGCATGCTCCCCATAATATCATGACAAACCACCTTGATATATACAATCTAAAGAGATACAAGAATGAAGACTCCCCACATGATGAAATATTTCAGGGAGTAAGTTCATACCAGGAAGTGTTGAGTAGAGTCCAAACTCTGGCTTCAGGTCAATTAGCCGAGTTCTATAATTTCCAAAGACACAGAAGGAAGATTTTACCTAAAGTATTACAAGGAGAAACCCAGACACCTCCATCTACATAGGAAGTTGTGACTCAAGGTTTAGTAATAGGAAGTTCCAGCAGACAAGACACTCAGGAAAATTTGAAGAAAACTGAGGTTTTAACATAGAAAGTGGACGTTGCATTATCAGATCTACCTGGTAATGAAGCGAAATTTCAATATGAAGTTTTGATAAAAAGAGGGACAGGATACATCACCATCCACACAAAACAAATCAACTACTGACACAGCAGGGTAACAACCATCCACCAAGATAGGTAGCCCTATCAAGTCATTAACACCCTTACAGTCCAACCAAGGAAATCTGAATGTCGAGGTCATATTCATAGAAGTTCTTACTTCGATTACTGTAGAAGAAATGGCTCCCTCAAACTTCTTTTTCAACAAGAAGAGGAGGTCCATAGTGAAAAAAGAGACACATCAAAAGGACGGTGCAACCATCAAAAGGCATAGAGTGTTGTATGATGGACAAGATTTAGATGATACAAATTTTGCTATGGAAATGGCAGGCTCATTAGGAGCTTTCGCCATGGAAAATTAGTGTTCAGTAGGAAATCACGTGGAGCAACAGAAACAGAGGAATCTGTTGGTAAGATAGTTGTAGGACCAGATGGAAACCATGTAAAGAGATGTAAGGAATCAAATGAATAAGGATTTTGAAAAGATCAGAGCCTGTGGCAGACATGAAATTCAACAACTCAAAACTAGCCTTGATGAAAATTCACATGTCAATAGAGAATTAGCCATTCAACAAGAAGAATTGATCAAACAGCTTCAGGCCAAGATAGATTTAGCTGAAGTTACAAAGGTGGAGATGGAAGCTTTTCAAACCCAGGCATTGGAGGTGCACGACAAGATGGAATCAACCCAACAAAACCTTTTTAAGGAAACAAAAGTTGTTCAAAGTTGTTATTGGGTGGCATACCTTTTTCTAAATAACATTTATATTAAGGAGAGAGAAGACATTGTAGCTCGGGCTACTTTCTAGGAGGCTATTTTAATATCATAAAGAGGGTGAATTAGCAGAGGTCCCTCGATTGTCTCTTTCCGAGAAAAACCGAGGCGACATAATCCTGAAGGTCTGGGAGACTAATTTGGCTGAAAGAAAAAGATTAGCGAGGGATGTAAACAAATCTTGTGAAGAATAATTGTCTTCGCTTGACACAGGGTTACTAGACATTGAAAGAGATAGTATCTTCGAGGCCCTGAGGTAGATTGATATAGAAAAAAATCAACTTAACGGTAGGAAAAAAATAGAAGAAGCCTAGACAAATATCCAACAATTGAAACAAATCAACCTTATCCATATTAACAAGTGGATAGTAAATCTGAGTTTACAGCTACATGCTATCTCTTTGGAAGCAAGGAAAATACAAGATAATTTTCCTCATATAGAAAAGAAGCTGTATATTTTCAAGGAAAATGAAACAACAGAACCTTCCAGTTTAGTGGTGCAATTAGTAAGTAGATGTATCTAGTGTGTCGAACATAGGAAAGACAACACATCTGGAAGTAAATGAGACAAGTTGAACATAATATTCACACAGGTCATAATCAGGTGCTAGTTGTTTCCAATATGGAAGATAAGGAAAAGAAACGCTTCTATGTGCAGGAGAAGAGATAAAGGAGATATAGCTAGAACCCTTTTTTTTTCATGTTGTAATATTTAATATTTTCTATGAGAATTCCAACCATTTCAGGTTGAGACATTTTGTATAAATACATAAATCAAATACTTAGCTTAGGCTGCTTCTTACCGATTGTAACAGAGAAAACTCTCCTTATAGAGTATTAATACAAGTGCAGACAAGGACTCCAAGTTTTGTTCAAATATGGGTTATCTGCCTCTTTGTCCGCCATTGTCCATTTTCTTTATGTATTCCTGAATAAATTTTGATTCCAATTTAGTACTATAACTATTGAAATCTTATTGTATCAATAATTTATTCAGTAAGTAGCTTTTCCTCTGTAATTACTGTGAGTAATACAAGACCTAATTGTTGTGTGGATTGTTGTATTTTTATAATTCATTCAAGGTTATAATAATATACTTTATTCTACTGCAATAAGGTGGGACTCTTCTGTAATTGATGCCTTGATTTGTTTCATAGTTTTTTTTTTTTTTTCCCTCACTTCACTTATTATTTCGATTTTGACCCAGATACGAAATACGTCCTCTGGCTGTTAAATGGTTAATTTCATTAAGGAATTTTTCTCTTATAACTGAGGTAGGAAAAACATTTTAAAGACACACTCTCAAACAATTTCCTGATGCTTGACATTATCCTTTGAGCCTTAAGTTTAATCTCAGGACCAACATCTTTTTGGCACCACTGTCAGGGACGGAGAAACAAAGTTATTTTTCCTTGGGGAAACGACAAGGTAATATTATGTCTTTGATAGTGAACAAATATTGAATATTGTATTAAGGTTATTTTCATCTTTCACTTGGAAACTCCACTACAGATAAACTGGCATTCATTTGAAAGAACATCAGGAAGAATCCAAACGATCAAATAACTACGCCCATGTCTGATCCTGAAAAGTTGTTAAAACCCAAGGGATAACTCAAGTCCACTACCTCATCTTCAGGTAAGAGTATCAACCCAAAATAACCGAATTCAGTGCTAAGGTTCCGGTCGAAGGATTAACTCTTGAAGAAAATCTTAAACAAACACCTTTTGCTAAGGCCTCAACTAGCGAACCGAAAATAAAGATCGAGATTGACCCTCCTGATACATCGAACTGTCTAAATAGAAAAACCTCATCTATACCCACTGTTATAAATTTTTTGTCTACCCCATCCTCTCCAGAAGTAAAGGTTTCAATTCTCTGAAACCAAAAAGAGCATACTTTATACTCCAATTTGTCCTCTGTCAGTTCACCTAACTATACATCTTGTAAGTCTGAAGAAGCTAGTCCACATTTTTTGTTCCCTCCCCTTCTAGAATTTCCATCTCATAACGATCATTTTCCAGACTCCCCTTCATTATATCCTGAGGAAGTTGAAAGGTCACCGCTTCGGTCCTTAGAAGTTTACGAAAACCCTCTTTTCAACTCCCGAAGCCCATCCCCCAGATTTTCAATGGTTGCAGTTGAAGGTGGCCATGGAGGTGGCACTGCCGGAGGAGGTGGTGTCACCAAAGGAGGTGGGGCTAGAGGAAGATGTGTTCAAGGACCACCCCCACCCCCTAGGATTTTTACTAAAGTTGCTGCTAGATATGCCCCTTTAGTCCTTCCTCCCATCCTTGACCTACCTGAAAATTACATGAAAAATTTACCAAAGTTCACAGGGGAAGCATATTTAACGGCGATAGAACACATAACATTTTTTGATTAATTCGATGATATCCTCGGTATTGAACATGAATACATATACTCAACGCTCCTAGTGAAAAATTTTGAGGGGAAAGTAAGGATTTGGTTTAGAAGACTTCTGATAGGATCCCTAAGGTCTTACGACGAGTTAGAAAATGATTTTTTAAGACAATGGGGAGAAAAGAAAGACCACTTGTACTATATGATAGAATTTGGGGCTCTGAGGAAAAAGAATTCAGAGACAATCCTATAATTCACCCAAAGGTTTAACAAACTATATCATAAGATCCCAACAGAAGTTAAACCCTCTCAACCTGCAGCTAAAGTGACATTCGGAGGGTATTTTGAGCTCGACTTTGCCTTGCTTCTAAGGGAAAGAAGATCTCCTATCCTCACGGGAATGCAAGACGACACTATAGAAATAGAGTTGAACATGATGGCATTGGGTAAACTAAAATCCAAGGTCGATATGGGAACCAAGGAACCTAGACGCTTCATAGAACAAATAGGGCCCTCTGGATCTGGAAAATCTACAAAAGAAAAGATGGACGATATGGAAAAAATAATAAAAGACTTGTCAAATAAAATCTCCAGAATGGAACTAGACCAAGCTAAGCTAGACCCATTTGCTAGAAACGATTTTCGGAGAAATCCTAACCCCCAGACTCAACAAAAACAAATAAAAAACAAAGATCAAAAAATTCAGGCTCTGTTTAAGTCAGAAAATTTTATAGGAGATGATATAAATGATTATGAAGGCTTATAAGAGGATGTAAATTGTTGGGTATGTGTTATATTCTTTGCATGTGTGTGTGTGTGGGTGCGTCAGATACGACGACTGCATCTGACGATCCCTATTTTTAGCGGATTTTGCTATTTTTAGATGATTTGTAAATTAATCTCGGATTAAGGGATTAGGGTTTTGGTATCTACGGAATACCTAAAAACATTGTATATATTGTATGGAGAATGGTGAAATTCAATATAATGAAAAAGAAAGGTTTTCCCGGTTGAGGGTTTCCGGTAAAGATCTATGTGTATTCTGTGTATGAGCCATTGATTAATTTCTGTATTGCTTAAGAATATATATATGCATTGCTTTACTTCAAAGGTTTAAAACTTACATAAATAACCTTGGGGATAAAGATCAGGAACCTCACCTAGCTAGACAAGACTATAAAAAATCTCTAGAACAAGAATCCATGTTGTTGGCACCGGGGTAGACCCAGGGTTCAATGCTTCAACAATGCACCAACAAAACCCTAACTACTGACCCTTTCGGCAACACCTGCGAAGCAGATGAAGTCTCACCCGAGGTAGAGGTAGGGGGGGTTGTAGGACTCATGTGTCTACAACCTAGATGGGACACAGATCTGTGATCACAATGCTTAATAGATCACTTAGCCAATAACATGCATCAAGTTCTAAGCCTTATTCACTTTTCAGATTTACCCTAATTGTAGATTAGCGTAGTAGTAAATAGATCTAACACTTCCAAGCACTTAGCATAATCTCATATCTAACATTAATTCACAAAATAAGAACTAAGAATTCATAGATCTATCTATCTTACATCAATAATAGTACACTAAGCAAATATAAATACAACATCAGGAACACATTGCACAAATCACATCAACACAAGATATACGTGGTTCACCCCAGTGTGGGGATACATCCACAACCTCTTCTTCTTCTTTATTATCTTCTACCCATCTTCTTACATGCACAGAGCCACAAAGCCAACTCCGCACAGGATAGGATATTTGCGCACACTTCACTAGATCCTCCTTCCTTGAGTTAGATCAAAGCACAAATCCTTACATAGTCTGGCTTCACAAAGCACTTACAAAATTCTTGCACTTAGCTCTGTAAGTCTTAACACATAGTATGCACTAAGCCAAATACCACTACAATCACATAGATCGAACTCTAGCACTTAGCACTAAGCCATTGACCTCTCCTTACATCACATAGCTACTTATTTATTCATTACAAAAGGGGCCTAAACATGGGTAACCCATGGGCCGACATACCATACCCGTTACATAAACCCTAAAATCCCAAAAATTCTGCAAAAAGGGAGAGATCCCACAATCTCCTCTTCACCCGGGCGCTCCATTTTCGACGAGCCTGTCAAAGTCCCAAAAATGGTCAAACACAACCAACATTTCCTCAAAACCTAGTCAAGGGCCAACACGCTCCCAACACTCACTTGTGACTCGTCCCGAGTCACTTTGATCTGAGAAAAAATACTTCGAAGGCATCGAGCTTAGCTCAAGCTGCCTTGACTTGCTGCCTCGCCAAAGCCTCTTGCACGGTGAACTCATGAATAACTTTCTTGGTGACAGGCCCTTCCAGGCATTGCTCTACTATGGTGACCACATGTTCCAGTTGTGCAACTTTTCCCTCGATCTCTTCAAAACTTTTGCAGGCTTCATCCTTCTCCGTCTGGAGTCTCTATGTTGCTTCCATCACTTTACTCTGGATAGCAATGACCCGCTGCTAAACTGCGTGTTGATCTTGCAATCTCTTTATCTTCTCAATGGTCGTAAGCTGTTTCAGCTGTTCTTGTACTGTCAATGCCTGTTGCTTCTCTTCCTGGAGCTATGCCTCCAATCTCCTTGGTTTCAGGTCTTCTGCAAGGCGCTCATAGGTTTGTGCACTTCAGTTACTTAATTTCTTGCATTCTAAAGCCAATGCCTTGATTTGTTCAACTGTGCTCTTGGCAGTTTCTTCCCTCTGGTCTCTCACTTCTTGCAGAGTGCTCGACACTGCTTGTAGTTCTAAATCTACTACTCTTGCTTGAAGCTATTGAATGGCCTCAATGAGCTTCCCCACTTGGCTCTCAGCTATCTCTTCTTCCATCTGTGCCAAGCTTGGCACATAGAGAAGTGCTCTATTCACTGCCTCTTTAACTCCAATCTTATCCACAAGAAACTGATCTTTCTCTTTCTGGATTTGTTCTCAGTCCACTTAAAACTTCGCTCGGAGGTCATCTTTCTATTGCTATGCAACCCACAGTTGCTCTAGGGATTCCTCCTTTGCTTTATTTAAGGCCTCTGTGGCCTGTTCCTTTTCTTCCTATACTCGATGAAGGTGAGCCTATGTAGCATCTTCTATCCGTCACAATTGGTTGGGCTGATCCCCCAATTCTGCACCTTCCGATGAAGACGACGCAGTAGACACTACGCAGCTCTAATAGAGAGCTTGTTATACCCACTTCAGTTCTGCCTTGATTTTGTCATACATCGTTTCCTACTTTTCTTCATTTCGCTGCAAGATATCCTTCGAAGCATCTACTATAGCTGTGATGATGAAGTCAATATCATCCACTGTAAGAAAATTCTGTGACTAAGGCTTATTGGCTCGGGATTTATTCTGCACTGAGGGTTTCTTTGGAGAAACCTTCCTTTTCTTCGATGTCTCGGCCTCTATAAGGGGATCCTTCGGCGGTGTTACTTCACCCTTTTCCTGCTTGTCTTCTTCCCCTTCCTCCTCTTGGTTTACTTTGTCACCTCCTATTCCTCTAGGTGAGTTAGGCACAGTTTCCTCCAATGCGCTATCGATGTCCTACACATCCTCCTTTTTATTCTTCTTCCTTGCACTGCTTGGTCCATCATACTCTTCTTGGGTGACCAAAGGAGTTTCGATGATGTTGGGGTTGGATAGATCTACATCTCCAACCGAGACAAGGAATTCGATAGGCCATTCCTTGGTTATCTCCTCCATATCTTCCTCAGTCAATTTATAGTACGATTGCAACTCCTCCTTTCTTTCGTCCCTACACGCGGTGATATATATGAAGTGGCGGTCCACGCAGAACTTCACTAGTGGCCTAAGCTGATGCAATGTATTCAACATCATTCTGGGGAAAGATTCAATGGCCCATGTGACCTGTAGGTAGTAGGTGTAGAAGATAGTGTTCGACTGCCACTGCTTCACCATATCACTTGAATACCACAAGGTGGTGAACCTCGTGGCTAGTGGTTCAGATGGCTTGACTTCAGGGAATTTCGCTCCCTCTAGCATCTCGCAAGTGAAAAAGTCTACTAAGATCAACAACCAGCTAAAGTGGAACTCGTAGCCTTGGTCCTGCGCTTCACAACAGTCCTTCTCCAACTCATTGATGAGGTAGCTTGCCCAATTTATCTGCATCCCTTCAACGCACTTCCTTGTGAGGTATACTACGAACCCTGTGACCTGCGTAGGGCGGTTCTTCCTAACAAGCTTGCCTGCTATTAACTAAAAAGCTAGGCACACTATACCATATTGGATGGAGGCTACCTTGTAGCCTCTCCTTCCCTTCTCCACATCGTCATAGGTTTCCTTTATACGGTGCGCTATTTAGTGATATGAAACCTTCCCTAGGTAAAAATCCCGAGGGTCCGATCCCTACATGCTCAATCCAATGATCATGTGGATCAACACCAGATCTGTAGTCACGTGCCTATATAACCATAGATAACCTCCATGGTAGCACGACAAGAGGAATTTAACGCACACGTTAACCTCTTGAGGTCTACCAAAGTGGAGTATCTTCATCATGTTTAAAATGGTGGACCTCATGATATTCTTAGTCCATGGCTGGGGGACTATCTTTGGCTTTCTCCCAGTCATCTTTGTCAAGTACCTATGCAGTGCAAGCAACGCATAATTCTTCCTATCTCCCAGGTTAAAGTCGTTTATTTTAAGATCAGGGATCCATCCCATCAGTGGTCCTACTGTGCATATCCCCTTCAGGAGGTACGCTGTGATGAGTGTGTACTCAAAATCTCTCGGGATGCTGTCACGACTAATTGTGCTAGCCAAAGGCAACATGTAGTTAGGCAAGACCGACAGGATCTTCTTTGTGTTCGCCATATCGTCATGATGTTTGCTTCTCTTCTTCGCCATGGTTCGGGATGGCCCAGATTGACGTCCAGTCAATGGGGATGCTTGCAATACTCTCGTCGATGAGGTCTGTACTCCTATGAACATGACCTTCTCAGCCATAAGGTCTATTAGGATCTCCTCCATAGACTTCTCTACTGCACTGCGTTCACCCGACATACACATTCGTGGTCAGTTATCTCAGGTAGGCGAACGAGTGCTCAAAGTAATCAAAATGGGTGGCGAGGTCTCAAAATCATAGTGTGATAGCAATCAGTTCTCTTTTATCTTGGATAATCATAATTTGCAAAAGTGTCCCTGATGAGGCATTTGATGCATTAAATAAGAAACATCGTAACAGACTCCTCCAACAGGTAGGAATGCCTTAATCAATACGATTCTATTCATTGTGGCGCGGTCCCAATGGTCCAATGGTGATATTTCCAGAAATAACTATGTTTCTAACCGTTTCGGAGCGTATTTCTAACGGTCAGGATGCCTCCAATGATCATATAGATTGACCAAGTTGAAGTCCCCTTTTGCATTGTTCTGCTATTTCGGCAAGGTTCAAGTTCTGCAAGCCTTCCTTCTGTGAATTCCTCTATGGAGCTTCCTGTAATTTTTCTAACTTTGCTTTCTTCTTATTGAGCTTTCTCTCCTTCTTTCCTATGATTTGAGTCTCTGGATTTCTCTTTCCATTTTTATTCTTATTTGCTCTTACCATAGGAACTTCGCACTGCTGAGGGTCTTTCAAAGGGTTCAAGTGTGATACTTCTTCTCTTACTGTTTTTGGTGTAGGTTCTCTTATTTCCTACATGGATAGGTTCTTTAAGCCTTCCTGTATTCTTTCATCTTCGACAACCTCCTTCTGCTTCGACTTGTCCTCCTGTTATTGTACTAGTCACTCTATTTTCTTGGATATGAAGTCTGTTAATTCTCGCTTTTTTCTATTCTGTGGCTTCTTCTTCTTCTTTCCTTTGAACCTGATCTTTCTCAATCCAGGGATTTCCTATCAAAAGTGAAAAAGGAGTGTTATTCTGAACAAACTTAATGACCTTAAATTCTTCTTCATTCGATGTTCCATGAGAAATCGTAGGTACGTGAGTAACTCTTCCACATACGGTTATCATCTTTCCTTTAAACAATCCTATCCCTCCTAATGAAGGAATCATAACAGGATTTCCCGAAATTTCCCAATTGCTTTCTCGCATGATATTCACCTGTGTTTCTTCATCTAGAACATAGTCTATGTCAAAGTCTCCTATTCTTGTTTCTATGCACTCCTTCTCTTTTAAGATCTCTGGTAAACTGATGTCTTTATGATCCTTCAATGTTTCTTTCATCTGCAATAATATAGTCTCTGATTCTTTCTAGTGCTCTAGCATATTCTTAGTCTCTTGACCTTCTTCATGGTTTTTTTGTCTCATGTTCATCTTTTCAACTTTAGCAATCATTCTAGGGAAATAAAAAACCTCATGTCCAATATCTTTACAACAAAGAAAAATAGGACCTATACCCAGGGCATTTCTTAGCAAGATGTCCTGGTCTTCTACAACTATAACACAATGTCAATCCTCTCTTTCTCTTGAACGATACTCAACTTTTTCTGTACTGTGCACTGGGATCATAGTGATGGACCTGCAATCTGAAAAAATTGTTTCTAGGGTCCTGCATCCACTTTTTAGTCCAAAAATTATTTCTATGCATAGGAATAACACATCTTTCACTAGCTTTATCAAATTTATTCATATCAAATCTTCTTTCTTCTAGTTGTGCCCTAGTTTTCAGACTAGGAAAAAATCTATCAAACATACCTAAATCCATACTTTCAAAACACAAATTTCCACGTATCTTACCTTTACCAGAGAAAAAAGATTAATATCTTACCTTTTTTCTTTAGATCCGGTTCCATTCTTAGGAGAGATCTTTGCAAGTCAAGTAGAATACTGCACACTACAACAACAGATCTATGCACAGAGCTTTCTCTTTTCCTCAGTTCCTAGCAATCACAGTTTCAGGTCCTGACAACAGAACCATTTGTTTTCATAGGGGAAAACCCAGGGTTCAATGCTTCAACAATGCACCAACAAAACCCTAACTACCGGCCCTTTCAGCAACACCTGCAAAGAAGATGAAGTCTCACTTGAGGTAGAGGCAGGGGGGTTGCAGGACTTAGGTTTCTACAACCTATCAAGACTTAGGTGCTTAATAGAGCACTTATCCAAATACATGCATCAAGTTCTAAGTTTTATTCACTTCGTAGATTAACCCTAATTGTAGATCAACATAGTAGTAAACAGATCTAACACTTCCAAGCACTTAGCATAATCTTAGATCTAACATTCATTCAAATAATAAGAACTAAGCATTCATAGATCTATCTATCATACATCAAGAATAATACACTAAGAAAATATAAATACAACATCAGGAACACATTACACAAAGCACATCAACACGGGATATGCGTGGTTCACCCTAGTGTGGGGCTATGTCCACCAACTCTTCTTCTTCTTTATTAGCTTCTTCCCATATGCTTACATGCACAAAGCCACAAAGCCAACTCTTCATAGGACAGGAGATATACGCACACCTCGCCAGATATTCCTTCCTCAAGTTAGATCAAAGCAAAAATCCTTACACAGTCCATCTGCACAAAGCACTTACAAAATGGTTGCACTTAGCTATGCAAGTCTTAACACACAGTATGCACTAAGCCAAATACTACTACAATCACATAGATCAAACTCTATCACTTAGCACTAGGCCATCAACTTATCCTTACATCGCCTAGATACTTATTTATACATTATAAAAGGGGCCAAAACATGGGTAAACCCATGGGCCGACATCCCATACCTGTTATATAAACCCTAAAATCCCAAAAATCCCACAAAAGTGGTGAGATCCCATGATCTCCACTTCGCTTGGGTGCTCTGTCTTCGACCAGCCTGTCGAAGTCCTGAAAATGGTCAAACATGACCAACGTTTCCTCAAAACCTGGTCAAGGGCCAACACCTGTCTAGAAGTGAGGAGAGTATAAATAACTTGGGAGAGTCTACATATCAAGGAATCACTGACTCCATTATGGCCAAGCTGCAACAGACTTATAATTTGAGGCCCAGAGAAACAAGTACCACAAGAGTTCCACCAAAAACGATCCTATCAAGAAACAAAGCGAATGAGGCAATTGTAACTAAACAAACAATTGACAAACAAGTTGCCTGAACTGAACAAATAGTTAATAAGAAAACTGCCCAAAGTAAAAAGGTTGAAACTGTTAGCGCTTTGTAAATTTCCTAGAGGTTGTTAGAAAGAAGAAATCTACGAGAGGTAACTTTATCCAACCGCTTTTGAAGCTGGGATCTAGCCCTTCCAACTTCAGAGAGGGATCTTTCTATATGATTTAGATATGTTACAAAATTTTCTAAATATTAGGCTAGGTAAATAAGTAAGGTGGTTTTGTTGTCGTAGCGTTTGTCGAGTTGGCTTAGATAGTATACACATCCATTGGGCTATGGGGTCTATGTCGTAAAAATGAAATCCAAACCAGAAAAACAAAGAAACCTTTCACAAGGTGAGATAATATAATCACTGGATTCTTTAGCAACATAAATGAGGAATAGCAGGAAAGATGAGAAAGACAATTACAACAAAGAAGCAGTTAAGAATTTCTTTATTGTAAAATGAGAAGATAAAACACTAAAATATTTTAAGTCAGAAATAGGGTATACGAGATAAATCCTGCAACATTTGTTACTTCCAAAGATTAGATTTAGAAAACAGTGTGATAACAAAGCGAGAATAACATTTAACTTAGAGAGAAAAACATCACCAGTGAATACACGCAAGAATCCTGTAAAATGCCTCTTTGTATTAATGGGATATCTCTTCAAAAATATTACAGTCTGATAGATTGTAGTGCGTGAAAATCAACAACCCTCCGTACTTCGAAAGATGAAGTATTTATAACCCAAAATTACAAACAATCCTATCATCAAAGATCAGGACATGGTAAATCTATTTTTAGCCTAACTAACTTAACAAATTTCAGAAATCTAGGAACTGCTTGATGATGTGTCACAACTGCATGCTGTTTTCTGGGTGGAACATTGGTGAGGCCTCTGCACAACCTCATCTGACTAGACAAATGACTGGGCTGGGATAGCTCATCTACTACTCGATCAGATCATAGATTTCTTCCCATCGAAGATGACTGGGAACGTTGACTTTGAGTAGCCTTCGATAAACTTCATACATTTCTGTGTACTTGGTGAAGGTAGGTTTGGTGACGAAGATGTATTGAATCTCATGCTGAGGACTGATGTCCCACTGAAGTGCATCTAGAAATGCCTTGCCAGTGATGCTGCCTTGAATTCCTGAAAACTTTGAACTGTCCTTAGCCACATCAGCCAGTCTCTTTTTGTAGTCTGGGAGTGTCATCAATTTGTCATTGATTACCTTTAGACCAGGAAGACCTTTCTTCTGTAGAGCCTCAATCTTACTAAAAACCTTTGTACCCCTAGGTCCATGGCCTGAACCTTTTCTTCCAGCTGAAGCATTAATCTTCTCTTGGTCAAAACTCTTTTGACCTCAAGGATGGTCTCTGTTCTATTTTCAATTTTCAGCTCTTGCAGCTCCTCCCTGGTCTTAGAATTTAGGAACTTGATGATTTCATTAGCCTGTGTGGGCATCTCTCCCAATTCCAATATGATCTTATAAATGGCCTGTTTGCTTCGCTGCACCAATTCATTTTGCTCAAACATGATCTGTATCATTGGCCATATCTCATTCATAGACTTGGTGATGTCTATCCAGACACTTTCTTTAACTTTGGCTAGAGTTTTACCTGCCACTGTTTGCTTTTGGAGCTTTTGTAACTCTTGTTTGATCTGGTCTGACACTTGCTTCTCCTTGGAGAGGCTGATCTGATAGGAAGATTTGAGTTTCTGAAGGTTATCAATCTCCTTTTTGAGCCTGCTAATCTTTTTTTCTTGCAGGTTCATCTTTTCCATAGATTTAGTCAATTCAGTTGTCTTTTCTAGAGATGTCAGTGGATTCGTCGATGAGACTTCTGTTACTGATGTTGCGCTCAATCTTGAAAGTGGAACTTCAGTCAATGGAATGACTTCCATTGGCTTCAGCTATTCTTTCTCCTTTACTAGCTTCTCCATCTCAACTTCCATTTCCTGTTGTCCTTGGAAAAGGATGATATCTTCTCCAACTTCAACTGTGTTTGGACGTTGTTCAAGGAAACTTGCAATTTGGACACAGTAGTAGAAGAATGTACCAGTGTATAGAAAACCATTTCTCCTGTTTGCTTGTGCAGATCCATCTGATCGGCCAAATGCACATCCTTAGTCTAGAATTCAAAAGTGGCCCTTTTGTAATCAGTGATTACCTTTGGATCCGAGACCTGTGCTTGGAGGAATGCCATATGCATTCTTCCATTCTCAGTGTCAAATGTCGATAGCAGCCTATGTTGTGCAGTTGATGTCTGCTTCCAGAACTAGGCACAAGTGTTGCTGGTTAGAGTCTGATTCCTTTTCTTGATCAGATCGTATTTCTCCAAGATGCTTAGCTTTGATCATAGCTTGCCTGGCTGGGTGGTTGATGGAGTATCTGTAGATTTCTTTGGCAACACTGAGGTTATGATATGATGGAGGCTTGCAATGAGGGGTGGCCTATCAACCTTGGTCACTGTAGTAGATGGAACTTCCTTTTCCTTAGTCGGGTCGTGAGCTGAACTAGTTTTAGACCTCTTGGTATGCAGTTGGAATTTTTCTGATGACACTATAGTGACAGGCGGTGAAAAATCTTGTCTAGGCCTTTTCTCTTTCGGAATCTGTGGTGTGGTTGTTTGTGATACAATGGTCGGGGGGTCCTGTTGTTCTGCTTCAACCAAAGTGTTTGGTTCCCATACTGTCTAGTTTGCGAATTTCTCAACTTCAGGCCTAGATTCGTGGACATACGGGATATTCTTATTTTTCACCCTCATCTCAGAGATAATCCCACATAGATCATAGTGCCATGTGAAACTTGTGATGAACTTCATTTCCTTTAGCGGTTTGTCTGCTTCCTCTCTGGTGCCACAATTGTTGCAAATGAAATAGCCAAGCTGCCCTTTGATTCTGAGTTGTTTTTTTTTCTTTAGAGACACAAAGTGAATATCATCAGAGTTTATCATCTGCCTTATGTACTCTAGAGAAAAAATTCTGATAGGAAGGTATTTAGGCAGCTTATACGGGGCCAAATCGCACCCATATACTCTGATCTCAGTGTGATTTTGGTATAAATACCAATCACCAGTCTTGGTGTGATCCAAATGATGCAGGACCCTCCGAACTTCATCATTAATCCTAGGTTCGGGCCTGCTTCTAAGCATACTTACCACTGGGTGATAGAATTGCTCAAGGAACTACTTGAAACTGAACTCTGTGGAGTTGTGCTTGAGAAAGGAGGTCCATGCAGTTACTGCCTGGGGTCTGCCATCTCCGTCCATCTTCTTCATGGAAAAAGAAAATTTTTCCACTTGGAAGAAAACAAACAAGTACGCCAGTACAAAAGAGTACCGGAACATGCCTTCCGTGGCGAAATTGACAAACTGTTCGTGAATATTGTTCACCAGGAACGTGCTGAAGTTGAACTGGGTAGTGGGCTTCTCATCGGTGGAGAAAATGGACAAAAATCCCAGAATGGGTTTATCTACCCACTGATCCAAATAATAACCCAACAAGGCACATAGGGACAAGATAATCTGGTTTCCTTTGGTTGAAAACATGGAAGAAGGATAAGGGGGATTTGTAGCGGGGAATTGAGTGGATGGTGGGAGGAAAAGCTCAAATATTTGAGCTCTTTGAGGGAAATTCATCTTCTGGTATAATTCTGTGAGAATTTCAAGGTTAAAAGGTGATGCGGAGTCAGCTTGGGATATTTGCATCATTTGGTCGATGGTTTCAGGCGTGATGAGGAAAAGAAGTTCTACATATGAGGAAATGATGGCTCTTTGCTCGGGAATGTAGTGGGCTTGGCACTTGAGGGAAAAATTTGGAAAAGGGTGAATCTGAGGAAAGAGATACAGGGGTAGGTTGGACTCCCAGAGTCCAATTTCATCACTCTGGTCCAGAAAAAATTCTTTGAGCCACAACTGAAGTTCTGCGAAATCGAAATTGCACTTTGTATCTACGATTAGGTGATCTTTGTCGGCCAGTGGAATCTTGTCAAGGTCGACAGAAGGTGGTAGAAACAGATTCTCCTCTCCTTCATATTGTTTTGACTTTGGCGCCATTAATGCAACAGTACCTACAAAAAACAACATTAGCGGGGATGACTGTAGATGGGGGTGACTGACTGAAATGGAGAAAAATGGTGTAAAATTCTCTCATGCGATGAGTGGGTAAATGGTGAAAGAAAGCGGAGAGAGGGTAGTTTTAAGTAAACGGGTGTCCGTTGGGCGCGAGGAACAGGTCAGCTGGTTAATGGATAGGTTATCCAGTAATAAATGGTCAACGGATCACTTAGAGCGTGAGATGGCAGGTGACAGTGACTGAGGAATACGGATGGGTGAAGTGGCAGCTACAGATTGGGTTAAAAATCATGGTGAGGGGGGCTCTCCATGAGTGAATGGGGGGAAGGACTGACATAAATTATGGGATGTGACTCTTTTGGAAAGGTGGATGATGACGTCAAGAGGTGACGAAGGTATGTCAAATAGTAGGAGGCGGTGGGACTCGAGACCGGTAGAATTGTACCACGTATAGATAGGGGCCCGTGAGAGGAAAGATTCCATTCCGGACCCCCCCCCCCCCTTAGTTAAAGGCTGATCAGTCTGGGGGGTACGAAAAACGCCTTGAGCCGTCAATCTGTGCACTAGATTTTTGACCACAAATCTATGTGCGTCCTTTATCACACATTCC
>ML781807.1:520577-532390 GCA_009831015.1 Picea engelmannii
TTTTCATGTATACACCACCACGGGGCTAGACCAACACCATTTTTAAGCATCTGAAACATGGTGCAACATTGATCATCCAGCTGGTTTTATTGAAGTAAAGCAACTAGCCTATATTCTAACCTAGCTTCCTATGACAATTAACCCAGATTAGACTGTTGGGCTAAGAACTTACTCTACCCCGGGGCTATCTGACCAAGATTAGACAGTCTGGCCAGATTTATTCACTAATGTAACCTAGATACTTTGGCTAAGATTGAACAGTTTAGCCAAACTTATTCACTAACCCTATCAACATCAATTTAAAAAAGAACTTGGCCATGCTTGAAAGGTATGGACCAAGTTACTATTATTGCATGGGGCTTTATTGAAATTCTTTTATGCCCTCTTTTCTTTTTCTTTTTTCTTTTTCTTTTTCTTTCTTTTCAAATTATTTGTAGAATGAAAAATCATTTGTCAACAAAAACACTAGAGAGAGATAATATTCCAGTCACCAGTTTATCCTATAACTTATAGGGTGATAACAGCGGCTCCACCTGGGGATGGTACTTTCCCTATGAAGTGCCAAGAATCCTGGTTCCTGATGTTCTGAAAATTTCTGCCTAGTCGCCTTCGTTGATTGATTGGTTTTATTCTCAAAAAATGGAAGAATAGTGGTCAGTGGCTTAGGGCCTTCTCTTCGGGCTTCAACTAGTTGACTAAAGTTATTCCCTCAGAAAATGCAGGTGAAAAATAAAGATGGTATGTACAATGGAAAGTGTAACCTCAAGTCTCTACTGAGGCGGTAAATAGTGCTTCATCATTCTACCGTTTACAGGTCCTCCTGGCATATCTGTCCCATCAGCGTTGTTTAGAAAGAAAGTGTTATTTCCTCTGAATGCTTGAATCATGTATGGTGCCTTCCATGGAATATCGAATTTTCCATGCTTTCCCTTGTCTTCATTTCGGGCATCCCATCTCAGCACCAAATCTCCTAGCTCAAAATCCTCTTCCTTGGTTCTTTTGTCAAAAATCTTCTTGATGCTTTCTTAAAATACCTGAGTCTTGTTGAATACCTCTTCCCTAGACTTCTTCAAATGGATCATCTGATTGATCCTTCTTTGTGATTCGTTTGGCTTGGCTTGTATATCTTGAAGCAATTTCATGACAGGGACTCCTAAGGAAGTGGGAAAAATTGCTTCTGTGCCATAGACCAGCTGATATGGTGACATACTGATTGACCTTTTGGTGGTCAGTCTGTCAACCCATAATGCGAAAACCAAATTGTTATGCCACAACTTCTTGTTTTCCTGCAACGTCTTCTTGATGATGTTTACTAGGGTTTTGTTTGAGGATTCCACCAGCCCATTCCCCTGAGAGTAGTAAGCTGTGGAATGTCCCAAAACAATATGATACTAGTTTTAGAAATCTATGAGTTTCTTCGATCGAAAAGCAGATGCATTATCAGTTATAATCTTTCTAGGACATCCAAAGCGAGACAAGATATTATTTTCAAGAAATTTAATAAGAATAGAATCAGTGGCTTGCCTGCTTGGTACTACTTCGATCCATTTTGTAAAACAATCTGTGGCAGTAAGAATCCACCTATGATGGCCTGAAGAAGGGGGGTGTATTTCTCCAATGAAGTCTAATCCCCATTGCTAGAAAGGGGCCTCAACTGAGATTGGTTTCAGGGGTAGAGGAAGGAGTTTCCTTTTTCCTTCCAACAACTGACATTGATGACATGAAGTCACTTTATGCTGTACATTGGTGAATAGGGTCGGCCGATAGAATCCAGCTCTGAGGATTTTGTTGGCTGTAACCTTCTAGTTCAGATGACCGCCACAATCTCTTGCATGAAACTCTTGTAACACTCTGTCAGCTTCATCTTTCAATAAACAATTTAACAGAATACCTCCAGGATCTTTCCAATACAGATTGCCTTCTAGAATGGAAAATTTTAATGCTTTCAACTTCAAAAACCTAGCTTTAGTCTTATTCAGACCAGGGGGATCTTGTAAATTATGCAAAAAAAATATTAGGTCTGCGTACCATGGAGAGTTGAGAAATACCTCTCTCACACTTGGAGTCGCCGACTCACCCTGTTCATCTGTTGTAGCTAAGAAATTAATGTCAAGAGCATGGAAGTTTGATTCAGCCATTAATTTTGCTAGACCTTGACCTTTAATTAGTTTTGTAGGCTTAATATCTATGTCATATTCTAAAATGACAACAATCCATTTTCCTCTTCTTCCATCCGGATTGTCCTGGGTCAAAAATTCTCTTACTACCGTATTCAGAACATATGCAATGGTGTGGGAATGGAGAATGTATACTCTAAAATCTTTTATGGCTTTTACCAAGGCAAAAGCTTGTTTCTCCATTATTTTATAATTCAAAGCAACATCTCTTAATGCTTTACTGAAGAAGGCTATGGGCTGTTCATACCCTTCGTTGTTCTTCTGTAGTAATACTGCTGCAATGGTATGTTCGGAGGTGAAAGAAAAAAGATAGAAATCTTTGGTAAAGTCAAGACTGATCAAGACGGGGACCTGTGTGAGTGCTCGTTTGACTTGTTCGAAAGACTGCCTGTATTCAATGTCCCATTTTATTTTTACATCATTTTTTAAAATATTTGTAATGTTTCTGAGGAGCTCAGCCAGATTGGGTATGAATCTTCGTAGAAAGTTTGTTTTTCCGATAAAAGACTGTAATTCTTTGATGTTTCTTGGGTGTTCTAACTTTTGTATGGCTTCGATTCTGCTGGGGTCTATTTTGATTCCGTCCTTAGAGATTATGTGCCCTAGCAGTTTGCCTTCCTCTAGTCCGAAAAGGCTCTTCTTAGGATTTAAAGAAATCCCAAATCTCCTGCATTTCTCAAAGACTCATTTGAGATGTCGCAGGTGCTCGTCATCAGATTGGGAAAACACAGTTACATCGTCCAGATAGATGACAATAAATTTACCTAATTATTTCACGAAGGTGATGTCCATCACTCTCTGGAAAGTGGCTCCAGCGTTCATCAAACGGAAAGGCATTTTCACATACATGAAATTAACCCATGGTGTAGTGAAAGCGAGTTTGTCTTGGTCATCTGGGTGAACGAGGACCTGATTATAACCCGAGAACCCATCCAGCAAAGAGGTTCGACTAGATCCGACTACCCTTTGTAGTATGTGGTCCATTTTTGGCAAGGGGTAATTGTCCTTCAGAGAGACCTTATTCAGATTTTGGAAATCGATGAAAAGCCTGATTTCTCCAGATTTCTTACGTGTTGGGACCAAATTTGAGATCCATTTGGAAAAATGTAACAGGACTATGATTTTGGCATCATACATTTTTTTGATTTCCTTTTCTATCAGGGGGAGTAACTTGGGATTGATTCTCCTAAGTTTTTGTCTGAACAGTTTTTGATCTTCTTTTATTGGAATCCTTTGTTGTATGACGCTGGTATCATAAGCTTTCAAATCCTCATAACCCCAGGAAAACACATCTGAATATTCCTTGAATAGTTCAATGTATTTGAGTTTTTGCTCAGGGGGTAATGATTTGGACAATTGGACCATCCTGGGTTTCTCTTCTGTGCCTATATTACAATCTTCTACTTCTTGTCCACTGGCTTCAATTTTTGGTTTTTTGGCTACATCATTAAAATCAAACAAGTCCTCTAAAGGAACTAAACCCCTAGGTAAAACATTACTTTTCAAATGAAAAATATCGGTTTACATCTCATCATCACCTAACTCTCCTGAATCTATGCTATTTACACTATCATTTTCAAAATCAGATCTTTTTACATTTTCATCTTCGTTCTCTAAATCTATATTTGTACATTCAAAATCATTTTCACACTGGAGAAAGTCTTCGATTTGATCATCATTACCAAATACTTGCCAGTACTTGATATTGTCGGGAATAGTTGGTCTTCACTTCACCTCTACCGTGTATGGGTGAGTCGAACGAAAAGGAATCTTACATGTGGCTGCCAACATAGCCAATCCATCTGCCAAAATGTTCTGTTTCCTAGGCATTACCTACAAATCAACTTCAGTGAAACATCTAAGGGAATGGAGAACAACATTCCTATAAGCTCTAAGACGGGGATGTTTCGCAGCATACTCACCTTTAATTTGCTTGATTATTAACTCAGAATCACCTCTTACCATAATCTGTTTGGCACCAACCCTTTTCAAAAGTTTTAGACCGAGCATCAAGGCTTCATACTCGGTGATATTGTTAGTGCATTGGAAATTTAATTTGTAAGAATGATTTTCTGAATATCTAGATCTGTGATTGTGCAGCCAAACTCCCGCTGTAGCTCCTTCTTTGCTTAATGCTCCATAAAAATCCATGCTCCAGAAATCTACCGGTAATTCTTCAGTTATGACATTTTCCTTTCTTTCTACCTTGATGATATCTTGACCTTCGCCCGGACTAGATGTGTCTTCTCCCAATTGAGTGATTTTCTCTTCCGTGTCACCATCGTTATACAGGATAAAAGAATCTAGGTCAGAATGTGCAGAGTAAAGAGGATAGTTGTGCAGTTTTTCTTGGCTATTGACCATGTATTTCATCAATGTTTCTCTGTATAGCCTTCTTTGTTGCCCGAAAACTGGGACAATGGCATATGACACATCCATTTGCAGGGTACCTCTCAACTTAGCCCCCCAAGATCAGGATAGAAACATTCCATACTTTGGGGGGATGACTGCAACTACCACATCCATGACCATGCTCTTTGCAGGAATCTGAACCGGGGTGATACACAGGTCCTTTATCAAACCAATACATCTAACTTTACTAGAGTCAAACGAGTGTAAATCCTTGTAAGGTCTAGTGACCTCCAGTCCCAGTTTCTCCATCACTGCTTTAGGCATCAGATTATGGGAAGCACCCGAATCTAGCATAGCATTATGCAAGATCAGGTCATGTATATTTAGACTGATGTAAAAAGGAGCGACAACACCATTATCGGCTTGGCCATCCACTTCAGGTTTGAACAGAAGTTCATGTTGATCATCTGTGAGGTTCACACTGTCTAAATGATTTGCTGATCCAACGGTTAAGGCCTTCACACCTATATCAGGTTCAATGGTCAACGCTTTAATCACCTGTGAATGATAAGCATCTTTGTTCATCAACTCGGAAAGTGCAATGGGAATTTTTACTTTGGCTAATTCCCCTTCGAGGCTGAAAGGTGTAGGGGCTCTGCTTTGGCTCATCAATTCTAGTTTGTCTACCACATTCTTCTGGCCATAAGTACTTGGTTGATTAATTGATGAAACCTTAGGCTGCGACGATCTTTTCAGAATAGTAAGGTTTCTTTTTTCTGGAACTTCGGCATTACTCTTCTCAGGAATCTTCTCAGCAGATGGCTCAGAGGATTTTTTGGTTTCGACTACCTTCTTTGTTTCAATCATCTTTTTTGGGGAACTTCCTTCTGACTTTTTACTTCGCAGATTGTACTATCGGTGTACCTCCAAAATGGCATTTTTGAATACTTGATGTTTTTCATCTTCAGCTTCTTCACTTACTTTTGTTTGATTGATAAGAAAAAGTTTTTTCTCTTCTTGGGTAAGGAAAATAGCTTCATTATCGTGAATACCCATGATATTTATATGAGTATCCTCTAGTTCATCAATCACTTCCTCTCCTTCCTCAGCATAATTTTCTTGAAGGGGAGGTTTGATCTGTTGATTTGGACCTCTATGCTCTCTTTGATCCCTAGGATCTCTCTGTCTGATTTGAGGAGGGTTTCTTTTGAAGTTAGGATTCCGAACTTGAGGAGATGGTGGGTTTTCTCTCGGAGGATTTATTTCTGATACAGTAAGTCTTTCCATCATTCTTTCCATTTCTCTGGCCAAGGAATCCAATTTGGAATTAGAGGTTGATGTGGAAGGCTCCTCTTTAATTGTAACTCTCCTCTCTGACCTCTGTCGTGCCCTTTTCACCAACAAATTGGCCTCCACACTTATTGCGCTTTTCTGCATGTCCTCTAGGGTGGTAGAATTTCTTTCCCTTAGTTGGTACGACATATCAGCGTCAAAACCATCAGGGAATTTTATCAATGCCAAACCCTGTGGAGGTTTGATTTCGTCTTGGATTGCGTTGTACAGGTTATTGAAATGAGTGCAGTAATCTTGTACTGTCTCACCCTGATTTCTTCTGATATTTTCGTATTCTGACAATATTTGGAGAGGGTTTTTCTTTACCTCCCATTTGTCTAGAAAACTCCTTTGAAATGCGGTAAGTTCAAGGACTGAGGTGGCACATAAACCTTTATACCATTTCTTAATGTCACCTTTCAAACTTTGGGCAAACAATCTCATTTGAACGTCAGACTCATCTACTTCGTGCAAGTCAAAATAATCATTCATTTTATCAACATGTTGTTGGGCGTTCAAAGGTCACGTTCCATCGAATTGTGGGAGTCTCATTTGATAGTCTTGGGGCATAGCATGAAGAGGTGCGATCAACACCAAGGGAGTATATCTGGCTGCCATGATAGGTGGAGGAGGTGGGGTAACAAACTGGATGATAGGTGAGGTAGCAACCGAAGACGAGGACGAGGAGGGACTGGCTAGCACCAAGGGAGTGGTTTGTGGTTTAGCAGTGGGAGATAGAACTTCAGGAGTCCGGGGTTGCAAAACGGTTGGGTCCAAAATGATTTCAGTCACAAAACTATTGGATATTTTTCTAACCAAGCTTTGTTCGGAAAGGGTGTCAAAGTCATGGTTTTGAAAGGTAACGAGCTCCCCTGAAAAGGAAAGGGACTTATGAAAGGGAGTATGACTTACTGAACCTTCAACAATGGTCTTTTTCCTGAGCAACTGTTCTGGGTTATCTGTTACTATCGCAGGTTCTAGGTCTGGATGAGATCGAGTATAAACTTTCTTGGGAGCCAGATTTCTTTTTGATTTTTATATATATACTTTTTAGTTTTACGAGTCTGAAAATAATATGTACAAAATTTTAATCAACCTCTAAACATTACTTTCTTCTCAGATTTGCAATATTTCAGGAAAAAACTTTTCTTCTAGGGAAAAGAAAACGTGAAGCTATAAATTTTAGTTCTATTCTTCCCCAGTATGGTCGCCACTATGATAGTGATCTGTAAATTTCCTAGCGGTTGTTAGAAAGAAGAAATCTACGAGAGGTGACTTTATCCAACTTCTTTTGAAGCTAGGATCTAGCCCTTCCAACTTCAGAGAGGGATATCTCTATATGATTTAGATATGTTACAAAATTTTCTAAATATTAGGCTAGGTAAATAAATAAGGTGGTTTTGTTGTCATAGCATTTGTCGAGATGGCTGAGATAGTTTACACATCCATTGGGCTATGGGGTCTGTGCCGTAAAAATGAAATCCAAACCAGAAAAACAAAGAAACCTTTCACAGGGCGAGATAATATAATCACTAGATTCTTTAGCAGCATAAATGAGGAATAACAGAAAAGATGAGAAAGACAATTACAACAAAGAAGCAGTTAAGAATTTCTTTATTGTAAAATGAGAAGATAAAACACTAAGATCTTTTAAGTCAGAAATAGGGTATACGAGATAAATCTTGCAACGTCCATTACTTCCAAAGATTAGATTTAGGAAACAGTGTGATAACAAAGCGAGAATAACATTTAACTTAGAGAGAAAAACATCACCAGTGAATACACGCACGAACCCTGTAAAATGCCTCTTTGTATTAATGTGAGATCTCTTCAAAAATATTACAGTCTGATAGCTTGCAGGGCGTAAAAATAAAAAACCCTCAGTAATTCGAAAGATAAAGTATTTATAACCCAAAATTACAAACAATCTTGTCATCAAAGATCAGGACGTGGTAAATCTATTTTTAGCCTAACTAACTTAACAAATTTCAGAAATCTAGGAACTGCTTGATGATGTGTCACAACTACATGTTGTTTTCTAGGTGGACCGCTGGTGAGGCCTCTACACGACCTCATCTGACTGGAAAAATGACTGGGCTGGGACAACTCATCTACTACTCGATCAGATCATAGAGTTCTTCCCATCGATTATGATTGGGAACGTTGACTTTGAGTAGCCTTCGATAAACTTCATCCATTTCTGTGTACTTGGCGAAGGTAGGTTTGGTGACAAAGATGTATCGAATCTCATGTTGAATACTGATGTCCCACTGAAGCGCATCTAGAAATTCCTTGCTAGTGATGCTGCCTTGAATTCCTAAAAACTTTGAACTATCCTTAGCCACATCGGCCAGTCTCTTTTTGTAGTCTCGGAGTGTCATCAATTTGTCATTGATTACCTTCAAACTAGGAAGACCTTTCTTCTGTAGAGCCTCAATCTTACTAAAAAACCTTTGTACCCCTAGGTCCATGGCCTGAACCTTTTCTTCCAGCTGAAGCATTAATTCTCTCTTGGTCAAAACTCTTTTGACCTCAAGGATGGTGTCTATTCTATCTTCAATTTTCAGCTCTTCCAGCTCTTCCCTGGTCTTAGAATTTAGGAACTTGATGATTTCATTAGCCTGTGTGGGCATCTCTCCCAATTCTAATCTGATCTTCTCAATGGCCTGTTTGCTTCTCTGCACCAATTCATTTTTCTGAAACATGCTCTGTATCATTGGCCATATCTCATTCATAGACTTGGTGATGTCTGTCCAGACACTTTCTTTAACTTCGGCCAGAGTTTTATCTGCCACTATTTTCTTTCAGAGCTGTTGTAACTCTTGTTTGCGCTGGTCTGACACCTACTTCTCCTTGGAGAGGATGATCTGATAGGAAGATTTGAGTTATTGAAGGTTCTCAATATCCTTTTTGAGCCTTCTAATCTCTATTTCCTGTAGGTTCATCTTTTCCATAGATTTAGCCAATTCGGCTGTCTTTTCCAGAGATGTCAGTGGATTTGTCGATGAGACTTATATTACTAAAGCTGTGCTCACTCCTGAAATTGGAACTGCACTCAATGGAATGACTTCCATTGGCTTTAGCTGTTCTTTCTCCTTTACTAGCTTCTCCATCTCAACTTCCATTTCCTTTAGTTGTGCATTCTACTCCATGATTAGTTTGAGCATTTCATCTTTTTCTCCTTCTGTCTCTGCTATTTCCTTTGCCTAGGAATCCTCTGTTGGTGGGAGTTTCAATTGTTTCCTTAAGGAGGCTATGTCGGCATTTTTATTTTTAATCATCTCCTCGGCTGCTTTCACGTTTGAGGGATTGTACCCAATATTAAGGACCAATTCCTCAAAAGTCTTGATCCTGTTGTCCTTGGAAAAGGAAAATATCTTCTCCAACTTCAACTGTGTTTGGATGTTGTTCAAGGATACTTGCAATTTGGACGCAGTATTAGAAGCATGTGCCAGTGTATAGAAAACCATTTTTCCTGTTTGCTTGTGTAGATCCACCTGATTGGTCGTATGCACATCCTTAGTCTGGAATTCAAAAGTGGCCCTTTTGTAATCAGTGATTACCTTTGGATCCGAGACCTGTGCTTGGAGGAATGCCATATGCATTCTTCCCTTCTCAATGTCAAACATTGATAGCAGCCTATGTTGTGTAGTTGACGTCTGCTTTTAGAACTGGGTGCAAGTGCTGCTGGTTAGATTCTGATTCCTTTTATTGATTAGATCGTATTTCTCAAAGATGCTTAGCTTCGGTCCTAGCTTGCCTGGCTGGGTGGTTGATGGAGTATTTGTAAATTTCTTCAGCAACGCTGAGGTTATGATATGCTGGAGGCTTGCATTGAGGGGTGGCCTATCAACCTTGGTCACTATAGTAGATGGAAATTCCTTTTCCCCAGTCCGGTCAGGAGATGAACTAGTTTTAGACCTCTTGGTATGCAGTTGGAATTCTTCTGACGACACTTCAGTGACAGGCGGTGACAAATCTTGTCTAGGCCTTTTCTCTTTCAGAACCTGTGGTGTGTTTTTTTGTGATACAGTGGCCGGGGGATCCTGTTGTTCTACTTCGACCAAAGTGTTTGGTTCCCATACTGTCTGGTTTGTGAATTTCTCGACTTCAGGCCTAGATTCGTGGACATACGGGATATTCTTATTTTTCACCCTCATCTTAGAGATAATCCCACACGGATCGTAGTGCCATGTGAAACTCGTGATGAACTTCATTTCCTTCAGCAGCTTTTCTGCTTCCTCTATGGTGCCACGATTGTTGCAGATGAAAGAGCCAATTTTCCCTTTGATTCTAAGTTGTTTTTTCTTTAGAGACACAAAGTGAATATCATCAGAGTTTATCATTTTCGTTATGTACTCTAGAGAAAAAATTCTGATAGGCAGGTATTTAGGCAGCTTATACGGGGCCAAATCGCACCCATATACTCTGATCTCAATGTGATTTTGGTATAAATACCAATCACCAGTCTTGGTGTGATCTGAAAGATGTAGGATCCTCTAAACTTCATCATTAACCCTAGGTTTGGGCCTGCCGCTAAGCATACTTACCACTGGGTGATAGAATTACTCGATGAACTGCTTGAAACTGAACTCTGTGGAGTTGTGCTTGAGTAAGGAGGTCCATGCGGTTACTGCCTGGGGTCTGCCATCTCCATCCATATTCTACATGGAAAAAGCAAATTTGTTCGCTTGGAAGAAAACGAACAAGTACGCCAGTATAGAAGAGTACCGGAACATGCCTTCCGTGACAAAATTGACAAACTGTTCGTGAATATTGTTCACCAGAAACATGCTGAAGTCAAACTGGGTAGTGGGCTTCTCATCGGTGGAGAAAATGGACAAAAATCCCAGAATGGGTTCATCTACCCACTGATCTGAATAATAACCCAACAAGGCTCATAGGGACGAGATAATCTGGTTTCCTTTGGTCGAAAACATGGAAGAAGGATAAGGGGGATTTGTAGCGGGGAATTGAGCGGATGGTGGGAGGAAAAGCTCAAATATTTGAGCTCTTTGAGGGAAAGTCATCTTCTGGTGTAATTCCGTGAGAATTTCAAGGTTAAAAGGTGATGCAAAGTCAGCTCGGGATATTTGCATCATTTGGTCGATGGTTTTAGGCGTGATTAGGAAAATAACTTCTCCAGACGAGGAAACAATGGCTCTTTGCTTGTGAATGTAGTGGGCTTGGCACTTGAGGGAAAACTCTGGAAAGAGGTGAATCTGAGGAAAGAGATACAGGGGTAGGTTGGACTCCCAGAGTCCAATTTCTTCACTCTGGTCCAGGAAAACTTCTTTGAGCCACGACTGAAGGTCTACGAAATTGAAATCACACTTTGTATCTGCGATTAGGTGATCTTTGTCGCCCAGTGGAATCCTGTCGAGGTCGACAGGAGGTGGGAGAAATAGATTCTCCTCTCCTTCTGCTTGTTTTGACTTTGGCACCATTATTACAACAATACCTGCAAAAAACAATGTTAGCGGGGACGACTGTAGATGGGGGCGACTGACTAAAACGAAGAAAAACGGTGTAAAATTCTCTAGTGCGATGAGTGGGTAAATGGTGAAAGAAAGCGGAGTGAGGGTATTTTTGAGTAAACGGGTGTTTGTTGGGCATGGGGGACAGGTCAACTAGTTAACGGATAGGTGATCTAGTAATAAATGGCCAACAGATCACTTAGAGCGTGAGATGGCAGGTAACAATGACTGAGGAATACAGATGGGTGAAGTGGTGGCTACCGATTGGGGTAAAAATCATGGTGAGGGGTCTCTCCATGAGTGAATGGGGGGAAGGACTGACATAAATTATGAGATGTGACTCTTTTGGAAAGGTGGATGATGACATCAAGAGGTGACGAAGGTATGTCAGATAGTAGGAGGCGGTGGGACTCGAGACCGGTAGAATCATGCCACGTATAGATAGGGGCTCACCAGAGGAAAGATTCCATTCTAG
>ML781807.1:532546-571979 GCA_009831015.1 Picea engelmannii
CCCCCCCCCTCCATTAAAGATAGAACGGTCGGGGGATTTTGGAATCATCTGATCACCATAGATCTGGGTGTAATTATCTGAACCATTGATATATGAGTGGAGAATAAGTGAGGGCGTGGAGAATACATGCACCAGATAACTTAGGATAAGTGCATTTCTTAGGTTTTTTCCAAGGCTTTTCATGTATACACGACCACGGGGCTAGACCAACACAATTTTTAAGCATCTGAAACATGGTGCAACATTGATCATCCAGCTGGTTTTATTGAAGTAAAGAAACTAGCCTATATTCTAACCTATCTTCCTATGACAATTAACCCAGATTAGACTGTTGGGCTAAGAACTTACTCTACCCTGGGGCTATCTGACCAAGATTAGACAGTCTGGCCAGATTTATTCACTAATATAACCTAGATACTTTGGCTAAGATTGAACGGTTTAGCCAAACTTATTCACTAACCCTATCAACATCAATTTAAAAAATAACTTGGCCATGTTTGAAAGGTATGGACCAAGTTACTATTATTGCATTGGGCTTTATTGAAATTCTTTTATGCCCTCTTTTCTTTTTCTTTTCTTTTTTCTTTTTCTTTTTCTTTCTTTTCAAATTATTTGCAGAATGAAAAATCATTTGTCAACAAAAACACTAGAGAGAGATAATATTCCAGTCACCTGTTGATCCTATAACTTATAGGGTGATAACAGAAACCAAAGCAACACAAACCAAAAAAGTCGAAAATATAGAGACACAAACTTCAACTAGGGAGTGCGAAAAAACAATGGGAGGTTTTAGTTTAGAGAAAGAAATAAAAAAAATTAAGATCCTGATGCCCCTAGTTGATCTTGCTAAGAATCCTATTTATAAAAAGTAGATCACTAAAATGATTAACTTTTCAGTTGCGGAATGTCATGCAGATGTAATAAATTTACAGGATGAAAATCCTACCATTATGTTTGGTCCACATATTGAAAACGCTAAGGATCCTGTAGCTACTTTCTATATTACCTTAACTGTGCATGATCATTTACTTCATAATTATATGTTATATTCTGGGGCTTCTCACAACTTAATGCCTAAAGCTATCATGGAAAAGTTGGGCCTTGAAATCACTAGACCTTATCGAGATTTATATTCTTTTGATTCTAGAAAGGTTAAATGTCTAGGCATGATCAAAGATCTAGTAGTAAATATTGCACGAGTTCCAGTAATGAGCATCCTTATGGATGTAGTTGTTGTTGATGTACCTGCCAAGTACAACATGCTTTTATCCAGGTCTTGGGGTGCAAAACTTGGAGGAACACTTCAGCTGGGTATGACATACACAACTATCTTGATTTTTGGTGGACAATTTACTCGGTTCTACAAAGAGACTAGACTGGCATATATTGTAAGTGACCCTCTAAACCAAAATAATTATCCAGTCTACATTGCTGATCAAGATTTAGGAAACTGTATTTTATATTTAGACGATGATTTTGATGACTGTATAGAAGAGGAAAATAAAAAATTAGAAAAATTACCAAAAAATGTAAATACTCGAAAAGGAATTTGGAAAATGTTTTTTGATGGCACTTCGTCCTGTGAAGGGGCAGGTGTAGGAGTGTTACTTGTGGCACCTGAAGAAGAATATGTCATTCCCTTCTCTTATAGACTACAATGGGAAATCGTTTATACAAATAATGTTCGTGAATATGAGGCTCTGGTTTTAGGATTGGAGGCTGCTAACAAGCTAAAAATTGAAGATCTAATAGTTTATGGTGATGTAGAACATATCATAAAGAAAATAAAGCAGCAATATCAGGCTAAACATCCGAGATTAAGGTCATAAAGAAATTGTGCCTGGGATCTATTCGAGAATTTCTTCTCATCTTTCAACATCCATCATATCCCAAGAACGGAAAATCAACAGGCATATTCTTTGGCCAAAGAAGCTGTGAAGTTTGTGCCTCCTACTGTCCTAAAGCTAAAGTATCACATAGAGATGAGACACAAATCATCAATCCCAAATAATGTGCAACACTGGCAGGTCTTTGAAGACGATGAGCAGATTAAACAATTTCTAGAAATGGTTGATGAATTCTCCGAGACTCATATAGATCAAGAAAACGAGAACGATCCTATCTGGATCATGCAAGAAGATGAAGATCCTAAAAAGTTCCAAGATAAGATTGCGAATCATCAGATGCTAGTACTTAAGAATAATTAGATACCCAAATGTTTGATACCGTTGGAAAGACTATTTGACAAAGACGATATACCCTTGAATTCTACCCTACAACCTCAACTTGAGGAAGTTTAGGACTGTGACATAGGGACTAATTAAGAGCCTAACATAGTCAAGCTATCTAAATATCTTCCAGCTCAGGTAAAGAATCAATATGTCGAATTGCTTAAGAAATACAAAGATGTCTTTGCCTGGTCATACGATGATTTAAATACTTATGATACCTATGTGATAGAACATAATATCCCTTTGAAACATGGTATCAAACCTTTTATACAAAAGTTGAGACAGATAAACCCTATTCTCTTACCTGTAATATAAAGAGAGTTCAAGAAGCTTCTTGACGCAAAGATCATTTTTCCGCTTAGATATTCTGAATGGGTAGAAAATCTCGTACCTGTCAGGAAGAAAAGTGGAGAAATTAGGCTTTGCGTAGATTTCAGAAATTTAAATCAGTCATCCCTAAAGGATAACTACCCACTGCCAAAGAAGGACTATGTCCTAGAAAAACTAGTAGGAGCTAACAGGATGTTGATGATTGATGACTTCTTAGGTTATAACCAAATTTTCGTTCACGAAGATCATAAATAAAAAACTGCATTCACTACTCTATGGGGAACTTTCATTTATGATAAAATGTCGTTTGGTTTAATGAATGCAAGTGCCACCTTCCAAAGAGAAATGAATATAGCGTTCATCAGTGAGAGAGATCATTGTTTCGTTAGTTACTTATATGATCTAACAATCTTCTCTAATTATGATACAAAACATCTAGTCCATCTCAAACAGACTTTTGAGAAATGTCGAAAATTTGGTTTGTCTCTTAACCCTAAAAAGTTTCATTTTTCTATGCAAGAAGGAAAACTTCTGGGTCATGTCATTTTGAAAGAGGGAATTAAGGTTGATCCCAAGCATATCGAGGCTATTGATACAATAAACATTCATAGAAATAAAAAATAAATCCAATCCTTTTTAGGGAAAATATTTTTTTAAGAATATTTATCCCTAACTTTGCTGAAATTGTCAAATTGATCATAGATATGCTGAAGAAAGAAAGTGAAATCAAATGGTCCGCCGAAGCTAAGGTGTCCTTTGAACGAGTTAAAAAATCTATAAGCGAAGCTCCAATACTAGCTAGTTTTGAACATACTAAAGAATTCTAGAACTTCTCTATCACATCTGAGCATACTATCGCAGTTGTACTCCTGCAAATGAACAAAGAAGGTTTTGAATAGCCGATAGCCTTTTTCAGAAAAAGTCTCAGAGAGGTCGAAACTAGATACAACATACTGGAAAAAAAATCCTACGTGATGGTCAAAGCTCTCAAATCTTTCAGAACCTATGTACTACATTCCAGAATAATCATCTATGTGTCGACAAGCTCTATCAAAGATATATTGGTTCAGCCAGAAAGTGATGGTAGGAGAGGTCAGTGGTTAGCCAAAATTCAAGAGTTCGATCTAGAGGTTAAACTGACCAAACTGGTTAAAGGTCAAGGCCAAGAAAAATTATTAGCAGAGTTGAATTTTAGAGCACTTGAGATAAACCACCTAGAATCACATGATTCTATTCCAGACATGGGAGAGCTAGATGAACAAGACCCTGCAGTTCATATTGAAGAGAAATATTCTTCCTCCGAATGGTATTGTGACATCGTTGCATATCTCCTCACTCTTTAGTGCCAGAGCGATATAACTCTAGAAAAGGCCATAAATTTAAAACTACATGCAGTTAAGTACTTTATTATCGAAGGAAAATTGTACTAGAAAGACACCCTGGGTTTCTTGCTACGTTGCCTAACCAAGCCTGAAACAAAAGATGTCACAAATGAATTTCACAAGGGAGTGTGTGGAGGACATAACTCTTGGAGGGCCATGGCCTACAAGATACTAAGAGTTCGATATTACTGGCCAAAGCTATTTACAGATGTGAATGCCAAAGTAAGAGCCTGCCACCCGTACCAAGTGTTCTCTGACAAACAAAAATTCCCTGCATTACCTTTGGTCATAGTCAAAACAAAAGCTCCTTTTAAACAATGGGGTCTAGACTTCATCGGAGAAATTCACCCACAATCAAGTGCCCAACACAAATGGATTCTGACTGCTACAGACTATGTCACGAAATGGGTGGAAGCCATAACAACTTGGAATGCCACAGATTTGGTGGTTATTAATTTTTTGGAGGAGAACATCCTATCCAGATTTTGCTATCCCCAGAAAATAGTTACAGATAATTCCCAAGCATTAAAATTCATGGCAATGATAAGTTTTTGTCAAAAATACAACATCATGCTGGGGCATTCTACATCTTACTACCCTCAGGGTAATGGGTTGGCCAAATCGTCCAACAAAAGTTTGATGAATATAATCAAGAAAGTATTAACTGAGAATAAGAAGTCTTGACACTTTCACCTAAAGTATGCCTTATGGGAAAATCAGATCGGCACTAATAAATCAATAGGCATGTCTCCTTTCCAAATGGTTTATGGCAGTGATGTTGTTATCCCTATTAATTTAGCTCTTCCAATGATGAAGTTGTGGCAAGATGAAAATGAAGAGATAAATGATGTAACTAGGAGGATAAATCAAATAATTGAAGTCCAACAAAACAGGGCCGAAGTCGATGACAAACTTCAGAAATATCAAGATAATATGAAATCCCTTTTCGACAAAAAAACAACAGACAGGGTATTTCTTCCTAGGGACTTAGTGTTGAAATGGGATGATAGGAAAAAATATGTGGGAAAACACGACAAATTTGATCATCTCTGGTTTGGGCCGTTCATAATTGCATCTACAGAGGGGAAGAATTCTTTCCTACTGGAAAATCTAGATGGGAAATTTGTTTACGCCCCTATCAATGGGCTCTATATGGAACATTTCATGCAATAAACATGTTCTACCGCACCATTGTATATATCAGTTTGGTTTTGTTTGTTTCTGCATTTTGTTCCTTTCTGTAGGTTATTTTAATTTTTGATTTTAACTAAAACTGGATTTATTTAAGAAAAAATAAAATATGTGTACTGCATATCATTTCTATGTTGCAAAATTATCTGACTATTTACTTTTTGCAAAATTTTATTATCATATGGAAAAAAAGGAGGTATTGAAATACAATGCTCAGTTTTCAGAATATTTCTTTTCTCTCGAAACAGGTGATAAATAAATAATTGTTTTAGTTGAAAATACCAATAAAATTCTAGGTATGAACTTCTATATTTATTCTTCAGACCAAAATGCTAAAAATAATATCTTATAAAGTCCTAGTAAGGTAGTACTTATGTGAAAAATGATCACCTGATCGAAGATTAAAAGGATATAGATCTCTAGACTTCAGAATCAAGAGAAAATAAAAACAAAAGAAACTTGATAATAAAGAAGTGGGATTAGATGGAAATAAGATCCTTTTCAAAACCTTTGACTCCTCGTTCTATTCCCATCTAGCATATCATAAAGATTTTATTCTATCCTGATTCACACTCCATGACCTTAAATCTTCACAGAAAGAAAGATTTCGCCTTGACTCGCCAAGCTTAAAAAACCAAATCTTCAAAATAAGAGTGGGAGAAAATCTTTATGATTCCTCTAATTTTAACTAAAATAAAGTATGTCTAGGATAATCCTCACTACTTTATCCCTTCTATCATATTTGAACTGATTAATTTCACTCAAGAGAAATCCATGGAAAATAAGATTCTCCCGTAAGAACTCCCCTATAGGTGAGGGTGTTTTGAAGGTCGAGAGAGGATTAGTCGAGAGTAAATCAAAGTGGGTTGACAAACCTTCATCGCTAAATTATAAACAGATATCATCCCATGTATGATGTATATAAATTTATTTCCCCCACTTCCGAAATATTAAAATATAAAACAGATGGTGAAAGGAAATTCGAAATTTGATTGCCCCCATCTTGTCCAAAAGAGATGATGAAAGGAAATTCATTTAAATGATTGCCCTCATCTCAGCAAAGCGCAAATTGAAGTGGTGAAAAGAAATTCAATGAGAAATGTAGATAACTTCATCGAGGTACTGAACAGGCTCACTGGCAGTGAAGTAATGTCTATGATATATGCAAGGCTGTTATACATGTATATAATATACTCTGGTAGCTAGTTCTCTTTTCAACAAGATTTACATTCTAAACCAATAGGGGACTCCCTAAACTAAATTATTAAATTTACTTTACCTTAATGCGAAAAAAATTGACCAAAGGCTGATAGATCGGTTAAGGTTGTTTTGATTATCTTAAATAGATTTGAAGTTAGTTTCAGGAAAAGGGAAACTATTAATAGCCTAAACTCAAGATCGGTGAATGAGTGAGTTTGTGAAAGTTTTCTGAGACAAGGCTGAAGTCTAATTTCTTTCTATATGATTTTTCAAAGGTTTTTCTTGGAAACCTAATGATGACTGCATTAACCCAATAGAGGCGATTGGTTTACTGTCCTTCCATGCCTTGCATGGAGACACGATCCCTAGATGGAGCCTATGTTGGAACATATTTAAAATTTTAAGCCTTAAGGCACACACAAGGTCCACCATCGATTAAGTTTCCTCGTCGATTGAACGATCCATTTTCCCTGAGTTTTTGGAGCCGTGTGATTGTTAAAATTGGTTAAGCCTCTAGAAACTGCTTCAGAGTTTTGGGCTTCGAAGTTTCGTGCTTCGGGTGTTTCACCATGTAGCAACTCCAAAGTCCCGATGTTCGAAAAGTGTTCTAAGGATCCTAGTCCCAATACACATGTACCCCAATAAGATTTGACACATCATTACGGGTAATGGCTTGTCGAAATGGTAATAAAGTTAATTTGTTGACGCACAAAACCATAAATACCTAAAAGATAATATTCAATTAAAAGTTAACTAGTATCTTCACACATCTGGAGTTCGGATATTCACCATTCATCACACTTTAGATTCATGAAGTCCAAACTCCCAAAATAATGTAAACACTAAGCACGGTTAAATAAATTTAAAGATAATGAGCCGATGATTAATCGCTTCATGATTTCGAGTTTCGAGAATCCTATCTCAAGCTATTATCAAATATCCCAAAGTCCGAAAACCTGAAAAGAATTAAATTTAAGTATGATTAATTAATGGGTTAAATACTATTGTCTCGTGATTAACTTTTCACTCAATCATAGCTCAAGTAAATTCAAATTTAATTCATCCAATCTCCCGGTCATGAACCACCAAACATTAATGGCATTAATAATGGATCTACGGCATTGATTTCAAAGAAGATCACAGATCACCACCTAGATATTTTCATTAAGGAAAGTGAATAAATCGTCAGTAAAGGTATTCATAAAACCAATGCACTTAAGGTGAATAATGAAAATAGAGTTTGAATTCTCATTTGCATTTCTCGCAGAACAAGTTTTAGCAAGCTCAGAAATTTACGCATTTCTCTGTAACAGGTAGCACAGTTCTGAGCTTACCACTATCATGGCTCCACGGAAAATAGCTAAAGAAGCTGGTGAAAACACAAACCCAAAAACAGACATCCTCTCAAACACCATGCTGATAGTTGTAGATATCATGAAAACCTGGATGCAGGTGTTCGATATCCTGCAACATGAATTGATGAACTACCTAGAATAATTGGGTTATGAGGTGACTGAAATGCAGGCAACGAAACTCAAATATATATCTCAATCAGATTTGCATAAGATAGCCGCGCAGACGAGGTTGATGCCATATAACGACATGATAGGCTGGACCCTAGAGAATGTTAATGTCTCAACCAGAAGAATCCACAATTCACAAAAAATTGTTGTTGGGTCTTTCCGACCAGAGCATATACAAATGATGTACAAATTATCCCATGTTTTCAAACACAATTACAATGCAGATTTCCTAAAAGAGTTCAACGAAGAAGAATGAATGCAATATGGAAAGCACTACCTTGACTTGATCAAGGGCTGGTGGGCACGCCCTGAGAAGTTCAGAGAATACACCCATGGCATATATGTCACTGTGTCACTAGACGTCCATATGATGTATGTGGCAATGATGTTATGTAGACTTTTCGGGAGAGAAAACTCTTCTCACTTCCTACTACCATGGGTACCAATCATGCATGAAGTTGTAGAAGGTTTTTCTTTCAATTGGGCCAAGATATTATCAGAAAGTTTGGCCAAGAAAATCATAGACTATCAGTCATTGAAAGACAAAGGGAAACCTTCCTCTTTCTACATGTCATCATACATTATGGATGCCATTTTCTTTATGACGTTGTTTCCTCTGATGAGCTAGAGCTCGACTCTGACCATCACTATGCCCATGCATTTATATCACTCCAACCTATGGGATGATAAAGAAAAATATTTCTTCTACGAAATCTGCAACTATGTGGTGGTGTCGAGGAATATCAATCTCTACGGTTTCCCGCCTCCTAGGATGTTTGATAAAATTATGACTAACTTGGGGAAAATAGTGGACTGGTATACTGAGGAACATTTCTCCTACATCAGGGTTTTTGGGTGTTCAGTTCCCCCACATGCTTTACCAAAGTTTCTACCAGATTGGTTGGTGTGCCGGGAGGTGGCATATCAAACTGTGACAGGAGGAATCAACAAAGAATTAAAAGCAACGCAGAAAAAGGTATGGCCAACTTTTCCTTTACAATTTGGTATGTTCTCATTATTAGATTTTGGCCACTCCAAAGTGGAGGTCACAGCCCTAGAATACATTAAGATGGTCAATATTGAATTCAAGAAGCATGATCCCCATAATATCGTGACAAACCACCTCGATCTATACAATATAAAGAGATACGAGCATGAAGACTCCCCACAGGAAATATTTCAGGGAGTAAGGTTGTACTAGGATGTGTTGAGAAGAGTCTAAACTTTGGCTTCAGGTCAATTAGCCGAGTTCTATAATTTACCTAAATTATTACAAGGAGAAACCCATACACCTCCATCTACACAGGAAGTTGTGACCGAGGGTTTAGAAACAGGAAGTTATAGTGGACAAGACACTTAGGAAAATTTGAAGAAAACTGAGGTTTTAACACAGAAAGTGGACATTGCATTTTAAGATCCGCCTGGTAATCAAGCGAGAGTTCAATATGAATATTTGATAAAAGAGGGACAAGATACATCACCATCCACACCAAACAAATCATCTACCGACACAATAGGGAAACAACCATCCAACAAGATAGGTTTCCCTATCAAGTCATTTATACCCTTACAATCCAGCCAAGGAAATCTAAATGTTGAAGTCATATTCATAGAAGATATTACTTCAATTACCGCAGAAGAAATTCCTCCCTCAAACTTCTTTTTCAAAAATAAGAGGAGGGCCATAGTGAAAAAAGAGACGCATCAAAAGGATGGTGCAACCATCAAAATACATAGAGTGTTGTATGATGGACATGCTTTAGATGAGACAGATTTCACAATGGAAATGGCAGGCTCATTGGGGGATTTCGCCATGACAAATCAGTTGTCGGTAGGAAATATCATGGAGCAACTAAAACAAAGGAATCTATTGGTAAGATATTTGCAGGACCAGAAGGAAACTGTGGAAAGAGATGTGAGGAATCATATGAATAAGGATTTTGAAAAGATCTGACTGGATAGATGACTAGGGTTGGACACCTCATTGTCTACTCGATTAGATTGCAAAGCTCTTCTCATTGAAGGTTACTGGGAACACTGACTTTGAGTAATCTTCAGTATTCTTCATCCATCCTTGTGTACTTGTCAAAAATTGGCTTGATGATAAAGATGTACCGGATCTCATGTTGTATATTAATGTCTAAATGTAAAGCATCTAAGAATTCCTTGCCCATGATACTGCCTTGTATTCTTGAGAATTTTGAGCTATCCTTAGCCATAGTGGCTAGTTTCTTTTTGTAATCAGCAAGCGTCATTAACTTGTCATTTATAACTCTCAAACCAGGAAGGCCTTTCTTCTGCAGAGCTTCAATCTTGCTGAAAAATATTTTCACTCTTGCATCCATGGTCTGGACCTTTTCCTCCAGCTGTAACATCAGTCCTCTCTTGATCAGGACCCTCTTGACCTTAGGGATGGTCTCTATTCTATATTCAATCCTCAACTCCTCTATCTCCTCTCTGGTTTTGGAATTCAGAAATTTGATGATCTTAGTAGCTTCTGTGGGCATATCTCCCAGTTCTGCTCTTATCTTCTCGATAGCCTGTTGAGTCTTTTGCACCAGTTCATTTTTCTCGAACATGATTTGTATCATCGGCCATATCTCATTTATGGACTTGGTGATATCCATCCAGACACTTTCTTTGACCTCAACAAGTGTTTTTCCTACCACTGTTTGCTTTTGAAGCTATTGCAATTCCTGTTTTAGCTTGTCTAAAGTTTGTTTCTCCCTAGAGTAGCTGGTTTGGAAGGAATATTTGAGTTCCTAAAGGTTCTCAATCTCCTTTTCGAGTCTACTAATATTTGTCTCTTGCAAATTCATCTCTTCCATGGATTTAGCAAGTTCAACTGTTTTCTCTAGAGTTGTCAGTGGAGTTGCCAAAGGAATTTTTGCTACAGACATTGTGCTCACTCCTGTGAGTGGAACTGTGCTCAGTGGAATGACTTCCATGGGATTTGACTACTGCTTCTCTTTCACTGGATTCTCCAATTTTGCTTCTATTTCCTTCAACTATGCATTTTTCTCCATGATGAGCTTGAGCATCTCATCCTTTTCCCCTTCAGTATCTGCTATTTCCTTCACCTGTGAATCTTCTATTGGTGGTAGTTTCAACTGTTTCCTTAGAGATGCTATATCGACATTTTTCTTCTTGAGCATCTCCTCGACTGCTTTCACATTCAAGGGATCATATCAAATCTTGAGGACCAGTTCTTCCAATGTTTTAATCCTGTTATCCTTGGCAAAGGATGATATTTTTTCTAACTTCAGCTGCGTTTGGACATTGCTCAGATATGTCTGTAATTTTGTGGTTGCAGTGGAAGCACTTGCCAATGTGGAGAAAATCATTTCCCCAGTCTACCTGTGCAGATCCATTTGATCAGTAGGATGCACATCTTTAGTTTGAAATTCAAACGTTTCCCTTTTATAATCGATGATCACTTTTGGGTCTAGCACTTGCACTTGCAAAAATGTCATGTGCATTCTACCCTTCTCAGTGTCGAATGCAGACAACAGTCTGTGTTGTGCAGTTGATGTTTGCTTCCAGAACTGAGCATATGTGGTGTTGGTCAGCATCTGATTTAAGCACAACGTCTGGTGTTGGTCCAGAAAGACTTGCCAAAAATAGATCTGGGCGGCCACTCTCCGACCGTTCATCTATGCATTGTGCTTAACTGTGAGCGTGAAGGCATATGTGCCCCGAAAAACTTAGGATAAGTGCATATCGTGGGTTTTCCCAAGATTTTCCATGTTTTTATCACCGAGGGGTTAAACATCAAACCTTTTGAACCTCAAAGATATAGTTCAACAATGATCATCATGCTTGTTTTATTGAGATAAAGAAAACTACCCTATGCTCTAACCTAATTACCTATGAAAATTATTCTAGATTAAACTATTGGACTAAGAAATTACTCTATCCTAGGGTTATCTAACCAAGATTAGGTAGTTTGGTCAAATTTATTCACTAACCAACCTAAATCACTTGGCTAAGATTAAACAGTTTAGCCAAGTTTATTCACTACTCCTATCAACATAAATTTAAAAGAACTTGGCCATGCTTGAACGGTATGAACCAAATCATTTTTATTGCATGGGGCTATATCGAATTTCTTTTATGCCCTCTTTTATTCTTTTTCTTTCTTTTCTTTTCTTTTTCATTTTCTTTTTTCCAAATTATTTGAAGAATGGAAAATCATTTGATAAACAAAAAACACTAAAGAGATAAAATTTCAGTCACCAGTTGATCCTATAAATTATAGGGTTATAACACACACCACAACCCACACCTCCAACAACCACCTATGTATGGAACACCTCAGTTTATGTCGGTATATGGAGGAACCCCTTATTATACTCCTCTCCCTTATCAACGACCATATCCTGTTGCCCCCCCCTCCACCCATAAGTGGACCCCCCCAGGCACCCCCGGTACGCCCACCAACCCAACCAAGTTCTGGTACCCCCTCTACATCTACTTACACCCTAAGCACTAGTGAAAGTGCCACGCCTTCCTATTTAACCTACAAATCATTACCAAAACATAATCCGTACTTCCCATTTCCTGATCCTCCCCCATATATTGTTTCTCCACAAGGAAAACTACACTTTGGGGTTAATTTTGTTCAACCCTCTCCCATTCAACAATATCAAAATTTTGAACAGCCGAATATGGCTAATCCGACCCATTCGTCAAACAATGCCAAAAAGAAAGAGAAAACCTAAAACAAAAATAATATAGGACCAGGAGCGAATCACTCCCAACAAAACCAACCTACTGGGGGCAACCAGAATCCTCAAGAAGGCAATAATAACAAACGCCAAGGGAAGAATAACAACAATCTTCGGACAAACTTCCCTTGTTCCCTTTGTGGTGAGTATGGCCATTATACTCACCATTTCCCTCAAATTGATGACTTTAAATGGATGAAATAATCCAGAAGTGGACCACGTCCCCTTGCACCGCCTACTCCTCAGCAGGCCCCACAACAATATGCGCAACACACCCCCCCCCCTAGTTGTGTTATAAAACCCCATACCACACCAAGGGGTAATGAAAACCCAACAAGATATGCATCCAACCCCACCATAGATGGGATAATATGCAAACCCAGGCACTCCTACAGATCATACTATCCTCCTCACAAGTGAGGAAGAAGTCCTTCTACAAACACACAATCATCAATACAGTGCACCCGCCGACTCTGCTCCCACCACCTTGGAAGAAAACCCAGTCACAATTGACCCCCCTCTGATGATTCCATGCCCTAATACTGATACACCTCTTTGTATTCCTTGCATCCCATTACGAAGGAATTTTAGCGACCCTTAGGCTAGGGTGACACACAATTACAGTCTAGTCTATCATTGATGAAGGTGCATCCACATGCATCATGTATAAAATAGTATGGTAGAAGCTGGGTTCCCCTGTTCTCATCCTATCAACCATAACTTTGAGAGATTATGATGGATGAACATCCTCTCCTGAAGGGATCTTTCAAAATGTCCCTGTTGAACTCCTGGGAAAAAATATCCTCATTGACATTGAAGTTATGGATGCTCCACTTGATTACAACATTTTTTTGGGGCATAGCTACATGTATGTGATGAAGGCTATGGCCTCTTCCGTGTTTCACACAATGATGTTCCCCCACAATGGGAAAATCGTCACCATTGACCAAGTGTCACATTATGAGCCCAACCATTCCTCCAACATCGATAACATCTTACCTTTCGTTCACACCAATCTTGAGACCTACCCACTCATTGAGATGGTTCACAGAATTTTCAAAGACCCATCCTATCTAGGGACATACCATGGAGCACCTCCGCTCATACATCCCTCAGCCCAAGTATGTGTCATCTCATCCAATGGAATAGAAACTGGAGATACCATTCCTCCCACAGAGACTTCATTACTATATGATGTCCCACTAGTCACATAGCTCCTTCCTCAAGACTCCCTTGAGAACCCTCCAGCTTCCCCTGTTCCTAATTATACCCCCCCTCAGGGCCACATTCCGGTTTGGGAGACAGTCCCCCAAGCCATTACCCAAATCCCCTTATTTTACCCCTCGTGGGGTGTACAATCTTTCCAGGTAGCCGCAATGCTTACCCTTCCCAATATGGTGTTGGGAATTCTAGTATGGTATCTACATCCACCTGAGATGGTCCCTCAACCATCCCTCCCTCCCCAAACAGAAGGAACCCCGATGCAGATTCCAATACATACTCCAACCACACCACCCTCACCCCCACTCGCTAACACCAATACTATAGTTGGGGGCAGAAGGAAGAAGAAAGAGCCCAACGCTCCACTTCCCCCATGAGTTTAGCCTCCTTGCACACTATGTGAGAAAGACGAACACCCCACTAATAAATGCCCATCCCTCCCTGAGATACGCAATTTAATTCAACTACCTCGGGAAACGACACCACTGATCGCTTCCTCAAGTTCACCCAGTACTACCACCACTGCATCCCCTACTACAGGTAGCAAAGGTTTGTGAACCAAATTCGGATGTGCCATCTGTTCAGAGTATGGCCATTACACCCACCATTGCCCAATGTTACCTCAATTTTGACAGACGCTAAAAACAATCCACTGTAGCTTCCAGCAAGAACCTCCTCCATCCGCATAATCTCACACACAAGTCACTGAAATCCACTATGTCACGACCTCAATCAACGAACAGATGAGATGTCCTTGCTCTCTCTGTGAATCGCTCGACCATTTCACCTACCAGTGTCCCATGATTATTGAATACAGGTATCGACAAATGGCCCTGATTCAAACTCCTCCCATTGCTTCACCACTAGCAACACTGGTTGTTCCCCCTACTCCCTCTCCCGATATAGTTTATATCTTCTCCCCTGAGCCTAAGGGACTGCCCACCCCTCCATGGTTCATAGATAGCCTAGAGGAGGATTTGCCCCCAAATCCCCCTAATTCTCCCATTCATTTCCCCACATAAATCTTATGCCCGAATTCCATTTTCAACCCACAATATCTCGATATTTGGTTTATGTCAAGCAAACCCATGCAACCCCCTTGCATCAATCCCCCTACCTTTTCACCATAAGATAACAACATGGTGACAGTCACCAATATTATTCCCCTGGATCCACTATATTCTCGATAGTTCTACTGCAACGAAGACATCCTCGAGGAATTAACTTCCCCCGAATGCTTATGGGATCCACTCCATCACCGAGTGATCTTTCTCTCATAGGACGCCTTTGAGCCTCCTAAACACAACACCATGTATGCAATTGAATCCAAATATTTTATCCCATCAGGGAATATATACTGGTCAATAACCCTGTACCTTCCCCCGACGCTTTTGAAGAAGGAAACATGGCCAACACTTTCCCCACTATCAAAATTGATATTTCCATCAAACCTGGAGTTATAGAGGAAATCACCATCAGCGCTGCATGCCCTCCTGAAGATATCTTAGCTTACAAAGCCCTTTTTCAGGAATACCAGGACATTTTCTCTTGGTCATACACGGAGATGCCCAGCCTCAATCCCTCTATTGTCGAACATTGTATTGACACCTGGCCTGATATCACCCCCATTCGTAAAAAGCAACGCCCACTGCATCCATCCAAAGTAGTGGCCATCAAAGGCGAAATTGACAAATTATGTGCTACAGGGTTCATATACCCCATCGCATATATGTCATGGGTCTCCAACCCTGTCCCCGTTAACAAAAAGCAGGGCATTATCCGTGTCTGTATGGATTTTCATGATCTCAATCACGCTTGTCCCAAAGACAATTTTCCAACACCCTTTATCGAAAAAATTATCGATGATTGTGCTGGCCACGAAGCTTTGTCCTTCATGGACAGTTTCTTTGGCTACAACCAAATTCAGATCCACCCAACTGATCTATACAAAATCGTATTCACTACCCCCTGGGGTACTTTCACCTATCATGTCATGCCCTTCGGCCTCAAGAACACTAGTGCCACTTTTCAAAGGGCCATGACATAAATCTTTCATGATATAGCTCATATCATCCTCGCATACTTGGATGACCTCACCGCCTGATCCAAGACACACACTCAACATATCGAGGATTTATGAATCATCTTCCAAAGGTGTCGTCAATACAATATCTGCTGCAAACCCTCTCAAGTGCGTATTCTGCATCACCCCCGACCGCCTCCTTGGGTTCATTGTTTCCCAGCATGGCATTACCATGGACCCCCTCAAGGTCTAAGCCATCAAGGATCTTCTCCCACCATGAAATTTATGCCAACTACAAAGCTTACAAGACAAAGCTAACTTTCTACGATGCTTTGTCCCAGATTATGCCACTCGCGCACATGGCTTCCTTCACTTGCTATGCCACAACATCCCATTTCAATGGGATGAACATGCCTAATCCGCTTTTGACGAACTTAAAGGGGCACTCTCCAACACCCCATTGATTAGTCCACCCAACTATGATCGTGACTATATCCTCTACTTATTGGCATCAACCATCTCAGTAGCAGGAGTTCTCATCCAATTAGGGTGTTACCCATAATTTTGGTCATCATGATGATGTATTGATGATGGTGTACTCAAGCTCTTCATTAGAAATTTTTCCTAAGAAAATTTACCTTCATCTCTTTTCAGAAATCACATTTTTGAGGAGGTTCGCAGGCTGCCAATACATTTGCCTGCGACAATGCATGATTCTCGCAGGATGCCTTAAGCCAGGGTGCGATAAGTTCGCACTGTGTCTAACTGCTAGGGTGCGAACTCTTTCTAAAGAAGGGAAAAAGATGAATTCTTGAATCTTCTAGAAGGGAATCTTCTAGAAGGATGAGATGGCATTCGAATGGTTATCTAAGTACTGGATTTCCTGATATTTTGGGATCATTCTTATCCAAGTAACTAATTCATTCTCTCCTATATATTGAGGGGATTCTCATGAAAAAGGTTAGAATCAAAGAAGATTAAGTGAGACATTGGAGAATTGGTGAAAGATTGTATGAAGGACTGAAGCTACAGCAGCTTGGGAACTCCAGCAAGTTTATCAAAGGTGGTTGATCTTCTTCATGCAAGTGACAAAGTGTGTGTGTCAGAGCTAAGGGCCATCGAAAGGAATATTGCAACATCAAGGCTCAGGTTGTAATCTTTACTTTCCATCAATATGATACAGTAATGTGTCCCTTTCCCATAAAGTTAGTTCCACTTTATTGTATAACTCCTTGATCATATACATAGATTGACTATTGAATAGATTGAGCTTTCTTCACTTCGGTTGGTTTGTATTGTTTTGATATTGACTGTACGAGAGAACTAAAGCGAAGCAAGAGAAAAAAAGACCAAAGGAAGCGATCATAAGGTATGTTCTTTAATCGTATCTCCTAGTACATTCAATAGTTAAAATCTAGGGAAAGAGTATCATTCTGTCTTGCATTGTTCTAGATCCAGGTGGATATAGGGAGATCGGTTTGTGTCCGCACTTACGGATTTATCCAATAACAAAATTGGCGACTCCACTGGGGAATAATCCCATTTTCTTGGTGGCTTTTTGTGTTTTTCTGTGGCCATTTGCTCTGGTTTCATTTTTCTCCTGTCCTATCAGTCTCTAAGTCTTTAGGTTATCCTGCTAGACCTTCTGAGTCCAGAAGTGTTTTTGAATTTTACTTCATTTTTCAAATTTTTGGATATGTTTAGGAATTCTCGCACTGCACTTCATTGCAGCCTATGAGAATTGGTGAGGTTCGCACCCTACTTATAGGTTTCAGTGTGAGGTTCTCGCACCTTGCTCAAAGGTCACCTGTGAGAATCAATGATTCTCACACTGTGTAATATTGCTTTCCTGTGAACATTCTTTTTCAAAATTTTGAATTTGAGTTTTGGTCTTTCTAATTGCCCAGATCAGTTGAATTACCTCTTAAGAGTTTCTTGGACCATTTCTTGATAGATTTCTTACTTTTGTTTGCATGCGTGAACAGTCTTAAGGTCTCAAGACTTTTCTTGTCATTTTTTGGCTTGACTTTCGTTTCTTGGCTTTTCTTGGCAACACCATTCTCTCTTACTTAAGACTCTGAATATGTTTGATTAGTTAAGATCCAGTGATTGGTTGAAAGTTAGGTTTGTTGGTTTTCTCATTTGTTTATTGGTTTGAAAGATCATTTTCTTATGCAATTGAGAATACTACTTGGGTTTGCTCTTTATTTTTGCTTTCATTGAAAGAGTAGATTGGGTTATTTGATTTTTCATTGATTTGGTTTTCTGTACTCTCACTGTCATAGTTTGAGTCCTTTTTTGAAAAGTGAACAAACCAGTTTTTCTTTCAAAAATTCTTTTCGTTTTAGAAAACTTTGAAAATTAAATTATTGAGATTATTGAAGTATTTGAAAAAGACATAATAGAGAATTTTCATTTGATGAATGATTGTTTGCATTGACATTTGAAAGGAAATTTTGCATTATAGTTCATGGTTGATCTGGAAAACTTCTCTCTCTCCCATATATAGGATTAATTGAATGAAAAGCAATACATTTCATTCTCATCCTTGAATTATTGGGTTAGAGTCATACAACATCAGTTTCACTTCCATTACCTTTGAGTAAACAACAACTCTTAAAAACATTGTGTAATCTTAAAATTTATCTAGTAACTCTTTTCTAGGGCTCTTTTACACCAACATTTAGTTAGGCTAGTGCTTTGGAGTAGGAAGAGAGATACACTCTCCAAAAGCTCAAAACACACAATAGCATCTTGACTTAGGGAGTGTTAAATTCCATTTGCAACATATTGTCCTGGGAAACCCTTCTCACACAAGGGTCAAGCACTAGGTCGCATTGGTGTTGGCAGAGTTACTCACCCTGCTTTGTTGACATCAGTGTAGAGATTGTACGTATTAAGGTGATCACTCCGAGGTATACCCACAATGATGAGTGGAAGCCTTTTGAGTTGATTTCGGGCTAGATACCCAACCCTTGCATGTGGATCAGACTGTAGACTGTTCCTCTAGGCTTTACTGTTGTTTGTGGTGACCTTAGTGGCCTATCTCTCTAGGTTCTTACCCAAGGTCACTGTGAAGGGGAAAGTCTTCACGGTACCTGGAATTGACATTGATCAAACTCACTCAGGCTCCTTGGAGGGTATACCCACGATTATGTGTGGGATCTTGCACCAAGGTGTAAGTCCATTAAGCAGGTCGTCAGCATAAATTTTCCACCCTATCCTCGCCCCTTCTTGTCTCATTGTTGCGACATTGGATTTCATCACCAACTAGTGGCTTCGAAATTAGAAGGTCTTGTTTGCCTGGTGATTGTGTCCTAGATTTTGTTTAGTAGTGCTTGTTGTTTGTTTCTCGAAGCTGACCATAAGCATTTCTTCATGGAGCTTGTCACTTGTTTACAATAGCTCCCCCATGTTGTTCACGTAGAATGCAAGGTTTATCTCCAGAGCATCTAGACGGTTCTCAACCCTTGCCTACTAGTACACCTGAGGGCTCTCCTCATCGGAGTGAAGTCCCTGTTGTTACCCCACCACACGTGGAAACAAGTGAATTCCTAGTTGTCACCACACCACAAGTGGAATCAACCGACTCTCTAGAACCTTTTCGAATTACCAATACTAGAGAGGACTACCACATTCGCTGTGGTGAACGACCTTTTGTGCGATTAAATTCTTCTACAGAAGTAGTTGTTACATCTTCTAAATCAACCGTTGGACCTTTTCCCAGGGTAGAAGGCCGAGATCCTTTTTGGTCAGGTGATTTCTGAAGGGTCCTTTTTGGTACTGAATCGCCTACAGTTTACGAAATCAACCCTCCGGTGTTTTCTGAGACAGAGACTGTACCAGTGAATACCACTTATCACTTTGTTCTCCCTGATGAGATGGCCCATCTCGTGATTACTACGAGTGTCCCAACCACGATTACTGCAGCTAGTCTTGCTCCTATCAATACCCAGTGAATGTCTGATGTCAACCAGACATTACCACCCGTATACCATGCGTTGAATGCTTTGTTGAATGCTTCTATTCCAACACCTCCACAAACTCCATCCGGTTCTCCAGGTGGTCCTCCTTTTCCTGGGCACCCTATTCCCGGTTTTATTCCGAAACTCCCTCAATTTCCTTCTGGCATTCATAATCCTAGTGGCACGATACCGTCCATTACATCGAACTTGCAGGTTCCCCTTGGTGGACAGGGTGGTACCACTCAACTTCCTATTACTAGAGATATTCCACTTACTACACAACCTTTGATTGGAACACCATCTACGATAGGGGGACCAACCCCACCTTTTGGACAAAATATACCTATTTCTTTGGCCCAGTATTGGAATCAGATGCTACAAAATCTTCCTCAAATGACTGGGGGGCAACAAACTGTCCCTACCATAGGCCAACCATATCCAGGTATGCCCAATCCTATTTGGGGTCAGGGTCACAATGCTCAAACTCAGGTCCCTAATCAAACTCAAGGTTACAATCCTTGGAACTACTATCCTCTCCAACCACCGCCGAATCAGCCTGGGTCTTCTCACTATGGATAGACTGCTTATGGTCCTACTGGTTTTCCAATGGGGCTTCCACCCCAAAGTCACCAGTACCCGCAGGTGAATCGACAGTTACCTTTTCTTGCTACTTTGGATTTGCTAGATTTGTCTAGGATTCTAAATGATCCTATTCGTCACTCTCCCCAATGGCCTGCTATTCCAGCCAAGCTTCCATCGAACATTCCTAAATTCGATGGCAAAGTGGGAGAGGACCCGAACAATCACGTTATGACTTTTCACTTATGGTGTTCATCCAACTCATTGATGGATGACTCTATTCGTTTACATCTTTTTCAACGAACCCTTACCGGTTCTGCTGCGAAGTGGTACATTGAATTGCCATGAGGTTTCTTCTCTGATTTTAACACCCTGGCTATGGATTTCCTTACACATTACCAGTTACCAATCCATTATGATACCGAGACTGATATTTTGACTTCTTTCAAACAGACTAAAGGCACTCATATATCGGATCAATTCCATGAGTGGCGAAGGAGACGACGTCTCATTAAACTTGAACTCCCTGATCAGTTACTGGCAGAATGGTTTGCAAAATCCTTTGTGAACGAAATTGGTAAAGACATTTCCATGGGTGGTGTTGTTATGGAGGAGCAGGCGATAAGTCGTGCTCAATATCTTGATCTCGTTTATTCACAAACGGGAACACTTTATGATTTGCTGCCTGAATTACCTCGTCCTGGTACTTCTAGCACTTCAACTACTCCAGCTGCCTCGCATGCAGGTGATGGTGTGATTAGTACTGCCCATGCCCATTCACATTTTGTTTCAAGTACAACCCCTAAATCTACTTCTTCTAATGTTCAAAATGCTCCATCTCCTACCACTTCCACCGATAAAAATTTTGAGGTGAACGCCGTTCAATCTACTCCGATCGGTAAAAATAAATCGAAAAAAGGGAGAGGCAAGAATAAGGAGGGAAAAAACAATAATCAAACAGAGAAAACTAAAATCCCTCCTGTTGAAGATCGGGATAAGCACAAACCAAGATACCCTTGCCTTATCTATGGTGATGATCACTACACGAAGGATTGTCTATGACGTGCCGAGGTCAATAAGTTCCTTCAAGGAACCCCAAAACCATCTACGCCGGCAGTCTTGTCCCAACCCTTTCCATCTCAACAACAGGCTCAGTTGGTCATCCATGACCAACCATCTACTTCTATGACATCATATGTTTTGATGTGTACCGATGATTCTAAGCCAAACAACGTTGCACTCAAAACTAGAGCCAAAGATTATTCTTCGTCTAAGGAGAAGGTTGACGATTTACTTCCTTCTTTGGTACAACCCTCTCCACCGACTCCACCTACAAACGGTCCTCTTCATCTCGAACGACCGAATCTTGATACAGTTCTGTGACCACCCCCAAAAGGTGTCGCTAAGAAATCAACTTTCAATCCTCATGCTCGTGCGGCCAAGAACTACAGCATTGTGGAAGATCTAGCCCAGGCACCTTCAACGATGTCAGCCCTTGAAGTCCTTCAGTCTTGTCCTGCACAAAGGAAGGCTCTGTTGAAAGCTATAGGTGGAATTGACCCAACAGATACGAATTTAATAGTCTTTGACTTGGAAGATCACATTCCAAGGTTACCCCCTCAACTCACGTTTCAAAATCAATTTGTTGTCTCTGACCAGAACATTTGTCGAACTGTTATCAATGAGGGTGCCTCTATGTGTGTAATGTCTTTTCCTTTTTGGAAAGCCATTGGCTCTCATCCTTTAAATGAATCGCAAAATACCCTTAAATCCTTCAATGGTTCTTGTTTTAAGCCTTACGGTGTTCTTCCTTCGTTGCCCGTTACACTAGAAGGTAAGACGGTCCAAGTTGAAGTGGAAGTCTTCGATGCTCCCCTTGATTATAATCTTCTACTTGGTCGTAGCTAGATCGATTCCATGCGAGCTGTTGTGTCAACACTTTTTCGTGTAGTACATTTTCCTCATCAAGGAAAGGTTGTTACTATTGACCAACTTGCCTTCTTTAATTCCGATACTCATACTAGCAATGTGCCATTTATAGCTAAAACCTCACCGAGTTACGAGAATGTTGGTGTAGGCCTTTTAAAAGTCTCTTCGTTAATGGGTACTTTCCCCATTCCATTGCCCGATGTTCCACGCTCGTCAGTTGCTTCTATCAATATGATCTCCACCGTACCTCACAAACTTCCTGCGTCACATGACCCTTGGGTAGTCCCTAAATCTGGAGCTCATCTTCGTTTCGGCGATGCAATGCCGTTAAGTCCAGTTGAATTTGCCTATCAAACCATTCAATCGGCAACACCTTCTACCCTTTCTCTTAATGAGTTGTCTCCTGATCCTTTTCGTGTCATTTTTCCGACTGACGAGATGATCATGTCCGTCATAAAGGACACCCCTTGGGATGATGGGCATCATCATTCCATACTCTTTCTGGAACAACACACTCTTGAGAACTACCAACGGATTTCAACTCCATCAACCATTGTTGTCATTTCGACCGTTCCCAGATCTACACATGATGTGTTTGCCGAAGGGAACCTCAGTAACATCTCTCCCATGATTCCCATTGATATATCCGTTAAACCTGGGATAGTTGAAAATGTTCATATTGGAGCTTCGCGTTCTTCAGACGAAGTTGTCACCTATACATCTCTGTTCAAAGAATTTCGTGATATCTTCGCCTGGAGTTACAAAGAGATGCCAGGTATCGACCCTGCAATTGTTGTACATGAGATAAAGACATACCCCGGAGCTAAACCTGTCCAGCAGTGCCTACGTCCAGTACACCCACGTAAAGCGACGACTATCAAGCTTGAGGTTGAAAAACTTCTCAAAGTCGGCTTTATTTATCCGGTGGCTCTGACAAAATGGGTTTCCAACCCTGTACCGATTGATAAGAAAGGAGGCAGCATTCGTGTATGTGTTGATTATAGGGATATTAACAAAGCCTGTCCTAAAGACAACTTTCCAACCCCTTTTATTGACCAGATTGTCGATGACAGTGCCAGAAGTGAAATCTTATCTCTCATGGATGGTTTCTCTGGCAATAATCAAATTAACATCGCTTTCGAGGACCAACATAAAACTGCTTTTATTTGTCCTTGGGGTACATTTGCCTATAGGAAACTTCCCTTCAGTCTTAAGAATGCTGGCGCGACGTTTCAACGTGCTATGTATTATGCTTTTCATGATATAAAGCATATCGTTCAACCTTATTTGGACAATTTACCAGCTCATTCTCTGCACCGAGTCGATCACCCCACTCATCTCTGAGCCATTTTCGTTCGTTGTCGGTTCTATCGTATTCATGTAAATCCTCATAAATGCGTTTTTTGCATAGAATCCGACCATCTTCTAGGTTTCATCATTTCACGTCAAGGGATCTGGGTAGATCCTCTTAAGGTTGAGGCGATTCTTAATCTCCCTCCTCCTTCTACACTGTGCCAGTTGCAAAGTTTGCAGGGGAAAGAAAACTTTCTTCATTGTTTCATCCCTAATTATGCTGAGATTACTCGTGGTTTTACACGGCTATTAAAGAAAGATTCAGAGTTCATTTGGTATACCATTGCCAGCAATGCTTTTGAGGCTTTGAAGTTGTCCCTCATGCGAGCTCTGCTTCTCTTTCCTCCTGATTATAGTCGTGATTATTTTCTTTATCTTGCTGCCTCAGAGTATACCATTGGCATGGTTCTCGTCCAAGAGGATGATGCGCACGATGAAAATGTTATTTATTACTTGAGTCGAAGTCTCACATCAACTGAAATCAAGTATCAACATGTTGAAAAACTGGCCTTGGCTTCCGTTCAAGTTGTTCAATGCTTCCGGCATTATATTATCTCAAGGAAAACTACAGTGATTTCTCATTGCAACCCTATGCAACACATTTTGACACGTAAATTGCTAGGGGGAAAATACTCCAAATGGATTGTCATACTCCAGGAGTTTGACTTGGAATTTGATCGTGCCACGTCTAGGAAATCCTTAGTTTTTGCTAAGTTAATATGCGATTTTCCTCACTCTGCCACAGAAAAGGTAGCAATAGATTCATTACCCGATGAATCTCTTTTCCTTATTATCACTTACGATATTTGGTATGGAGATATCATTATATATCTCCAAACCCAGACTTTCCGGCCTACTTTGTCTAGTACGAAACGACGTCACATCTGTTATCAAGATCGTCAATACACTATCCTCAAGGAATTGACTATATTTTTAGACATTGTCTGACGTTTGACGAAGCCGAGAAAGCTTTGAATGACTGCCATTTCGGAGCATGTGGGGGTCATATGTATGTGTATGCTACTGCCCAGAAGATCTTACGTGCAGGGTATTTTTGGCCTTCCTTGTTCAATGACTGCATTAATGTCATTCATAAATGCCATGCCTGCCAGACCTACAATCAGAAAATTTGGTCACATCCTACTCCTCTTCATCCTGTAGTCTCAGTTGGTCCTTTTGCAAAATGGGGCATTGATTTCATGACATGTCACCCTCACTCGGCCGGGGTGCATGGTTCATCATTGTAGCTGTTGATTACTTTACAAAATGGGTCGAGGCGATGCCAACATTCGATAATATTGGAAAGACTGCAGCGTTGTTTTTTTTTAACCATGTCATAGCTCGTTTTTGTGTTCCCCAAGCTATCGTTACTGATCACGGTAATCATTTTAGAAATTTTATGATGTCTGAACTTACGAAAAATTTGGGTCTTCGTCATGATAACTCAACACCCTATTATCCGCAAGCTAATGGCCAGATTGAAGAAATCAACAAATTTCTTATAACTGTGCTTCGACGGATGATAGGAATTCATAAAACAAGCTGACACATGATGTTGTTTTCGTCATTGTGGGCCTATCGGACATCTGTCAAATCCGCTACTCGATTTACGCCCTTTCGATTAGTCTATGGTGTGGAAGCCATTTTTCCTATAGAATGTGAGATACCCTCTCTGAAGCTAGCTGTCGAAATCTTACCCAATACTTTTGTTGAAGAAGAACGTCTATTGTATTTGATGCGATTAGACGAAACTCGACGGGACACCACTCTAGTTATAGAAGCCCAGAAGAAACGCGTCAAGGCACAGTATGACAAGCATGTCAAGCCTCATGTTTTCTCTGAAGGTGATCTTGTTCTTCTCTATGAACAGGATCAAGATGTGTTAGGAGATGGGAAATTTGAACCAATGTGGCGAGGTCCTTATATTGTTCGTCGAGTTTTGGAAAAAGGAGCATATGAGCTGGTCAATTACGATGGTATCCCTTTGAGTGAACCCAGGAATGGGTTGTACTTGAAGAAGTACTATGCATAAATCATTTGTGCACAAGTACTTGTATTTTATATATCATACTTTGTGTGTGTTACTTTAGTTTGCTTTCGATGTTATCTAGTCTCTGCCCTTATGTGATGTTGTGTTTGATTGCTAGATGTCGGTGTCTTCGCTACCCTATATTGGATTCGCTGATGGTGCTAGCCGTAGTACTCGGAACCTAGCTTCCGTTACGTGGGAAATCTATGCCCCAAAAAACAAACTTATATCTTTACGAGGTGTATGTCTTGGCCATGAAACCAGCAACATCGCATAGTATAGCGCCGTTATTGAATTATTGGTTGATGCTATTTCACTTGGAATTCATCATTTGGTTGTGTGACTTGATTTGCATCTTGTAGTATTACAGTTAAGTAATATCTACTCTATTCAAAGTCCTACATTGTTACGGGTGTATTTGCAAATTCGCCTCTTGGAATGTTATTTTGATCGCATTGAATATCATCATATTCCTAGATGTATTAATACATTAAAAAATGCATTGGCTAATTATGTATTGGACAAACATTTGAACCATTTATAAATTAAACACTTCAAAATTCACACAAATATAAATGAAACTAGTAGAAACCATCTGTATATATATAACGATCAAAAGAGTTTTTACAAAAGTTGTCCAAAGACCAAAATGTCAAAAATTGAAGCTTATAGCTTCTACAAAGTGACGTCACAGATGACGATCACGGTAACACACGACTTCTCTAGCAACCCTACGGAGCAGTCGACTCATAGCTGCTGATACCCCTACAGTGTGACGCTGATCGCGTTGTGGAACCTCCTCCAGAGTCATATCTGGAATGTCTGCTGTCAGGCCCTCTAAATTCTGTTCCACCACCTGATAATCTTCATCATACTGTGGTGGTGGTGGTGCTGCCTCTCCTCACCTATGGATAGGAGAAGTGCCAGGAGGTCTATATGGTCCAACATTTGTGTTATCAACCAACGATTTTGCATTAGTCTTCGAACAAGAATATAAAACAAAAACATTTGAATATGATTAAAAATTCAAAAACATTTAAAAAGAGAAAAATGTGTGTACTTCTTACCAAGGTTACCCGACTGAGCGTTCCCAGGCAGTGCTAAATCCGGATCTCCTCGGAAATCCAACCCGACATAAGCATAGTGATCGACCATCAACATCTGGTTTTGAAGCCAGTCAAAGAAAATATCGTCATACTTGACGATTGGTCCTGCCACGTGCCGGGCCATGAGTCGACACCATCTCAACATCCTTGGATCCCTAGGACCCGGTAGGTTCCACTCAACCTGTAGTATAAATACGGGGACCCTCTCGAGGAAGAAGGAAACTAACAAAGACCCATAACCAAATTGTTTCAATTCACCTCACCTACATTTGGTTAATTTCCTTTTGATACTGCGAAGCACAACATCCGCCCAGTTGAATACTCGAAGCTCAGTACACTCGATGGCGTACTAGAAGTAGCTTTGTAATGCCATATGAGGAGCAGAACTCCCGGCCATCCGGGCTATAGTAAAGAGGATAGTGCGGAGGGTCAAGTCTTGTAGCCCCCAGATAGCAACTTTTCCCTTTTTCCTCTCAGCCTCAGGTACACAGTATTGATTGCAGTACTCACTCATCTTTAATCCACCACCTCTACTACCGGTTAGGCTGACATAATACCTGCGCCTAGATAATCTAGTCAAGAAGTATATGTCCTCAATGTCTATGGACAATGTGTGAGCTCCTACATTGAAAACCTGTTGATCTGGATCCCACATACGGATCAAGAACTCTAGTAGTCTGACTTGGGCTCTCATGCCCGAGATGCGAAAGTATTTTAAGAGCCCACAATCTCTCAATGCAACTATGGTAGGAGGATGATTCTTGGCATTTGCATTATCCTCTTCATGTTCTCGTTCACGCCACTCAAACACCATGTTTATGGCTATTTATCTGCACAAGGAACATAAAGGGAGGATTAATGATTTTGTTCATGATCTGGATCTTTTTCATTGGCTAAATATTTTAAAAAAATTTGAAGTTTGCGGTTCTCGCAGGTGCCCCATTAGCACAGTGCGAGAACCTCACAGGTGGCTTAAGGCTCACCTGCGAGAACGCATCATTCTCGCAGGTCCCGTATGGGCTTCCTGCGAGAATGCCTATGCGCATGTAGGGTTCAAAAAACAACTTGAAATTAAAAAATTAACCAATGAAATCAAAATTTAAACCATCAAAATGTCAAGAATGAATGGCTTACCTTAATGCTGCAGACGGCTCATCGAATGATCTCTTGTAGCTCCCGCAAATCAACGCCAAATTCGGAGGGTTAAAAGGGGGTTTTGGAGCTCAATAGTGAAAATGTGAAATGATATGGTAAAAATGGTTATTTACTCATTTGATTTACTTTTTACTATGTCATTTTGGGTTTTTTATGCTTATTTATTGATAAAACCTAATCCCTAATGTTAAGTTGAGTGAATTTCTTGCAGGTGTGATGATTTTGACTATTCAATGCAGGGTTATGGACATATTTTTCTTCGTTATGGTGTGTTTTTATTGTTTTTTATGGTTTTTACATAAAACCTCGAGCATCATTTTTTCCCGTTCTTGCACTCGTAAAAAACATGAGAACGTGATCGAGCATACTATTATCACTTTTTCGGGCTCAACAAGGTTATACGAAAAAGGAACCCCCCTTGGAGTTCTCTTTAAGCTCTTTTCAGACTCTCTAAACATGAAAAGATCACCGAGCGACCTTGCTATTCTCACATTCGCTAAAGTATTTGAAATATGCATCTGGTGAGCGATAATTTCTCTCTTTTTTGGTCTCATCTAGACTATTTTACGAAAAAGGAACTGAGAGAGTTCTCTTTTAAGTGTTTTTCCAAACTCTATAATCTTGAAAAACCTTTGAGTTTACTATCTCTGGACTTGTTAAACAATCATTGACAGACCCGTGATGGGACCAAACCACTCCTTCTTAGGGTTCGTTAAACATACTCCGAGGGACTCGTCCAAAGGATGAGCTTACATCAACAAGCATATGTTATCCTCCTCAAGCTTGCATAAAAATAAAGAGGTAATTGCCAGAAATGGTGGGGGAAAATTTGGGAAAGGGATGTATTTCATTTTCGTATTGATTGACAGAAAGTGTCGCTCTTGAACATGACACCCTCTATTCATCGCATTTGAAGCTGGTTTGGAAAATCCATTTGTCTCTCATTCAATTTGCTACAAGGTCATTCCCTGTGTCGTCTTTGAGTCAATGTTGCCAAATCATTGGTCATGTCGTTCATATGTTCAAGAGAAGTCCATATGAAACTTATATTGAGTCAGCCATCTGCATTTATCCATTCTCTCTGTGTTGGCCTTCCCTATGTCTAGTCCAATTTTCAAAATGCTCTGTTTCACTTTCAAACTCTGTTACTCATTTCGTGTCATTGATGGGGGATACATCAAGGCCCTCCTATGACGAGTCTTGTTCTTTTGACTTCAGCTCATTATCCGGAATCAAGACTTAGAAATTATTTAGTACCTTGGAGCTTGCATGCCTCAATGGCAAGTTTCCTCGCTTTCAATAGTGGGTTTACATTATTGACCCCTGATCGAAAGATTCCATCGGATGTTCGACATCAACTCATTTATTCGCAGTCAATGGATTGTACTATAGTACCTTGGGAGTCATTGACATCAATGGTGATTTCCCTCGCACTTGTTAATGGTTTCATCAATGACCGGTAATCAAGTGGTTTCTACCATGTTTGACTTCAGCACATGTAATCGCATGGTTAGATTCGTACTTTGGGCGACAAGATTGAAGACCCTGGATATTATCTTTGTGATCCAGGTTGCGATGGAGTATGTATAATTTGCGACACATAGATCCACTGTGTATGTTTCGTGGCTATGTCATCTTGATTTGAAATTTCTCACATAGATCCACAGTGTATTCAGGTGGCTATGCTATATTTTGACGTCATGGATCCACTGTGGATGATTCATGGCCATGACCTATGTCTATAATGTCATCAGTCTGTGATCTGAGTATGGGAATGCCTACCTCAGAATTGATATACATGATTTTCTGCAGATGCTTGGTTGTTCACAGGTTTCCGATTAGATGTGCTCCTGGTTCTCGACACACACATGAAGCTTGCAAAGTCTATCGGCTGTCACTGGTTCCAACCTCATACTTTGGGGGGCATTCTGTTACCCATAATTTTGGTCGTCATGATGATGTATTGATGATGGTGTACTCAGGCTCTTCATTAGAACTTTTTCCTGAGAAACGTTACCTTCATCTCTTTTCAGAAATCACATTTTTGAGGAAGGTTCGCAGGCTGCCAATACATTTGCCTGCAAGAATGCATGATTCTTGCAGGCTGCCTTAAGCTAGGGTGCAAGAAGTTCACACTGTGTCTAACTGCTAGGGTGCAAACTCTTTCTAAAGAAGGGAAAAAGATGAATTCTCGAAGCTTCTAGAAGGGAATCTTCTAGAAGGATGAGATGACATTCGAATGGTTATCTAAGTACTAGATTTCCTGATATTTTGGGATCATTCTTATCCAAGTCACTAATTCATTCTCTCCTATATATTGAGGGGATTCTCATGGAAAAGTTTAGAAGCAAACAAGGTTAAGCGAGACATTGGAGAATTGGTGAAAGATTGTATGAAGGAATGAAGCTACAGCAACTTGGGAACTCCAACAAGTTTATCAAAGGTGGTTGATCTTCTTCATGCAAGTGAGCAAGTGTGTGTGTTAGAGCTAAGGGCCATCGAAAGGAAGTTTGCAACATCAAGTCTCAGGTTGTAATCTTTACTTTCCATCAATATGATACAATAATGTGTCCCTTTCCCATAAAGTTAGTTCCACTTTATTGTATAACTCCTTGATCATATACATAGATTGACTGTTGAATAGATTGAGCTTTCTTCACTTCGGTTGGTTTGTATTGTTTTGATATTGACTGTACGAGAGCACTAGAGTGAAGAAAGAGCAACAAAGACCAAAGGAAGCGATCATAAGTTATGTTCTTTAATCGTATCTCCTAGTACATTCAATAGTTAAAATCTAGGGAAAGAGTATCATTCTGTCTTGCTTTGTTCTAGATCCAGGTGGATCTAGGGAGATCGGTTTGTTTCCGCACTTACGGATTTATCCAATAACATAGGGGATGATGATCATGAGCATGTCATTTACTACATTAGTAAGAATCTTTCAGGACCACCCTTGAAGTACAATCACAAAGAGAAACTCTCCCTTTCATTTGTCCTCGTAATCCAGAAGCTACGCCATTACATTCAGCTTCGAACTACCAAAGTCATCGCAGATTCCAACCCAATGCAATACTTTCTCAGTCACCGAAAAATAAATGGTAAATTTTCCTGATGGAGCGTTATCCTTCAGTAATATGACCTCGAATTTTCAACACCCAAGAGAAAGAAATCCCTCGTCTTTGCCGAACTCATTATGACATTTCCTTCCAACACTACCAGTTCCCCCATCAATATAGACTTTCTTGACGAACATCTCTTTTACATCCCCTCAGATGATCCTTGTTACGACGATCTCCTTGTCTACCTCTGAACAAAAAGTTTGGCCATCACCTTTACCGAGAGGATCGTCGATGTATTCGACACCAGGTCCCTCACTACCTCTTTATCGGTGATATCTTATATTGTCGAGGGGTCGACACCATACTTCATCGATGTTTGACCATTGATGAAGCCGATAGAGTCTTGAATGACTGCCACAACGACACATGTGGTGGTGACCTCTCTGGGATGTCCACCAACTAGAAAATAATTCAAGCAGGCTACTTTTGGCCCACATTGTTTCACGATTGCATCCACGCTGTGAAGCGCTGTGAAAAATGTCAGTTATATGCCAACAAAGTAAGGGAACCACTCTCTCTTCTCCACCCATTCATTACTACTGGCCCATTTTGCAAATGGGGCATATATTTCATGACTTGCAACCCTCCATCCAACAATGGACACAAATACATCATTGTTGCGGTCGATTGCTTCACCAAATGGGTTGAAGCCATGCCTACCTTCAACGACACCGCTGACACTGTAGTGCATTTTTTCTTTAACCATGTCATCTTCTGCTTTGGAGTCCCACTCCAGTTAGTCTTCGATCACAGAAAACACTTTGAGAATGAAATTTTTGTCGAACTTTCCTCCAAGTTAGGCTTCTCCCACAAGTTCTCCTCCCCATACTACCCCCAGTCTAATGGACAGGTAGAGGCGATCAACAAGGTCCTCAAAACCATGATGCAACACATGGTTGTTCTCAGTGGCACTATAAGAGTTAACCATGTTGCAGCGCACGGTTAACCACGGTCCTCAAAACCATGCTGCAGTGCACGATTGTTCTCAGTGGCACTATAAGAGTTAGGAGGCCAATTGGTTTATCTATGGAGGGCTTCAGGATATCTAGGTCGATCCGTATACTGGTGTTGTCTGATGCGCTACCACTCAAAGGGGTACCAACAGGGGCTACAAGGGTGGCCAAAAATGTGTGCTTAAGTACCAATTGTAGTTATTGTATGTATGCTTCCTTGTCTATAGATTTATGCACATAACTACATATCTCTGTAGCTTTAAGATGTTGGAATACATATCTACCCTGGAAAAAAAATAACCCACAATTTTCTGCCAAGGAAAGTGCTCTGATACCACTTATAAGGTACGAGATCTATGATAATAACTGAAAACAAAAAATATTGCAGAGAATAACAGCGGAACAACAGAATAGATGAAACCACAACACTAAAATAATACCTTTATTGATAGAAACAATGTTCACTTTCAACTTTGAGGGGGCAACCTCCAGTAGAGCAACGCTGTTATAACCCTAAATTGCACCACACATGCTTACTTGGAATTAGGACAACTCATATCTCTTCCTTGCCAAATCCATGCTGAATAAACTCTTGAAAACCCCCTTAAAACAAGTGGCACGCGCCCTAACCCTCTACTGCATGCATTGGAACACTGGCAGGCCTACTACTGCACGCGTTGGAACGCTGGCTGGCCCACTACAGCCCATGTTTACCTAACAAAGCACAAAAATAGGAAAGTTGCCCATGGGACAAAAAGCTTTGGGTCAGTTAACTGAAACTCCCAGCCATGCATGGCCAAGAGTTCGTCCAAAACCCTAGCTCCTTCTAACCTATAAAAGAAGGGGTGGGGTACTATTTGGAGGAGGAAAATCATAGCAAAGAAACTCTGCCCAATTGCCGAATCCATTTGTCCCAACCCTTTAGCCTTTCCTCAAGCTTAAGGAGAATTAAAGAAAAGAATTTGGAGGACAAAGAAGAGGAGGAGCCCAGGATTAGGATCGAGGAATGGTGCCCGATTTCTATCATTATTGTAAGTTGATTCATCTTGAGATTAATAAAAGAATACTTTTTCCGTCCCAATGCACGAGTTATATATGTTTTATTTAATTTATTCTTAATCTCTAACCCTCAAGTAGAAAAATAGCATGCATGTGTAGTGTTTTGTCTTGATTGCAGGATTGTCTTTGGAAGGAGCAGCGTAAGCAAGCAGATAAAGTGCAACGAAGGATCTACACCAAACATCAGTAAAAAGGTTAGTAGGTCTTTTCCATGCTTGTGTGTGAAAAAGGGGTTTGAATTTTTAGATGATAGGTTAAAAATGATTTCTTTAGAGTCATGATCTACATGCAAGTTTAAACCCTATCTTGTTAGTCCGTAGGGTATTATTTCCCAACAACAGAATTGGCGACTCCACTGGGGAGAGATACTCTTAGGGTTTTCGGATTTGGTAGAGGTTTTTGGGTAGTTTAAAGGATCATATTCTCTGTTTCTTTGTTTGTCTGTTTTCTGTTAGGTCAGAGCTAGCAGGGAACCTGGTTCTTTATACCAGTTTTTTGTTGACTGTGCTTGACATTTATTATCGGGACACACAGAGGTACACACGGCCTGCAGAAGGCCTGCTCACGTGTAACCCGCGCCCTAACCTTCTATAACCCACGTTTGAACGCTTGTTGTAGTGGTTTCAGTAGCGTGTAAGGCCCAAAGAGCTTAAGAGGCAATCTCCTCTTCCCTGTCAGAATTCTACATTCTCAGGGGGATTTCTGAATCCTGTCTGGGTCTTGCTAGTTCATAGTCTTGTCTCAGTCTGCTTTATTGCGTTTGTTATTTTTTGCAATTATTTTTATTTTCTGTTAAGAAGAAGCACCCAAGCCTTTAAGAGACCCTGGTTGTCAATACCAAAGGCCTTTTCCAGGTCTGGGCTGCCTGTGTTTAGTTTTGTCTTAGCATTCATACGTACACGCGGCTTGTCCAAGTTCAGACCACGGGTACCCGTGCCCTGTTATAGCTCAGCACGCGTTTGCACGCGTTCTGTTTCAGTGACAGTCGTGGGCTTGATTGGGTGCTTTTCAATCAGGGTGGGGTAGTCATCCCCTCCTGTGGTGAGAAGTGTTCCTCTCAGGGGTTTGAGTCTAGGGATGCACAGTCAGTAGGTTAGGGTTTCTTACCCTTAGCCTGTTGTTTCTTAGATTGATTGTTTATAGGAAAGATAAAAAATAAAAAGATTTTTGTTTTATGGTTTTTAGACAAGCATAGGAGTCGGTGCTTTCTTGATTGCCATTTATGCGTTTTTGCCCTGCTTCTTTGCGATCTGCGCTTTAAGCCAAAATTTTATGTTGTTTTCTTGGTTTTATGCTTGTCGACATTTTTCCTTTGTTGCTTCATTTAGCACTGAAATAAAAAAAAAAAATTCTCTTTTTTCATTTGCTTCTTTGTTTGAAGACTGTGTCGCTGCATCTATAGCTAGGAAGAAGTCTTTTTTCATAAGTTTTTTCAGAGCATTTAGGAGCATAAGTAGCTCGCAGATTGAGAGAAATTCCTTTATGTTTGCTGCAAGAAATCTTAGAAAAGTTGAAAAGAAAAGAAGTCTTTCTTAGTGAAAAGTTGTTGGTTTTTGCATTTTTTGTAAAAGTTTTTGTTTCCAAGCATTTCTTATTCTTTTTTTCTTTGAGTCTTTACACACCATCAGTTTCACCTTCATACCTTGTGATGTAAAAAATCCCATTAAAAGTAATGCTAAGTTAAAATCTATTAGACTCTTTTGTTTGTAGGGTTCATACACTAGCTCAGGACTAGGGCCTTGGGATAGGTTGGAGAGTAAATTCTCTAAGGCCACTCAAACCAAACATTAGAGTCTGTCAATAGGGAGTGTAGAAGTCCAGTTGCGTGAAATTTATCCAGGACCCCCCTCTAACACAGGGGCTAAACACGAGGTCGTGTAGGTAAAGGTAGCGGAGATAACCCCTCCAAAGCTGGACCGAGCATAGTGGAGAACACATATCGAGGATTTGTTATGGGATTTCGTCGTTTTCATTTGCCACGGGGCTTCATGGGTCTCGAATCTGTTCGAGGTCCTCAGCTATCTTCTGGACCATTTTCTCTCGATACCCTTGACAGGTTTCGGGCTTGATACCCTACTCATTGTGGTCTACCCAACTATCGACTGTACTTGCCTGGTGACTGTTCGCGTGCTGGCAAACTAGTTGCCAATATTTTCTAGGGACATACACAGGTGACTGCAGGGGTATACCACAGTAACTAGGACAAACATCGGGCCATGCTTTGCAGAGTACACCCAGAGGGTGCTTCCATTTTCGAGTTGCACTTGCACCGGTAAGTTGCTCTAGTGTTGGTTGTTGTAACTGTTCTTCCAACTAGTTTAGTGTTTGCTTGACTTATCTCTTAGGGGCTTCTTTTTAGTGTGTGTTACTGTTTGCACATGTAGAATAACCTACCATGTCATGGATCTTCTCACACAGTGGAGGATTCAGAGCTCCACCGGTCATGAAGGCTTCTAGGCCTGCCGTCGGTTATACTGGAGCCACCCTCGCCACCATTGAGGCGGAGGCTAGACCAACAAGGGTCTTTCGAAGCAACCGGGTTTCAAAACATTGAGCCCGAAAAACTACTGGAGGAATCAACCACCAATATTGGTTTGGTTGAAACCCCAACCACTAATACTTGGCCGCAAGTTATTGTGCCAATTCAATTTTACGAACACCTGTCAGTGCCTCACACAGCTATGGCAACAAATGATGTTACTTCCTCTGGGAATTCTTCCATTCCCATCATCGTTGCTACCACAGGAGAATCATCTCCTAACTTTCCACCGTCGGTCTGGGCCACCATGGTCTCAATCGTAACTACGTCGCACAGTGGACCATCCCCATCTATCATGGCAGCCACACCTCCTTTTACACCTAGTGCGACAGGCCCTCCATTTTCATACGGTATGCCTAGTTCGGGTACAAGTCTTGCACTCACTTACTCCATTTTACAGACTTTGGGTCTAGGGGCAGGGAGCTCTAACGCTCCTCTGCAAGGTCAACTTGGGGGCATTCCTGTCCCTTTTAATTCTTTTCCTTACGCTGGAGGTCATATCTCTCCTTCGTCCCCTTTGCTTGGTGGTCTGCATCAGTAGTCCACCGGGCAGCCTGCACACACGAGTTCATTTGGAGCTGGGAGTCAAGGAACACTTGCACAAACTCTACCGGTAGGTTTGTCACCGTTTGTTTGGAACGGGTCGTTTGGTAACAACACTTTCGCATCCACTACTTTCCCATCTGGGGGCACACCCATTTTTGGATAGTCTACTCCGGCACAGGGTACTATTCCTGCGTCGGGGGCACATATAACAACACCTTGGAACTCAGGAAAATGATCTGTTCCTTCCTCTAGAATGTCGTTCTGGGGTAATTCTTTCCACAGTCAATGGTACCCTGAACAGACTTCTATGCCTCTCCCATCAGGACCGGCATGGGGTAATCCTTCCCAAAGTCCGTCAAACATGATGAATGCCCAACATCCTATGTCCTTCATGGGGAATCAGCCGATGATGTCTCCGTAGATGCAAAATCCTTACGTTGGTCAGGGCCATGGTTTCTACCAGAATGTGGGCCAGCAGCCAAAATTTTCTTGGCAACCTGGTGCCAGTCAAACTCCAGGACCCTTTTTTCTAGGCTATCAGCAGCAACCCAAACTACCATTCCTGGCAACGTTACACTTGCTAGATTTGACACGGTTGTTAAATGATCCTATCTGTCACGATCCACGTTGCCCTCCTATGCCAATGAAGTTGCCTTCGGACATTCCAAAGTTTGAGGCCAAGCCTAATGAAGATCTAGGTGATCACGTGACTACTTTCCATCTTTGGTGTTCATCTAACTCACTGAAAGATGACTCTGTCCAGTTGCGATTGTTCAATGCACTCTTATTGGGAGTGCCGCGAAATGGTACATAGAGCTTGATCGTTCACGATATTCTTCTTTTGGCGAACTGGCTATGGCCTTCCTTAACCATTTCCAGTTACCTATGAGATACGACGTGGGCACCGAGATGCTTGCTAATTTCGAACAGACGACGACAGACCATATCTCTGACCATATCTGAGAGTGGCGATGCCGAAAGAGTCTAATCAAAGTGCCAGTTCCACCAACATTCCTACTTGAGTGGTTCCTTAAGTCTTTAGTTCCTCAATTATCCAAAGACGTCGCAACTTCTGGGGTTTTCTCCAAGGAAGATGCCATCATGAGGACTCAACAGTTTGAGCTTATCTATTCTCAGTCTGGTTTATTATATAACATCCTGCCGGATGCACCACGATCAATTCTGGATAAAATTAGACAGAGAGCTGGACCACATGCCGATGGTATTGTTGGTTCAGCCCAAACTAAGCCCACTGAGCAATTGACAAAACAATTGCAATAGTTATCCATACAACACTCAGTGGCCAGCCAGACTACTGCTTTGGCTGCTCCTTCTACCCAAACGTCAGAAGTACACTCCGTACATACGACTACCCCAAAGGCCAACCAATAGCCTGAAGGGAAGAAAAAACAATGAAAGAAGGGTAAGGGGGAGAAAAAACCCACTGATAATGCTGGCGAGGGCACAACGGAAAAGTGGAAGGTGAGGTATACATGCAACTTGTGTGTGGAAGACCACCCGACCCATCTATGTCCTTGACTTGCAGAGGCCCAGAAGTTTGTCACACAACAAAAACAAGCTGTGTTGACTAATCCCTTTCAGCATGGGCAAAATTTAACTCAAGACTCTGCAAGTGTGGAAGGCGGTAGTTCAGAAACCTTCCCTCCTCCTAAAAATTCCTCATCCGCGAACGTATACATGGTTAGGGGTGATGCTTTAATAACAACTAGAGCACATGACTATAGTAAACCAAGCACCTATGAGAAGGGAAAAGAAGTCGAGATCCCATCTCTTCCTCTACAGATCGAGAAGACGTTGGGTGAAACAATGACACACATTCCAAAGGGTGCATTTAAGAAAGCTTCTCACAATCCAAACGCAAGGGCCGCCCAAAATTATTCTGTGGTGGAAGATTTATCCCAAACCCCTTGTGCTATGTTTTATTTGGAGGTCCTCCAAAGTTGCCCTGCTCAGAGGAAAGCCTTGTTGACTTCTTTAGGCTCTACTGAGACTTGTAACCTGGGTACCATCATGTTAGATACGACTGACTTGAAACCTCGTGTTCCTTACCACGTCGCATTTCAGATAGTAGTGGCTCATCCCACAAAAACTTTTACACGGAATATTTTCTGCACGGTGGTCGATGAGGGCACTTCGACTTGCATTATGTCGTTAGCATGCTGGAAATCCATTGGTCAGCTCGAGTTGTCTCCGTCACCTACTCTCCTCACTGCATTCGATGGTCATTCTTTTCGACCACATGGAATCATTCCTTCTTTCCCTGTGTAGTTAGGAGGAAAGACCATGTGTGTTGAAGTAGAGGTAGTCGATGCCCCCCTTGACTATAATCTCTTGTTAGGTCGTACTTGGACTTATGCGATGCAAGTGGTGATTGCTACAGTTTTTCGAGTCTTGTTGTTTCCACATGAAGGCCGGATAGTGACCATAGATCAATTGTCCTTCTCTAGGCCTGACCTAGCTTTGGGGGCATCCACGGTTCCCATGATTGATAATCCTCAAGCCGGTGTCGTTAACGTAGGAGTTGGTGTTCGTGCTCTTTTCGTCAATGTGTGAGCAAAAAGTGAGCACTTACATGCCTAGTTGGGCTCTTCTAGTCATGACAGCTGTAATGCAAAAGGTTAGAAAGAAAAAAATAAAGGTATGAACAAGAATTAAACAAGAACTAAATAACAACATGAGCATGAAAATAAAAATTAAAAACAAGTGACAATGGAACAAGTTCACCAATAGATAGGCTGATCTGATTAGTGAAATCTAGAGGTACACAAAGGGGAAGGGGGACTTGGGTCCCTTCCTTCTCCAATGGAAGGCTCTTGAGGCCCTCAAATAGATGCTTTCCTTACAAATGAAAGGTGAAAATATGAAATGAAAGAACTCAAGCTTGTCCACTCTAGTGAGAGATGGAAAGCTTATGAAATGGTGTTGATTGTGGTAATTACCAAAGAGTGAGTCTTTGATAATCTCAACAGCATAACTCTACAATGAATTCCTTGAAGAAATGATGATCATCCATGGCTTTTTATAGCCAAGCTTTGAGCTATTATGCACCCCCCTTTGAATGTGAAGAGAGGCACATTAGGGCACATTTAGGTCTTTGACCAGCCTCCCCACGCAGATTGAGCTCGGATTTGATGTCAAATCGACTTGGGAGCCGATCCATTAGTGGTTGGGAGGCCGACCAGCTTCATAAATGCGCCGTTTGGCAGGCGCGCGGTTTTTGCACCCCACAGCCGCGCATATGCGCCCTATGTA
>ML781807.1:589272-608529 GCA_009831015.1 Picea engelmannii
GATGTTGAGTTCTTGTCGCCCTGTGCGGACGAAATTTCAGTGATAACAGTTGGTTTGTGCCCATCTTTGATGGGTACTTTTGATTACCCGCCTCCTCATGGCGATGTCAAGTTTATATTGACTCACCACAAGTCTAAGATTTTCCATGTCTCGTCGTTCCGCACGACTTACTTTCAGGATTTGTGGATTCTTCCTTCCCCATTAGCAACGATGGATGAGACAGGGCACTCCGGTATGTCCATGCCCTTGTCAGCCACTGAAGTAGTGTACTCTTTAGTCCAGCAAGCTTCAGCTACTCCCGATCTGACTCCCGCACAAGAGTTGGATCCACCTCTAGAGCCTATCTGGGCTCATGATTCTCTCGCCAACACCGATTCGTTAGATTTGGTATTGCCTTCAAACGAAGTAGTAATCAAAGCAATGACTAGTCCGGACAAACCTTGGGAAGATCTTCATCACAGATCATATTTCCTCCCAGAGTTAAGACAAATCGAGGCAGGAGAATTCACTATCACCATGACGTGAGATCAGCCATGTCCCATTAACCTCTTAGCTACACAGGAAATCTATGCTGAGGGAAATATGGCGACTATCACTTCCACTATACCTATCAACATCTCCCGAAACCCTGGTGTCGTGGATAATGTCTTCGTCAGAGCGGATTTCTCCCTCGAAGAGGTTCAGATTTACATGGATCTTTTCAAAGAATTCTGCAATGTTTTTGCCTGGTCTTATGAGGAAATGCCAGGCATCGATCCGAAAATAGTTGAACATGAAATCACAATGTATCCTGATGCTAAGCCTGTTCGACAGAAACTTCTTCCAGTTAATCCTAGGAAAGCAGCAGCCATTAAGGCTGAGGTTGAGAAATTGCTCAAGGCAGGGTTCATTTACCCTATCCATTTGACTCAATGGGTGTCAAATCCCGTGCCGGTCGATAAAAAACAAGGCACGATTCGTGCATGTACCGATTTCTGTGATTTGAACAAGGCATGTCCAAAAGATAATTATCCAACCCCATTCATCGACCAGATCATTGATGAATGCACCGGTTGTGAATCCTTTTCGTTCATGGATGGTTTCTCAAGATATAATCAAATCCAAATCAAAACTGAGGACCAACACAAAACGACATTTATTTGTCTGTGGGGTACATTCACCTATCGTAAGATTCCTTTTGGCCTCAAGAATGCTGGAGCCACTTTCCAGTGGGCCATGTCTTTTGCATTTCATGATCTCAAGCATATAGTCAAGGCCTATCTAGATGATTTAGCATCACGCTCTCGCAAGTGAAAAGATCATCCTACACACCTCCGACTAATCTTCGAACGCTGTCGCTACTTCAGGATTCACTTGAATCCCAACAAGTGCATCTTTTGCGTCATGTCAAGATGTTTGTTAGGTTTCATCATTTCAACAATAGGGATCATGGTTGATCCTCTTAAGGTGGAGGCAATAGTCCAGTTTCCCCCCCCACGCACAATCTTACAACTTCAAAGTATTCAAGGCAAGGCAAATTTCTTACGACGCTTCATCGCCAACTATGCCGAAATTACCAAGGGCTTTATGTATTTATTGAAGAAAGATGTTCCCTTTTTCTGGGACGAAGCAGCTCAACGCTCTTTCGACGCATTAAAACATGCTCTCACTACCGCACCTCTGCTACGACCACCTAATTATAACAAAGACTTCTTATTATATTTGGCTGCCGCAGAGTCAACCATAGGCATGGTTTTAGTTCAGGAGGATGATTCGTTTTCCAAATACGTGATCTATTACCTGAGCCGAGGCCTCGTAGGACCGGAACTTAATTATACCCATCTCGAAAAACTTGCGTTGGCAGCAGTTCATGCTGTTCAACAGCTCCGTCACTATGTTCTGTTTCACAAGACCACTATCATTGCCATCGTGAATCCATTCCAGTACATGTTAACACGACGAGTTATCGATGGAAAAATCAGTAGATGGATGGTAATCCTCCAAGAATTTGACTTAGAATTCATTTCATCCAAGTCCAAAAAGTCATTGGTCTTCGCAGAACTTATCTCGGAGCTTCCGGTTGAGTCAGGTGACATTGTGCCTGAGGAATCGCATATCTGGGGGGATATGTTTTTGATTGAATCTTCAGACCCCTGGTACAGAGATATATTGATCTATCTCTAGACTTTGAAGTGCCCCACCTCTACTTCTCATGATGAGCGTTGGCGGATACACCATCAGGCCAAGAACTATCTCATACTCAATGATACGTTGTATCGGAGAGGTGTAGACTGCATCTTGCGCCGATGTCTCACTCATGAGGAGGCCGTCATTGTGCTCAACGATTTTCATACAGGAGCCTGTGGCGGTCACTTGTCCGGGTTGGAAACAACCCAAAATATTTTACGAGCATGTTACTTCTGGCCCACACTTATGAAATATTGTATTGAGTCGGTCAGGAAGTGCCATCCATGCCAAATCTTCTCACAGAAGATGAGGGCACATCCAACTCCCATGTTTCCTGTCATCACAGTTGGTCCCTTCACTAAATAGGGGATTGATTACACTACATGCAACCCCCCGTCAGCTAGGGGGCACCACTATATCATCGCAGTTGTCGACTACTTCACTAAGTGGGTCGAAGCTATGTCAATGTTCAAAGATGATGGAGAGACTGCAACTCTCTTCTTATTTAACCAAATTATAGCATGGTTCGACGTCCCGAGAGAGTCTGTCACTGACCATGGAAGTCACTTTCAAAACCAAATGATGTCCGAGCTAACGTCAAAGCTTGGGTTACGGCAAGAACATTCATCACCTTACTATCCTCAAGCCAATGGGCAGGTGGAAGCTGTAAACAAAACTCTTAAGACAATTCTACAACGAACTATCAACTCAGCTAAGTCAAATTGGCATTTGATGTTATACTCAGCATTATGGACTTACCGAACCTCAGTTAAGACTGCAACCAGTTTCTCACCTTTCTAACTCGTTTATGGGCTGGAGGCAGTCTTACCCATCGAATGTCAAATTCCATCTCTGAAATTGGCAGTACAGTTATTTCCAGACACTTCTCCACTTGAAGAATGGTTAGTACACCTTGAGCAGCTTGATGAACAATTCCGTGATGTGGCCCTGGCCAATGAGGCTCATAAACATAAGGTCAAGTGTCAATATGATAGGTCTGTTCGTCCTCGGGTTTTCTCTGAGGGCGACCTTGTCCTGGTCTATGACCAAGATAAGGACCCCCTGGGGGCAGGAAAGTTTAAACCTGTGTGGTTCGGACCCTTCATTATTAAGGAGGTTTTAAAAAAGGGCGCTTATCGTTTGGTCGATTTTGAAGGGAATGCTTTGGCGGAGCCTAGAAATGGGCTCTACCTCAAGAAGTATTACTCATAGAACGGTCACTGTGGGTAACTTTTTGTAACATATGTATAGTCTTTGTACTATTACCTTTTTACGTTTCTTTTAAAAACGTGTTATGGACGTGTCATTGATGTTATATTTCATCAATATGGCAGATGTCAAGTGAGTCTGAGGTGTTCGTTGGGTATGCAGATGGTGTTAGTCAACATACGTGGAGGCTTTCCTCCGCAGCTTGGGTAATCTTTACACCACAAGGTTAGTTGTTATCTTTCGGAGGTATATGCTTAGGTGACACCACAAATAATGTTTCCGAGCATAGCGCAGTTATTGATTTGCTTCGTGATGCGTTGTCATTGGGTATCTCTCGTCTCCGGGTCTATCTAGACACTCAACTGGTTGTGTCGCAGCTAAACAGAGTATATCGGGTGCATGACCCAACGTTACACCGATGATTCCTTAGGGTAAGTCTCTTGGAATGCAACTTTGATTATATTACATATTTTCATGTTCCTAGGAGTCTAAATCAAATCACAGATACTCTAGCTAATCACATTTTAGATTGGCATCTTTCTCACACATAAAAAGATCATGATCATACACATGTAAATACATTGTTGTACACATAATCCATAAGACACAAAAAAGAGATAAAAACCATATATAAACATCATAAAATCCTCAGAGTACATAGATGGGCACAAGCGCCTCAAAAAGTGGGAACCATAACGAGTCACTGGGGCTTATGCCCTCAAAAATATATATACATATCAGTGCTCGTGGCACATAAAAGTCTAAAGGTCTATTCAGGGCCTATGGGCCCTGTTATACTCAAATACAGCCTGACCCAAACGCCTAAACAATCGGACCCATGTCCGAGGTACCCCCACAATATGAGTCTGCAAGGAGGGCGGAAAGTCCTCTATTTTTGCCATGGGAATTGTGCGAGTGAGTGCAGTGAAGTTCCGCTCAATCCGCCTAAGAACCCTCTCGGCCTCTCCTGCTAGGAGGTTCCCTGCCACTGCTGCTCCCCCGGCGGCAGAAGCTGTGGCCTCTGGCCGTGGGTGACGCCTATTCCGTGCATAATCGACAAGTCGCACGGGTCCCACATATGCACGCAATACAAAGTTCACCCATCAAAAAAATCTGTTATACAAAAACATGATATATATATCAAAAAGACATAAAAATTACATATGCCAACAAAAAAAAAACTAGATAGGTGGAGACTTACCCATCTCCCCTTGCTCCTCACCAGGAGGCATCGGTATCACTGGATCTCTGGATAAGTCAATCCCCGCATATGGGTAGTCCTCAATAGCCGGGATCTGTCGCGACAGCCAAGCAAAAAAGTCATCATTGAAGGCCTCTGTGGTCCTTCCGCCACCCTGTCGTGGAAGCAATGCTGCCCATCTGCATACTGTGGGGAAAGTAGCCAGATGTCCTTGTACCATCAGCCGAGGACTAAAACATGGAACTCTCTCAAAGAAAAATGAACACAGGATGGTCCCAAACCTGAAGTTCCTGTGTGTCCATTGTCTGCAAGCTGTCAACTGACCTGTCATGCTTGCTAATAGTGTGGTACTCCAATCAAAAATTTGTGCATTCATGCACTGGATTGCACAGTTCATCTGTGCACGGCTAGGGAGCTGGTAATTTTCCCAATGAGTGATAAGATAGTCTGAAGGGCGAGGCTGGTAATACTAATAATAGGTATCGAGGAAGTCCTCTGATTGGTCCCAGCCTCGCAATATTCCTCTATCAACTCTGAGACTTTGCTCAGCCCCGCAGGAAAAGTTTGAAAGTTGATTGGTTCTCCTCTCCTCGAGAGGCCAGTCAAAAAGTAAATATCCTCGGTGGTGGGCACCAAGGATTGCCCCTCTATCATGAAAGCCTCTGCATCAGGGTGCCAATAGTCAACCAGGTTATTCAACAACCTTGGTTGCGCGTGCATAAACAGACACAAAAAGAATTTTACTAAACCACACTGCATTAGTACGGCCATAACATTCAGATCTGCGACCACTAACTCATTGGTGGCCTCGTGCTCCCTCTCCCTCCACTGAACATACATCCTGTCAACACAACCAAGAAAAAGGAGGGGTCAAGACTTGTTGAAATCCATTTTTTGCATCACGCGGGGGGTACTTGCAGCCTGTCAAGGCGACAGTCGCGGGTACCCACGTGCAGCTTTGGATTTGCGTACGGGTACCCGCAGGCTGTCCCTGGACAGCCCACATTTGTCTAGGGCCAACCTCTTTGAGGTCGACGCCCACCCCCAAAATCAAATAAACACAACAAATGAAGTATTGAAATGCAAGATAAGGAGTTTGTACTTACTTGGTCCAAGTAGAAGTCTGTTTCGTCCACTGTAGCTCCTAGAATCACAATCTTTGGCAAAGGGGGTCTTTTGGCTCCAGAGTCAATTTCCAAATCAACAATGGTGATAATGAGCTGCTAGCTTCTATTTATAGACTTTTTGGCCTCTTTTTGTCACTTTTTTGGGCCCCTTTATCAGTTTCTTTATACCAAAAACCATTTAGAGTGATCCAAGAGTTATATGGGAGGGATTTGAATAGGTATTGGGACAATTTTTATTGAGTTTCAAATATATATATATATATATATATATATATATATATTGACTGTCCATAAAAAAAAAAAATTCTTCAAAATTCAACTTGAGCATATAGGGTAGGATTTCATCCCGACTGTTGCATCTTGTTGCCTTTTGTTCTTATGCTGTAGGATCGATCCCATCCGGTTGTGGCACAGAACTGTCATATCTTCTCTAGAAGTGTCACGACTTGGTGGTAGAGCTTGCCAAAACATGGATGCCCTAGGTATTTCCTGGTTGCATTATGGTGTCCATGCCATTTTTAATAACACTGTAGGCTCGGGAGTCCGTGTAGTCTTTCCTGAATACGAGTTTGAGCCTCATTCACATGGGTCTTTTTCACTCTTTTTCTTACCCTTCAGACTCCCAAAACATAACGGGTCTCCTTTTAAGCCCTTTTCAGACCCTCTAAACATGAAAAGATTGCCGAGCGATCTTGTGGCCTTCCACGCTCGTTAAACTGAAATTTGAAGTCACGTCTGTCCGACGGTAGTTTACCCCTTTTTCGGTCCGAACGGTCAACTGTACGAACAAAGGAATACTCTATTGAATTTCCATTCTTTAGAAGAGTATCCTCAGGTATAATTTTATTCCTTTTTCGGGCTTGAGGGACTAAATTTACGAAAAAGAAACCCCCACGGAGTCCATAGTTAAGCTCTTTTCAGACTCCCTAAAATTGAAAAGATTGCCAAGTGACCTTATTCTTTCACACTTGTCAAAATGGTCCAAAAGAACATTCCTGATGGAGTCCATAGCTAAGCTTTTTTCATACTCCTTAAAATTGAAAAAATAGCCGAGTGATCTTGTCCTTTTCACACTCGTTAAAATGGTTTTGAATTGACGTCTAATCGGTGCTAGTTTATCCCTTTTTTGAACCGACTAGACTATTGACAAAAAAGGTACCCCAATGGAGTTTCCTTTTATGCTTTTTCAGACTCTCTAAATACGAAAAATCACCAAGCTTCCCTTCGTTGGGCTCATTAAACTTACATCGAAGGATTTTACCATTGTGTGTTCTATCAACCGCATTTGCATACCTTACCCATCAGCCTAGTAACAGTTTTCCTTTGCGTCTTAACACCTTTGTCCATTGGAGGATTTTTCCTGAGTATCATTTCCCTAGGACATTAGTCTTCTCTGATCAAAATCTGGACCAGGGGTCAAATTTTAGCCCAAAAATAGACGTTCTCGGAATTGCCTCAAATCGGACGTGAGCGTATCCCTCGTCGTCACGAATCCAACACAATTCATTTCGTCTCAAACGGATGTCGGGAGCGAAAGATATAGCGATCTGTTCGAAAAGTCAAACAGGTAAAAAAATGCTGACTGGGCAGTCCGTACAGTCCGTACGGCCACGTGGCAGGGCCGTACCATCATGATGACATGGAAATTGATTGATGTGGCACATTTTCATTGGTCGGTTGACTGGCAAATACGGTGTTGACATGTGTCTATTTATGGGCAAATAATATGAGGACACGTGGCCCAATCGGAGGGCGCCACGTGTCCCCTCATTTTTGACTATTTGGTCTTGGGTTCAAAAGTTTTTGGGGTCGACCGGATTTGAACCAGTGACCTTCTCCACTGTCCAACGCTTTATCAAATTTCCGCTAACCATAATACCGTCATATGAGCCTTGTTTAAACATATGGCAAATAATACATTTGAATTAGACCTATGTATTATTCGGCGGGGGTTTGGGGCCGGGGCTTAGCCCCGACCCTCGATTTTATGCATTGTTATGTGACCATGGGGGGTTAAATACTTTGACCATATTTTATATGTGCACGGTTTAAAACATATAGTATAGTTTTATATGTTACCCATGACCATATATTATTTATGCGCGCGGATTTGTATAACATATATTACATATGGTTATATATTATAATGTATATGCGCGGGAATTTAAAATACGGGCCAAAGTTTATGTATATGACCCAATGTTATTGTGCGCAGTTTTTTGCGTGTGGTTTATTAACCCTCGGTTATATATATTGTGCCATGTGCCCGCGTTTTGGAGCGCGTGGGGATTAGTTGCTACAGTTTGAACGGTTGTAACCAATTCGACCCCTCATTTGCCAAGCGCACGGTTTTATGAACCATATGCCTGAGAGTTAGGCGGTTGGGGGTTGGAGGCGCCCTAACCGTTATTCAGGAACCGTTCGGTGCCATGTTATAACGCGCATTGGGAGCGTGTTCTAGGTTCATGTGCACAAGAGTGCGATTTGTAGAGCCAGTTCCAGCAAAGCTTGAAGGAGAAAAATGGAGGAGGCCTAACTTCTTCACCGTTTGGCCGATTGAGGTGCCGTAAAAGCCCAGTCAGGGGTTTTTGGACGTGCTGGATCCGTTGGTGTCATTTTCACAGAAATTTGAAGACTTCTTCAGCAAGTTTTTCACCATTGAAGTTTCAGAGAGCTCCAGGGAGATTGAAGCCCTCTTTGATCGAGGACATGGTTTGGTGAGCCTATGTCTGTTTTCTGTGATTTAAATATCATGTTTGGCTAATTGCTATGCTCTGAACACATTGGGACAGGTTTCAGAGGCTGTTGAGGACTTTTACAGGTGTTTTTTCCAAAGAGAAGCTCAGGGAAGCTTATGGCCACATGTAGAAGAGGTCATGCCCGGATGAGCCATGATCCGTTTTCAGAGTGTTATTAGTCATTTTTGGGGTTTTTATATGTTCTGATCTCAATGGTACAGTTTGTTTTTCCATTGGAGTTGAGAATCATCTTGTAAAAGAACTTTTGACTAATTAATCCCAGAGAGCCAAGTCCATTATGGAGGCTCAAGGAGATGTAGCTCGGAGGGGGGTGAACTCCTTTATCATGTTGTTCTTGTTGTGCGTTTGATGGTTTATTTTCTGCAAGTTGTGTTGCTGTGTTTTCATTTCAAGCACATATTTAACCATTAAAAGAACATTTGCTCACACATAAGCATTTACAAGCAGTTATATAAGAATTTACAAGAAGAAGCATGAACTTAACACATAAGTTTTTATATTGCATATTTATACACATGAAGCAAGGTCCTGTAAAGTTTATTTTAATGAAGTAGGGGTGCTTGCATAGCATAACAAGTCAGCCTTATATTTTCAGATCATTCTCCTTGTGCCTTGAGCTCGTATGTTTGTTGTACTCATTCCTTCACTGTAACGTAGTATTCCTTTATTCTTTTATTATCAAAAAGAACAAAAAAAAATCAAATATACCCCAAAAAGAGGATGGGAAAAGTATTTTTTTTATTGGCAGCATAATGAGTCGCCCTTGGATAAAGCACATCTATCCATTTGATCATCAAATAATGGGATGTAGTACGACCTTAGGAAGATTTTCTCATTATATAGAGTTGTGTCCTCCACTGTTTGGTTACTCTTCCAAAGATATGGAGAGTTTGCATTGCCTCCTGCTTCGTAGACTTATGATTAACAGATATGCTGCCTGAGTCTTATCACTTGTCGTGCTATTGTCCAAGGGAAGTTTGTCACTAAAACCGAGTTAGCCCCTCTGCAATATGTCTCTTGTCCGCATACCCGGCCATCCTGAACGTCCAATCAAGTCTTTGTTCGAAATCAATGAAGCCTTCAGTCCGATCATCAAGATTGTCAAGTCCATAACCGACGAGCCGTCGAATACCTCTGGGTAGTGCAGTCATACACTCATATTACACTCCTACCCGAGTTTTAGAAGATTTTGAAGTTGTTGCTCGAGCTCTGAAGTACAACCATTAGGCCGAATCCACTTCGGAGAGATGGATACGTTACATGTATATCTTTCTGATTTCGAGATGTAGCTCTGTTGTGTATTGTTCACAGCTACTCTTTGTAGTTATTTGACATGGATCTACAGTGTATTTGATTGGTAGACATGGTTCTATTTTATCCTGAGCATGGGTATGCCCGCCTCGGTGAGACATTTGATATTTTTTCCAGACGGCACCTCCTGATTCCTGATTCTTGGGCTCACTCATTCAACATATCAGTACATATTGGTAATGTATTTCGGCCATCGGATGCTCTTCTGACCTCACACATTAGGGGGCATCTGTTATAACCCAAAATTGCACCACACATGCTTACCTGGCATCAAGCCAACTCATATATCTTCCTTGCCAAATCCATGCTGAATAAACTCTTGAAAACCCCCTTAAAACAAGTGGCACCCTCCCTAACCCTCTACTGCACGCGTTGGAATCCTGGCAGGCCTACCACTACATGCGTTGGAACGCTGGCTGGCCCACTACAACCCACGTTTACCTAACAAAGCACAAAAAAAGGAAAGTTTCTGACACGACAAAAATCTTTGGGTCAGTTAACTGAAACTCCTAGCCATGCATGGCCGAGAGTTCATACAAAACCCTATCTCCTTCTAGCCTATAAAAGAAGGGGTGGGGGTACTATTTGGAGGAGGAAAATCATAGCAAAGAAACTCTTCCCAATTGCTGAATCCATTTGTCCCAACCCTTTAGCCTTTCCTCAAGATTAAGGAGAATTAAAGCAAAGCAGTTGGAGGACAAAGAAGAGGAGGAGCCCAGGATCAGGATTGAGGAACGGTGGTTGATCTCTATCATTATTGTAAGTTGATTCATCTTGAGATTAATAAAAGAATACTTTTCCTATCCCAATGCACGAGTTATATATGTTTTATTTAATTTATGCTTAATCTCTAACCCTCGAGTAGAAAAATAGCATGCATGCATAGTGTTTTGTCTTGATTGCAGGATTGTCTTTGGAAGGAGCAGCGTGAGCAAGCGGATAAAGCGCAATGGAGGATCTACACCAAACATCAGTAAAAAGGTTAGTAGGTCTTTTCCATGCTTGTGTGTGAAAAAGGGGTTTGAGTTTTTGGGTGATAGGTTAAAAGTGATTTCTTTAGGGTCATGATCTGCATGCAAGTTTAAACCCTAGCTTGTTAGTCCGTAGGGTATTATTTCCCAACAACAAGCGCTCTATTACAATAATTCTCAAGACAAAACTTCTTATACCATCTACTCCTAATTTATACTAAATCTATCTATCAAGATAACCATCTAGAGGAACATCATTCTAGAAACTAAAGATTCTATTAGGTATTATTACATTTGACTTATTATTCCTTATTGCTAGGTCTTCTTAATATCGACCTTTATTACATGGAAATATATTATTCTAACTACGTGAGGGGTTAGGTAGGTTAGGTCCCTAACACAATATCCATTAGTCCCATAGACAAATGCTATGGGTTAGGGCCCTAGATCTTGTCCCTAAACCATGGCTTGTACCTAAAAAACCATCCATTATGTGTTAAACCTCAAAATTACTGTCTATAGGATAAATATTTCTGACATATTGCTTGTGTGATGGCTTTGAGCATCACACATGACCTCTTGGCCCCATACATAAATGATACAAGCTAATACACAGATTTTTCTTCTAGACCATTGTATGGGCATCAATAACTATCCTTGGTGTGTCAAACTTCAAATTGGACATAATATATCACTCGCAAGAAAATGGTTCCTTATGTAGGGCATGTGTGGTGGCCATAGGCCCCATGCATGGCATAAACCTTGTAGACAAACGCTACCCCCCAAGACCATGGATTTTGGCTCTGAACCATGGCATGGGCCATGATAAACATACAAGGTGTGATAAACCTTGAAGAGGGCACAGTATCTTGGTCACAAGAGAAATTTTCCTTATTTAGGTTTCACATGGTGGTTATAGGATTCACCCTGCCCAAAGAAACAATATGTTTTGGACTGCTTGCAAAACCAAAGACAGGGTATGCAAGGTCATAGTGGACAATGGTAGCACAGATAATCTCGTATCTATAGAGATGGCAGAAAAGTTAGAGTTGGAGACTGTTGTACATCCAAGCCCATACAGAGTTTCGTGGCTACAAAAAGGACATCAGGTAAATGTCACTAAACAATGTTTAGTTGAATTTAAAATAGGATGATATAAGGATGAAATATTATGTGATGTCATTCCAATGGATGTTTGACATCTATTGTTGGGTAGACCATGGCAATATGACAGGAACATGGTTCATGATGAGAGAAAGAACACATACACCTTGGAGAAGAATGGTAATATGCAAATGTTGTTGCCGATTAAGAACCAAGAGGTGAAAACAGAGATGAGAAACACTATACTTCTCATGAGTGGGAAGGAACTTATTAATGAGGTCAAGAAGAAGGAGGACACATGTTGGTCACTATAATTGCTTAATTAATTTCAAACAACCAAGTGAAACATAAATTATCAACCCAGGGAAGTATTTTGTTTCAAAGATAGCCACGCACTGTATATGCTCAATTCCAAAAGCATTTAGTGTTGTAGTAAAGAAATCATCTTATCTATACTTGCTGAAGTGAACTGAAGTTCTGAATTAAATCACAGGAAAGAAATCTCCCTAATTGCAATTCCTTATAGTTCAAATTAAGAAAACTGGATTACATTTTAAAGTATCATTGCAATGGGAAAGAACAACTATCTTGCAATCAGAGAACATGACCCTTATTCTCAAACAGAGATTCAGTACTAACACTCTTTCATAAAACAATAATGCAGAAAACAATAAGCTCTATATAACAGAGAACAAAGCTCTTAGTTCCTTTCTGTCTAAGTAGGAGCCTTGGGCCTTACTTCTGTTTTAGCACACTTGTGAGATTGAAGTCTACAGAGAACAAGGCAATCTGATTCCTTTCTTTCTAAGCAGGGATCTCTAACCCAGTTCTGATTAACACAGGAAAAGTAAACAACAAATAGGATGTTTTGGTTCTTTCCTTTCTGAGTAGGAACCCTTAATCCAATCCTGGCTAACACACTTGCCGAGGTGAAAGGAAATCTACAGAAGACAAGGTGTTGCAGTCCCTTCCTGTCTGAGCAGGGACACTCAACCAAATCTCTGGCTAGCACACTTGCAGGGATAAGAGGAATTCTACAGAAGACAAGGGTTGCAGTCCCTTCCTGGCTGAGCAGGGACTCTTAACCAAATCTCTAGCTAACAAACTGCAGGGGAAAGAGATCTACTGAAGTCGAGATGGTTAGATTCCTTCCTGTCTGAGCAGGAACCTTTTATCCAGACCTATGTCTAACACAACTGAAATAGGAATGAATTCTACAGAGGGTCTGATATTTTAATCCCTTTCTGTCTGCGCAGGAATCTTTAATCAAACCTTTGCTAACATAGAATCACCACACAAGATTGTTGATGAAAAGAATTACAAATAACTAAGACAGAGTCAGTAGTGTTTCAGCAACGCAAATCCATCAAACAATGTTTCAGCAATTAACAATCAAACAAAATATAAACAGGAATTAAACAATCACACTTCTAACTAAGGGGTGAATCTTGTGAAGAAGGTGGGCCCTCCCTTCTCACAAGATTCCCCTGAAACGGGAAAACTTAGAGACGAATTATCAAAGCAGTCTTCTATTCATCTGTTGAAATATCACATTACAAATTGGAAAGATCGAACACGTCCCACTTCTCTGAAGTTCTTAGTACATAAAAAGTTGCATTCTCGAATGGTGATTTCCCTTGAATTTAAAGGGAAATCCCATCGATACAATCATTACAAGGCAGATCTGGATCCTACACTAAATCATATCTTCTTTCTAAATCAGCATAGGGTGTCCTATTCTCATGCAACCGAATGCTAAGACAAGGCAGTGCTTTTACGGCTGGTGTAACAGCTTCTTCTCATAGCTGCTGATGCTGTTCAGCATCGCAATTCATGGGCTGTTCAGCCACGTGAATCGTGCCCTTGACTGTGTCGGCCTTGACTACTAACTATCAGGGCTCATGTTTCAGCATCGTGGCGGTCTCCACTGTGTCTCAGCATCTGCATTTCTGAACTGAGTGACAGCTCCGTGTTTCAACATCTCATCCTCGAACCATGTAGTTGCTTCGTGTTTCGGCATACGCATCCTTGGACTGTGTAGCAGCTCCGTGTTCAGCATGTGCGTCCTCGGATTGTGTAGCAGCTTCCGTGTTTCAGCATCGGTTCAACAACGACTTGTGTTTCAGCATCGGCCTTGAACACTATTCTGCAAATATGGACACTTATGCACTTCTAATCAATGAATAGGCTCAAAAGTAATGTAAAGTATTATGCAAACAGATTAAGCATATAATAATGAGAAAGGACGTTGTGTACCTTGGAATGATCAGGTAAAATAATAGTATGAGTCTAAATACAGGTGATGAAGGGTATAATACTGACAAAAAGTATGGGCAAAAAGGGTGCAATATGTGGTCCTAACATCCCCCCCAGCTCAAGGTGTTGCATGTCCTCAGGCAACTCACTCTGAATCAGAGTCTTGATATTGGCTCTGACCGTGTAAAGTACTCAAGCAGTAGCTCCGGGCAGTACTGTCTGTTGGTGGTTTGAACCCTTGTTCTTCCTACAATCTGTGCCATGTTGCTGTTTCTGCCTTTTTGGACAGCTTATAACTGACTTGATATGTTTCTATTGGCAGCCAGAGTAGGGGAAAGTAGAATTTGTACCCTATCCAGTTTTCAGCACAATGTTTAACACATTGGATGTAACTGGGTATCCTTGAAATTGCTGCTTCTAAGTTGACCAGACCAAAAGGGTTATGCTGTTGCCTCTGTTTTGTGGATTGCTGCCACATCAGGTTATTGGCCTGGAGGGCAGGAATCTCAATGGTACTGATACTTTTCTGACATTCTTGGAGGACTATTGACTGTAGCTGTTGGACATGCTCAGTCACTCCTGGTTGCTTCAAGACCTCATAATATTATGAAATGAATCTGGCTTCCCTCTCTGGTTCTGGCCTAATCTAGAGGAGTTTATTGTCCTCATTGTGTTTGGCAGCCGAAAAATTACTTTGCCACAAAATTTGGTTATACAGAAAAGACGTAAAAGCTCGGAGTTGAACATCTCCAACAAGAGGGTTGATATTGAGCAGCCTGTTTTCCAGAATAGCCTCATTATGGAAGTACGCTTCACATAAGAGGTGCTGATCCTTGGTGGATGCTGCTAGAAAAGTCTTGACAAAATCTGTTGGTTCTATAACTTCATGGGATTTACCTTCAACAATTGATTTAATCTGGAACCATATAAGTCTCTCTATGAGAAATAAAGAATAATTACAAGAAGGTTTCCTTGTGGCTATTAGTGTGTGCATTAAATCAAAGATTTTGACCATTCTATATTTTGAATCCCTGTTTTTCTTCTTGACTTCTCGAACTTCCTGGCGTGTTAGGTCCAATGCTTCCCAATTGGAGAAAGTGTGATTTCTCCAGGTTTGCCTGTGTACTTGCAACTGTTGGTCTTGTGTCTTAGAATACTCCTTCTTCCACTTTTGTATTTCAGCATGTTCGTCCCACAGGTGAGAAGTCTGTGTTTCAGCATCTGAAGTGGTAGGACCAGGCAGGGTTTGAGTGGACCGTTCCCTGAAGGTGGGGAGTTTGGCTTGCCTGCGAGGTGTGGCTTGCTTCATGGGAAATGTTTGCACAGCCTTGTTGGCAGTAGGGAATTCTTTCTTAATTCTGGAAGGGCCTGCTGGTTCTTGTGTTTCAGCAGGTTCAGTCTTGATTTTTCTAAGGCCTGCTGGTTCTTGTGTGTCAGCAGGTTCAGTCTTGACTTCAAAAGGAGAAGGGTTGGGAGATGTTCCAGGTACTGGGATTTGAACGAGCTTATACCCTGCTTGATAATAAATTTATCCGCATTGGCAGCACATGTATTCTTTGCATATGCTCTCTGTAGTCCGTTTTGCCAGGATTGCTGTTCTTTCCAAGGCGTACCGACTTAATTCCTTTTCATATGCCTCCCTTGCCTTGGCCAGTTCTTGCTGATATTCTTCCAATTGAGACTTTAGAAACTCTTTTTCTTGTAGGACATCAGGTGTTGTTGATTTGGATTTAGATATGACTGGTTCTTGTGTTACAATCATCTTCTCCTTAGCTGGTTCTTGTGGAGCAGCTACGGGAATGGACACTGATGCCTGTGTTTCAGCCTCCTGGTGTAGGGAAAGTAGTATTTCAGCACCTTCAACTTCTGATTCCTGCATGTCACTTTCCATATCAGTTGGTGGTTCTTGTGTTTCAGCCACTGAATGGGTGGCTGGTCTTTCCGCCATGTTAGTTGACAAAGGTGGTGTTGCAGTATCCTGGGTCTCGACTTCCTCAGTTTCTAAATCAGTGGCTGGTTCTTTTGTTGCAGCCACTGCAACATCGAGAGTTTCAACTTCAATGTTAGCGGCTGGTTCTTGTGTTTCGGCCACTGGATGGATAGTTGATTGTGTTTCAGCTTCTTTATTGAAAACAAATGAGGTCTGGGCGTCTGATTCCTGTAACACCATTTCAATGTCAGCGGCTGGTTCTTGTGTTTCAGCCACTGAGTGGGTAACTGGTTCTTGTGTTTCAGCTACCCTGTGTGAGACAGATGGTGTTACGGTTTGTAGGGCGTCTGGTTCTTGTGTTACAGCACCCATGGTTGAAGTAGGCAAAGATCCCGAGGTTGGGGAGGTCAATGGCTCACGAGGTGTTAGTTGAATTGGTGGGGTGGCTAGAGTAGGGGTCATCAGAGGTGGTCTTGTGGAGGTTCTTATTCGCTTCTTTCGGAGGAACGGTGGAAAAGGGGAAATTTGCTTCCGTTTTCGTAGAGGCCTGCTACTGGTGGTGGGACGTGCGGATTTTTCTGGTTCAGAGTCATCACTGAGAATGTGGAGGGCGGGAGTGGAAGACTCTACTATAGGTGATGATTCAGTTATGGTAGGGGGGCTGACTGGAGTGTTTGGTTCTGTAGGCAAAGGAGGGAGTACTTCGGGAGCGTCAGGGGGGTTTGGCTGTTGCTGCTCTTGGGGAATTGCAGTGGCTGGTTGAGGGTTTAGAGGTGGGTTATTCACTGGATGGTTCTTCTATTCAAAACCCCTGTTGATTAGTAATTGGACAAGGCGATGGTGGGTGAGTGACAAGGTTGGGTCTTTTGCCTTTCGACAGTACGGTACCATATTTCTCAAACAGCCCAATAAATAATAAGGAATGTTGACGTGTCTGTTATGTCTTAGGTGAGAAAGCAGAAGGAGTTCATGCTGATACACTACCTGATAGCGTCCTTCACAGGTCAGATAATGTTTGATGAATTTGGCGACTCCCGACCATGGAGGTGGTAGTGAACTAAGCTGAACACCTCTGCCTTTGAATATAATTCTTTCCTCAGGCAGGAAGAAATTTTGCTGGGCACCCCTGATGATGTGCTTTCGACTGAATATTCGAGCGCCGTCAGTTGAGAGGCCTGAGACGGCTGCAATATCCTCCTCTGTTACTGATATTCGAACCCTGTTAACAACAGAATGGTCCTCCTGCAGATTCAGGGCAAATTGTAGGACCTGCTGCTCGTTATACCACTGGAGTCTGCGAAAATAATTGAGCCACCCTGCTTGCTCGAAAATTTGATATGCTACTGGGTATTGTTCGAGCAGTGCGGTGGTAGCGGGTTCATTCCTTATGGCGGATCCTCCCATGGCTGCTGGCTTAGTGCAATACAGTGGCGAGAGTTGCGTATCGGTTCTGATAAAAAGTGAGTTTTTCCGAGCGACATTTATGCGGGAATAGAAATAAAAATGTGCGAAAGGGTGGTGAATCTGGGATGGCAGCGGCGAGGTCAGATGTAATGATGATATTTCAGATTTGACATGTACTTCCCCTCCCGTCAAGTGTGGCTAGTACTAAATGTGTTAAATGTCATAATGAAGTCAGATCTTTCTCATTAATTGTAGCTCAACTGAATTGCATAAACTTTACGTACCTTTGCCTTACCATTGGGTTTGTTCAACCAACTGGATATGATGCTTGTTCGTGGTGATGTTGTTTCGGCGGTGGCTTTTTGATTCTGTCACAGCCTGCTGTTCGAACTATCGTTTGGGAGCGTAGAATCTTGCTGACATATGATTGTGGAAGGCGGGTGTTTCAGCAACAGAGAAAAATCGAGCGATTGCTAGAGGTGAAGAACTGCTGATAACTGGTGTTTCAGTATCGGAAGAAAATCAGAGGGTGCTGAATGGTGGTGTTTCAGCATCATGGATGAATGATGAAGGGTTGCTGGCAATTGGTGTTTCAGCAACAGAAGAGGCGAAACAATTGCTGGACGGAATTGTTTCGTCGATGATGGAGGGTGAGAAAGATGATAGGGTGGAAGGAGATGAATAATGCTGAACAGTGGTGTTTCAGCATCGGGAAAACTGATGAAAGGTTGCTGACAATCGGTGTTTCAGCAACGGGAAGAAAATGAAAGGCTGCTGGTGTTTCAGCAACGGGAAAAGTTGTTGCCAACGGTGTTGCAGCAGAGGAAGGGGGAAAGCAAAACAAGTGCTGGACGAAGTTGTTTCGGGAGTGAAAATGATGGGGGAATGGCGGGCTGGGATTTTTTTGTGAATGGGAAGAAATGGAAAGTGTCGAACAGAGGTGTTTCAGCATCGAAGAAATAGTCACCAGTGTTCTTCAGCGTTGTTTCAGCATCGGAGAGATGAACAGTGCTGCACAGCGGTGTTTCAGCATCGTGAAAGCTTGTTCTCCTTGAAGAATCGGTCTTTTCTGTGCTTTGATCCTGCAAACATCAACTGTAGGCGATATTTCTTGACAGGGATTATTAGTACATGAAATCTAATCTAATCTAATCTAATACTAAAAGGAATCTAAAAAGAAAGAGAATTAATTATTAGTAGGGGTAGAGACCCCCTCCATGAAAAGAAAATGAGCGTCTGCCATGCATGTGGCCTTAAAATCTTCTCGAGAAATAGGTTTCTGATACAGGCGGAGACGATGACCATTTACAAGTAACGGAGTTCTGGAGTCATCAATTGTGAGGAGCCTTACTGTTCCATTAGGAAAAACTGTGTCTACCTCGTAAGGTCCTAACCACCTTGTACGCAGTTTTCCTTGAAATTCTTTGAACCGGGAATCATACAGTAGAGCCCAATTACCTTTCTGGAACTGCTTGTTCTTGATATTTTTGTCATGCCATTGTGATCTTTGCTTTTGAATTACAGTTGTTTGCTGAATGGCATCTAGTCTTTTCTCTTCTAGTTCATTAAGCTGCTGCAACCTGGCTGTTTGTGCATCGGTTAGATCAAGGTTGGCAGTTAGAGCAGTCCTTAAGGTTTTTATTTCAAATTCCACAGGAAAGACAACACTTTTTCTATAGACCAATTCATAGGGAGAAAACCCTGTAGTATTTCTCCAGGTAGTTCTGTAGGCCCATAATGCTTCAAGGAGCCTGTTGGACCAATCCTTTCTACTTTCCTTCACTGTTTTTGTGAGAATGGCTTCTATAACTTTATTTGT
>ML781807.1:614522-643896 GCA_009831015.1 Picea engelmannii
TGGTCACTATAATTGCTTAATTAATTTCAAACAACCAAGTGAAACATAAATTATCAACCCAGGGAAGTCTTTTGTTTCAAAGATAGCCACGCACTGTATATGCTCAATTCCAAAAGCATTTAGTGTTGTAGTAAATAAATCATCTTATCTATACTTGCTGAAGTGAACTGAAGTTCTCAATTAAATCACAGGAAAGAAATCTCCCTAATTGCAATTCCTTATAGTTCAAATTAAGAATACTGGATTACATTTTAAAGTATCATTGCAATGGGAAAGAGCAACTATCTTGCAATCAGAGAACATGACCCTTATTCTCAAACAGATATTCAGTACTAACACTCTTTCATAAAACAATAATGCAGAAAACAATAAGCTCTATCTAACAGAGAACAAAGCTCTTAGTTCCTTTCTGTCTAAGCAGGAGCCTTGGGCCTTACTTCTGTTTTAGCACACTTGTGAGATTGAAGTCTACAGAGAACAAGGCAATCTGATTCCTTTCTTTCTAAGCAGGGATCTCTAACCCAGTTCTGATTAACACAGGAAAAGTAAACAGCAAATAGGATGTTTTGGTTCTTTCCTTTCTGAGTAGGAACCCTTAATCCAATCCTGGCTAACACACTTGCAGAGGTGAAAGGAAATCTACAGAAGACAAGGTGTTGCAATCCCTTCCTGTCTGAGCAGGGACACTCAACCAAATCTCTGGCTAGCGCACTTGCAGGGATAAGAGGAATTCTACAGAAGACAAGGGTTGCAGTCCCTTCCTGGCTGAGCAGGGACTCTTAACCAAATCTCTAGCTAACACACTGCAGGGGAAAGAGATCTACTGAAGTCGAGATGGTTAGATTCCTTCCTGTCTGAGCAGGAACCTTTTATCCAGACCTCTGTCTAACACAACTGAAATAGGAATGAATTCTACAGAGGGTCTGATATTTTAATCCCTTTCTGTCTGCACAAGAATGTTTAATCAAACCTTTGCTAACATAGAATCACCACACAAGATTGCTGATGAAAAGAATTACAAATAACTAAGACAGAGTCAGTAGTGTTTCAACAACGCAAATCCATCAAACAGTGTTTCAACAATTAACAATCAAACAAAATATAAACAGGAATTAAACAATCACACTTCTAACTAAGGGGTGAATCTTGTGAAGAAGGTGGGCCCTCCCTTCTCACAAGATTCCCCTGAAACGGGAAAACTTAGAGATGAATTATCAAAGCAGTCTTCTATTCATCTGTTGAAATATCACATTACAAATTGGAAAGATCGAACACGTCCCGCTTCTCTGAAGTTCTTAGTACATAAAAAGTTGCATTCTCGAATGGTGATTTCCCTTGAATTTAAAGGGAAATCCCATCGATACAATCATTACAAGGCAGATCTAGATCCTACACTAAATCAGATCTTCTTTCTAAATCAGCATAGGGTGTCCTATTCTCATGCAACCGAATTCTAAGACGAGGCATTGTTGTTACGACTGGTGTAACAGCTTCTTCTCATAGCTGCTGATGCTGTTCAGCCACATGAATCGCGCCCTTGACTGTGTCGGCCTTGACTGCTAACTGTCAGGGCTCATGTTTCAGCATCGTGGCGGTCTCCACTGTGTCTCAGCATCTGCATTTCTGAACTGAGTGACAGCTCCGTGTTTCAGCATCTCTTCCTCGAACCATGTAGCTGCTTCGTGTTTCGGCATATGCATCCTCGGACTATGTAGCAGCTCCGTGTTCAGCATGTGCGTCCTCGGATTGTGTAGCAGCTTCCGTGTTTCAACATCGGTTCAACAACGACTTGTGTTTCAGCATCGGCCTTGAACACTATTCTGCAAATATGGACACTTATGCACTTCTAATCAATGATTAGGTTCAAAAGTAATGTAAAGTATTATGCAAACAGATTAAGCATATAATAATGAGAAAGGACGTTGTGTACCTTGGAATGATCAGGTAAAATAATAGTATGAGTCTAAATACAGGTGATGAAGGGTATAATACTGGAAAAAAGTATGGGCAAAAAGGGTGCAATATGTGGTCCTAACAACACACAATTTATTGTGGTTAGGAAGCCTAAAATTGTTTTGACTAGTACAAGAATATATGATTTACTAGAGGAAATTTAGGAGTTGTTGGGAGAGTTTGCTGATATAGTAGTAGACGAGCTACCTTGTTTGTTATCACCTATTAGGAGTATATGCCATCACATCAATCTTATACCTAGAGCCAATTTACCAAACAAAGCCACGTACAAGTTGACACCGTAGGAAAATGAAGAAGTTAAGAGACATGTCTAGAACTTAATGGACAAAGGATTGATTCGGGAGAGCTTGAGTCCATGCGTTGTTCTGACAGTGCTCAGCCCAAAGAAAGATGGAGGTAGGAGAATGTGTACAGACTCAAGGGAAATTAATAAGATTACCATAAAATACATATTTCCATTACCAAGGATGGACAACTTGATGGATTTCTTGAGTGGAGCAAAGTTTTTTTCAAAAATTGATTTGAAAAGTGGATATCATTAGATTAGAGTGAGAGAAGGTGATGAATGGGAGACAACATTCAAGATGAATGAGGGGTTGTATGAATGGCTTGTCATGCCATTTGGATTAACAAATGCGCCTAGTACTTTCATGAGATTGGAACGAAGTCCTGAAGGATTTCATTGGGAAATTCATCATTGTATATCTGGATGATATATTAATTTTTAGTAAAACTGGAGAAGAGCACTTAAAGCATTTAGCTACAATAATGAGGAGATTACAACAAGAGAAATTGATGATCAATGTGAAGAAATCATCATTTATAAGGACGTAACTCATTTAGTTGGATTTTGTTATCTCTGCAAATGAGTTGAAGATGGATCCAGAAATGGTAAATGCAATTAATAATTGGCCATCTCCAAAGAGTGTATTTGAAGTTCGAAGCTTCCATGGTTTGGCTAGTTTCTACAGGAAATTCATCCGAAATTTTAGTGGAATTAGCACACCAATGATGGATACAGTGAAGAAAAGACATAAATATTTTCACTAGACAGAGGAAGCAGAGAAGAGTTTTAATTTGCTGAAGAAGAGGATTATTAAGAAACCAATTTTGGTTTTGACAGATTTCAACAAGACATTCCAGGTCAGGTGTGATGCAAGTGGATTTGCAATTGGAGTGGTTTTGAGCCAAGACGATAGGTCGATCGCGTATTTCAGTGAAAAACTGAATGAAGCGAAGATTAAGTACTCCACATATGACAAAGAATTCTATGCAGTCATACAAGCACTGAAGAAATGGAGACACTATTTGGTTCTCAAGGAGTTTGTTTTGTACAGTAATAATCATGCTTTACAATTCATGACTCAACAGGAGAAGTTGAACCAAAAACATGCTAAATGGGTTGAATACATGCAGAATTTTACTTTTGTGATTAAGAATATTTCTGGAACTGCTAACAAAGTTGTTGATGCTTTGAGAAGAAAATGTTTGCTTATGTAGGAATTCAAAATCAAGACTTTGGGTTTTGATAACCTCAAAGAAATGTATAGGGATGACCCAGATTTTAAGGAAGCATATGAGGCATCTGAGAATCCAATTCTTAGGGACAGAAGCCAATGGAATGAGTATATGATCCAGGATGGATTATTATTCAGGGGCAATCGACTATGTATACCAAAATGCTCCATGAGGGAGAATCTGCTGAAGGAAAAACACAATGGAGGATTGGCCAGACATTTCGGTCATGATAAGACGTTCTCAAAGTTGAATGGTTCATAGTTTTGGCCAGGTATGAGGACAGATGTCAAGAAATTTGTGGACAGATGTAGAATTTGTCATCACACAAAAGGAAAAAGGTAGAATACAGAGTTATACCAACCATTACCCATAACAGAAAGGCCGTGGGATGCAGTGAGAATGGATTTCATATTGGGACTGTCAAGAACACAAAGAGGATATGATTCAATCTTTGTAGTTGTAGATAGATTTTCCAAGATGGCAGATTTCATACCATGCCAGAAAACCAGTGACGCAACTCATATTGCAAACCTTCTTTTCAAAGAAGTTGTCAGACTTCACGGCTTGCCAAAGAGTATCATTTCTGATCGAGATACCAAGTTCGTAGGACATTTCTGGAGGACCTTATGGAGGAAGCTGGGGACAGCTTGTCATTTAGCTCAGTGTACCATCCTCAAACGGATGGGTAGACAGAAGTCCTGAAAATGAGCTTGGGATATTTGCTGAGGAGCTTAGTGACTGATGGGGTCGAAATCTCATCGATATTCAATGTTGCGGATTTGTACCCTTGCAGATTTGAAGAAGCAGGAGTAGAGGAGGAACAGAAAGAGGTTCAATGGACAAAACAAATGGATGTAGCTGAAAAACCATATATGGAAAGCATAATTGATAAGAGGATTAGCAAGAAGACCAGGAGGAAGGAGTATTTTGAATACTTGGTCAAATGGAAAGGACCCCTAGTTGAAGATGCCAGTTGGGAGGATGAAGCAGAAATTCATAGGCATGGACAGACCATGCAAGATTTCATGAACAGGAGTTCATGAAAATTTTCAAGCAAGGGAGTATGATGCAGGAGCATCGTAAGCAGCGAACCAAGAAAGCATAAAGGTAGAAGACAGCTGGGAAAAGCACCAACGCACATGTTGAATTTTTTTTGAAAAAGTAATGACCGAATATTAATGTAATAACTAGTGGAAGCATACTTGCATGTTGTAAACATATCTTGAGCGATGTTCTCTCATCTATCGGATGTTATAGACATTAAGTCTGTTTAATGAAAGTAGGTATATTTGAATTAATAGATTAGACATTTTTAGAAGCGTAGGAGGGAAAACAGATATAGACACCCTCACCCTTGTATCATAGTAGTAGTGAACATTATTATGTTCATTCAGAGAATTCATAAGCTATAGAGTTATAGCAGAGAGTTGTAGAGAAGAACCCATGTACATGAGAACTTGAGTTAATATATAAAGCTTTGACTCAAATTTTCATGGTGTTATGATGTTTACTGTTTATATTGGTTGAATGGTATGTTTACAGTTGTTTTACTTTCTCTGTTATGCATTTGTTTCCATGCTATGCTTGTGTGTATGATTTCATGTTGAATATATGAATTCCGAGAGAGGAGAAGAATGAGTTTCAATTGTTTCTCATCCTGAGAATTCCTACAAGGAGTGCAGTGAATGTCCGCAAGGTGTGCGTTGACGTGGGCATGAATTTTATCTCAGAAACCTGAGGAGAGATACCGTTGTTCTCATACTAGCAGAAGTGCAGGTGAAGAAAAAAACCATGCAAGGTGTGTGTACGCTAGTTGAAGCCTTAGAACCTATCAACTAAGGTGAAGGTTGAAGGGATACTGTTGCAAGGAGTGCACAGAGTCGAGGACTCAAATAACCAGAGGTTATTTGAAAGTTTGCTGCAAGGAGTGCGAGCAAGGTCCCTTTTGAGAGAATTGAGGTTACAAGTGAAAGATCATGAGGGTTAGTACCTTTGAAGTGTTCAAAGGGAGACAAAGATCAAACTCATCTTGCAGAAGTTAAGTTCAGGTGGAAGGATGCCGATTCAATTTGGCCAGAGATTCTTGAGGAGTGAATCGAGCGGTCAGAATTCTCCATGGAGAATTGGCGAAATCACGAGGACTGTAGGATCCAGTAGATTTGAAAGGTGGTTAGTGGCCAGTAAAACCCATCACCCAGGAGATAAGATTCAATATGAGTCATTGATCTTCTTTCAACCCACGTCGTTGGATCACTTTCCGAATTCGGGGTTCGTGAGCTAGGAAGGCAAACCAAATTATTGGTTTCACGAAGTTCTGAATTTGCGAGGAATAGGGAAGGAGATATAGACCATAGGATCCAAGCCACGGGAGAACCATCGGATTAGAACCCTGTGAAGTATCGCGTATCAGGGGCTCAGGGGTTGAAATAATTTCATTTCAACTGTGAGGACACGATGTGCCAAGCGCCGAGGGCTTGTAAAACACTTGGCACATCCGTAGGTGGGGACCGCGTGGCTGGCATGTGGCATAACAAAAATCACCCAGAGAAAGGGAGAAGTCTGTGACATGTGGTGTGTACTCATCGCATTGAAGGAGTCAAACCATCGATGACTTATCGTGTCTCTGGGTTTCGCAAAAGAAGAGCATGAGGCCCGACACTCCAACTCACGAAGTCACGATTTGCTAGTAGCGCTAAAGGAGTCAAACCATTGTTGGCTTATTGCGTGTCAAGGTTTCGCAAAGGAGGAACATGAGGACTCGACATTCCAACTCGTGAAGTCACGAGTTGCAAGGGGTGCCAAAGGAGTCAACTCATCGCTGACTTTCGTGTCTCAGGGATTTGCAAAGGAGGAGCTCGAAGGTTCAACACTCCAACTCGCGAGGTCGTGAGTTGTGAGCAGTGCTAGTGTTTAGCCCTAGACGAAGGTTATGTGTGGAAGGCACAAACAAGGGGAGCCATACCCATATCGCATCTTGAGTATCATCGTTTGGAGGAAGAGGAGTTGAGGGTCTTCGACTCACGAACTCACGAGTTGTGAAAAGCGCTTGCACTAAGGTAAGGTTGTGGTCGCATGGAGATGTAAAGCTCGTGCTTGGTGTCAAGTTGTATAGGGTGGGTTTTCATAAAGGACATATGGATTCATGAAGGTTGTAGCAAGGAATCAAAGAAGCTGCTTCAGCTCGAGGAGAATTCAAAATGATCCTGTGCAGATCTTGGCCCGAGGGTCAGGGGTCTGCATCACATGGCCCATCTACACTATAGACAAATTTAATTTCCTTGAACATAAATTTTTCCCAGGAGAATGGCATGGGACTCAAGAACCATCAATGGTTCAATAAACCACTAAAGGCCACAATCTCTCTCTCACATGCCAAAGATTCATTATGCAAGGCTTGTGTGATGACCTTCAACTATGCACATGGGCTAAGACCCTAAAATTTAGACTTATATCTCACTCACAAGCTAGAGATTCCCTATACAAAGCCTTTATGGTGATTTGGGCCTCATGCATCACCCATGATACCTAAAGGAAAATGCTATGACTTAATATCATGGCCTTGGCCTTGAACCATATCTAGACTCCTAGAACCATCCATTGTGTGCCAAAATTTGAAATGGGTACCATATCCCATTAGTATGTCAAATATTCCATACACGTGGCTTGTGTGTTTGTGTAGGGCCTCATACATAGACCATGAGCACTAAAGAAAAAAATTGTGGCTTAGGACCTTACCTTTCATCCTTGAACCATCATATGAAACCCTATAACCATCTGTGGTGCACCATAACTCAAAATGGGGACCATATCCCACTAGTATTTCAATGATTTCCTATGCATGTTTTGTGTGGTTGTATAGGTCCCTAAGCCCCATATACAAGTGTTATGCCCCAAGAGTGATCCATGATCTTTTGATTGTGACTTATAAAGAATTGTATTAAATTAGCATAAATTAAAATGCACCATTAAAGAAGGGAAATTTAGAAATGAAGAGACATAAGCATCAGATCTGAAGACAAAAACTTGATAACATAATTCGTCCCTAGTGGACTACGTCTCCAGGTCTTGCTCTCAAATGGGTGGGCTCTTTTACTAACTCAGCAAAGGAATTTGGAAAATACATGAATATATCTCATTCTTAAATCAAGTTGTAGAAATAATGCTCAGATAAGAAAACAAACATCACCAATGAATTCATGGCGTCTAATTACCCAAAAATTTGTCTCGATTTCTGTGCTTGCTACAACCTGCAATAATGACAGAACTTTTCTCAAAATCCATTCCCTTGGATGTATGACCGTGCCTCTCCCCTGGTGGATGGTGAAATTGGCTTTAAAATAATTCTCGACAGATGGATATAACAATGTGACCATTGGGTGGATTGGTATGGGCGCTAGAGTTAAGGAGTTGGTTATGAGGAGGTCCCGGGGTCAAACCCCATGGGCTCCCATTTTGGTGTATGGTTATAACTCTGAATAAATTTAGCGAGTGAATTTATATATTTGGCAGTAGTCAAGAGATATGGCAGACCTCTGCCAAATTTTGCGGGGTCTCTCCATTATCCATTTTGAATTTTCAGATATGAGTTGTCCTTAAGAAAATCAGGGATGCCATGTGTCGCTCGCTAATTGGGTCACGTGGCATCTTCTCATTGGTCCACATGGATACTTGATGTCACACGCAGTGATCGTATGAGACACATGGCACTCCCTGGATGGTGCCATGTGGCATCTCCTGGGGGTGCCATGTGACACTTTTTGATTGACCCACGTGGACCCCTGAAAAGTCCAATGGTGGATGACACGTGGCAACCTATGAAGATGTTACGTGGCATGGTTATGTCAACATCTGTATGATGATGTCACCCTACCATGTCAGATGTAAATTTCATGCTGACGTCAATAGTACAGACGATGAGGTGTCCCTTCCTGATTGGTACTAGTTGACCCAACTTTGTCCACCAATATCTTTCAAACCGTAACTCCATTTGATGATTCATTTGCGTCGTTGGAAATCTTGCGATGCCCTCTTCGTGATCATGCCATTTTCGCTGAGTTTTGAGAAATTTGAATTTTTTACCTTTCTCTATCTGTTGAAGCCATTCTAAGCATTTTGAGTTGCCTCTATGAGTTATGATTTATTCTTAGCCTTCTCTGGATCCTTTTTGGATCACGCCTTCCCATTGAGATATTTTTGGACCACCAAAAGCTTTCATCAATAAACTAGTAAGTGAGGGAAGAGTTCCCTCACTTTGTCTTTCTCGATCCACTTTTCCTTTCTTGGATGGGTACCTTTTAGGCATACTCGAAGATAATCAACATCACCCCTGCATGAATTCCTTGTTCTCTTATCTAGGATGATATATTCTTGTAGCTCATTCAAGTACTCTGGTGCAAACTCATCAACTCATGGAATTGAAACTTCCTCATCTTGATCCATGATCATGGGAGGCTCAAAAAAGTTTCAAGTTCTCAACATTCACAAATGAGTAAATTTGCATATAATGTGGAAGATCCAGACGAAAAGAATTGGTACCTCTTTTCTCTAAGATAGTGAAGGGTCTATAACGAATGGGATTGAGTTTCTTGCCTTCACCCTTCAATCTCTCCTTGTTGATGTGAAGCCATACCCAGTCTCCGACCTGGAATCGATGATGAACCATGTGCTTGTCATGCCAAGATTTGTACTATGCTTGAATTTTCTCCAAGTGTTCCCTAACTACCTGGTGTATCTGTTGAATCCTCTGGATGAACTTGCGGGTGTTGGAATTTGGTGACAACGAATTCCTCCAAGAATGGATTTTAGATCCTATTATTTAGTGTTGGTTGTAACTAATGAGACGAAGTTAGAATATGGATATGAGCACATTCAATAGTTAATTTCTTATGTAACTTGATATAAATTCATATATGCTCGTAGAGGCTAGGAGTGAGATGAGTAGAGTGAGCCTGTTGTAATTCCTCATGCTATGAACAATAATAAAATCGATACCTATGCTTGGTGGACATAGCCCAACAATTGTGTGAACCACGTAAATCCTCGTGTTTTATGTTTGATCTATTTATTTAATGTTTCCATTGAGTATTAGTTTTCGATTTGGTGGCTGCAAGGTTAACAATTGGTATCAGAGCATTGTTGGATTAGCCGTCGTTGAGGAGAAGAATCTCTACGCAGGGACTGTCGATTCCAAATCAACGTGAGGGTCGATTGGTAAAGGGAGCATTGTTTTTAAAGGGAGAGCTAGGTTATCTGCCAAAGGAAGTGTGGATCTGATCTCTTGCTAGAGGGAGAACTACTTCCAAGTCAACACTGGGATACCCTAGTGGAGGGAGCGCCGATTTCAAATGATCCTTATTAAATTTCAAGAGCAATACTTCAGTGTTGGCCTAAATACTGCAAGGGAGCGTCGACTGTATTTATCCATTTCATGAAGATGAGATACTTTGATGAAGTTATTGCCATTCTTCTTCGATGCGACTATTAAATTTGGATGCCTCCTGATAGTTATCAGTTTTTAAGAAGTCCCGTCATGAAGAATTAGCAACGAAGTTCCCAAGAGAGAACTCATGTGAACTGAACATCTTGCACAGTATATCTCCCATGGGCATAACTTCTTGATCCTCCCCAGATTCTATCATGTTAACATTGTGAGAGGGAATTGACAAGATGGGATCATATGCAGCTAGATGGCTAGATCTCCATTCTATGATCAGCCTCGCAACAACTGGTATGAAAGGGAGGATTAACAAGAGTACAAAAAACAAAGGCCGAGAAGCAATAGAACGACTAAGATGACAAAGACTCAAAGTGCCAAGTTTGAAATTGAGAAGTTCAATGGAAAAAACAATTTTGAGATATGGAAGGTGAAGATGCACGATCTGCTTGTGCAAAAAGGCTTGGTGAAGGTGCTTTTGGGAAAATCAAAGAACCCCGCGCCCATTTCAGATGAAGAGTCGGAAGAGATCGATGCGAGAGAACTGAGCACCATACGTCTATGTTTGGTCGATGACGTTATGTTCAACATTGTCTCGGAGAAGACAACATCTAGTTTGTGGATGAAGATGGAAAGCTTGTATATGACGAAATCCTTGAAGAACAAGATCTTCCTGAAAAGACAATTGTACAGTGTGTGCATGATGGAAGGTACAAAAATATCTAACATTTAAATACTTTTAATACTCTTTTATTCTAGTTGACTAGCATGGGAGTGAAATTTGAATATGAAGACAAGGCAATTACATTATTGTGTTCTTTGCCTGAGTCATGGGATCACTTTGTTACCTCTATTAGTTTTAGTTCAACAGAAAGCATTGAGTTTGATGTTATTGTTGGAGATTTACTGTCTGAGGAAATAAGGAAGAAATCTAATCTAGAAACCTCTACATCTGAGGCGATGGTGGTCAAATGAAGACCTAAAGAAAGAGGACATGTTTAGAGGGATTTCTCTTGATCAAAATCGAACTTAAGTGATGGTTTTGTGGAAAATTTGGACACTTGAAGAAGGATTGTTGGAAGTGACAACAAGCCTCCAAAGAAGACCCTCCAAAGGAGATGAATGAAACAAACACAATTGAAACATGTTTAGAAACAAGTTCATGTATCGATGATGAAGTTTTAACAATTGGTATTGTTTCACGTTATAGTCAACTATGGTTATTAGATTCTGGTGCTTCAAATCACATGTGTCTTCATAGACACCAGTTTATTACTTACCTGTCTATAGATGATGGAATTGTTTACATAGAAAATTATATATCATGCAAAGTTGTGGGAATTGGTAGCATTCGAATTAAGATGCTTGATGGATCTGTTAAGATACTAGCTGATGTGAGACATGTACCTGAGCTAAGGAAGAACCTAATATATTTGGGAGTATTAGACACTGAAGGATATAAAAGTATTGTTCAAAGTGGATTTATGAAGGTCTACAAAGGAATCCTACTGGTCATGAAGGCAAAGAAGGTTGGAAACATGTGTCTGTTATAAGGAAGAACCGAGTCAGATCATGCGACAGCTGTATTCGAGAATGACAATGATTTTTCTCGACTGTGGCATCAACGGTTGGGCCATATGAGTGAAAGAGGATTGAAGGTATTATCTGATCATAAGTTACTTCCTAGTCTAAAGCCTTTAAATTTAGATTTATGCAAGCACTGTATTTATGCAAAACAAAATAGGCAGAAATTTAAAACCGGAAGACACACTAGTGAGGGAATCCTTGATTATATCCATTCTGATGTTTGGGGACCATCCCCTACTATTTCGTATGGAGGATCATCATACTTTGTTACTTTTATAGATGATTTCTCTAGGAAGGTGTGGATGTATATGTTGAAAAGAAAGGATGATGTATTTTTTGTTTTCAAGCAGTTTAGAGATTTAGTGGAAAATAATACTAGTAGGTCCATTAAATTTTTAGGAACTGACAATGGTGGTGAATTTATGTCAATGAAATTTGAGAACTATTGCAATGATTTTGGTATTGATAGGCATACAACTATTTCCTACACTCCTCAGTAGAATGGAGTTGTTGAATGCATGAACATGACTCTTCTAGAGAGAGCAAGGAGTATGCTTAGTAACACCAACTTGTAGCAGGAATTGTGGGCAAAAGTAGTATCTACAACTTGTTATTTGGTGAATCGATCACTATCAACAACAATAGAGTGCAAGATTCCTAAAGAGGTATGGATAGGTCACCCTTGTAATTATTCTAATATTAAAGTTTTTGGTTTTGAAGCCTATGCTCTAATTCCAAAACATCAATGTTCTAAATTAGATCTAAAATAGAAAAGGCTTATCTTTGTTGGATACAGTGATGGTATTAAGGAGTACAGGTTGTGGGATCCTACTACCCACAAGATCACCATTAACAAATATGTAATATTTGATGAATCATCTATCATCAAATCAGAGGTAGATGTTCAAATAAAACAGGTAGAAGTACCTAGGTATCAACATATTTAGTTTGAAAATTGTTCAACTACAAATGAGAGTGAACATGAACAAGTTTTTGGAGATGTTCATGAAGAGGTTCTTGCAGAGGAAAAAATGGATGATGATGAAAATTTGTTCATGGAGGTTCATGAAGAGGTTCGTTCAGAATAACAACAAGAAATTTGTTTGCAAGCTCATGAAATCATTGTATGGTTTGAGGCAGTCATCCAGACAATGGTACAAGAAATTTGACTCTTTCATGATGAGCCGGAATTTACAAGGAGTGAGTATGATCATTGTGTTTACTTTAACAAATTGAATAATGGAATATTCATTCTCTTAGTATTATATGTTGATGATATGTTTTTAGCAAGAAAAATCATAACTAATATCAAAAGGTTAAAGGCTCAAATGGATAGGACATTTGATATGAAAGATCTAGGAGCAGCAAAGCAAATTTTGGGCATGGAGATATTCAGAGACAAGAGGAATGGTAAGATTTGGTTGTCACAATAGAATTATGTCGAGAAAATACTTTTGAGGTTTGATATGAATAGTGTGAAACCAGTTTCTGTACCTTTAGCTTCCCATTTTAAGATTTCTTCAAGTTTATTTCCTAGTACAAAAGAAGAAAAGGAACATATGTCTCGAATATCATATGCTAATGCAGTAGGAGGCTTAATGTATGCAATGGTTAGTACAAGACCAGAAATTTCACATCTAGTTGGGGTTGTCAGTAGATATATGGAAAATCCAGGTAAAGAGCATTGGGCAGCAGTGAAATGGGTACTTCGGTATATGAGGGGCACAAGTGATTACTGTATCACCTATAACGGTGGTTGTGAGTTAGTATGTGGATATGTTGATTCTGATTTTGCAGGTGATTTGGAAAAAATGAGGTCAACTTCAGGATATGTCTTTACTCTTGCAGGTGGAGCTATTAGTTGGATGTCAAAGCTACATAACATTGTTGCTTTATCCACTACAAAAGCAGAAAACATAGCTGCTTCACATGCTTGCAAAGAGGAGGTTTGGTTAAAAGGTTTGTTTAGTGAGTTTGGAAGGATGAAGGACAAAGTAAATCTACTTTGTGATAGTCAAAGTGCTATTCATTTGGCCAAGAATCCATATTACCACAATAAAACTAAACATATTCCTATTCAGTACCATTTTTTAAGACATGTCATCAATGAAGGTGGAGTTTCTCTTGAAAAAATTCATACAAAAGAGAACTGTGCAGACATGTTCACAAAACAAATACTTTTAGAGAAACTATGATGGTGCTTGGCTTCTCTTGGCTTGCAGAAAAGGTGATGAACAAAAGAAGGAGCAAGGTATAAGGTTAATTATTGTGAAGTTGGATATTATTGGAATTTAGTGACAACGAATTCCTCCAAGAATGGATTTTAGATCCTATTATTCAGCATTGGTTGTAACTAATGAGACCAATTTAGAATATGTATATGAGTGTATTCAATAGTCAGTTTCTCATGTAACTTGCTATAAATTCATGTATGCCCGTAGAGGCTAGGAGTGAGATGAGTGGAGTGATCTCATTGTAACTCTTCATGCTATGAACAATAATAAAACCAATACCTCTGCTTGGTGGACATAGCCCAACGATTGGGTGAACCACTTAAATGCTCGTGTTTTATGTTTGATCTATTTATGTAATGTTTTCATTGCATGTTAGTTTTCGATTTGGTGGTTGCAAGGTTAACAATGGGCTTTTCCCTCAGTTCTATCTTCATTTACATCGAAATCTCTCTCATACATGAAGTCCAATAGAACCTTTGGTAAGTACCCAAAACATGTCTCAAAAGGTGAACTCTGAGTGGAGGAATGTAAAGCTAGGTTGTACACATGTTGTGCATAGGGTATTTGTTCATCCCATACCTTTAGACACTTGTTGTAGAAGCCTCGAAGAAAAAGTACCATTGTTCAGTTTACCACTTATGTCTGTCTGTCGGTCTGTGGATAGAAAGAAGTGCTCCTCTTCAATTTGGTGCCCATCATTCTCCACAAGCTAGTCCAAAAGTTCCCAAGGAATCGAGTATCTCGATCTGAGATGATAAATGTGGGTAATCCAAAGTGAACCCAAACATGATGAAAGAAGAGATTAGAAATATTCTCAACAGTGATCTACTTTTTACAAGGCATCAAGATACACATATTGCTGAACCTATCCACTACAACATACAAATAATCATGACCCCCTTTGGTCATGGGTAAACCCCCTACAAAATCCATGGATATACTTTCCCATGGATGGGATGGAACAAGAAGTGGTGAGTATAGCCCCAATTTTCTATTAGTGGGCTTACAAGTAGAACACATCACACACCCCTTTACATATTTAGTTACAATTTCTTTCAATTGAGGTCAGTATCAAAACCTATGGAAATGAGCCATAGTTTTTTCTACCCCAAAATTCCCAGACACAAGAGAAGTATGAGCTTCTTGTATTACATGGACTCATTCACTTGTAGGAATAAATAACTTTCCAAAATGATAAAGTAACTTTCCTTGCAGACAATAGTTCTCTAATTGTGCACCAAGGGTTAGCTTCGTATATACTTCTTTAAAATATTCGTCGATGGCATATTGTTCTTTATAGATATCATGAGATAAAGAACCATTCTTCAAAATAATAGAAGCAAAAATAGGAGGTATAGAAAGCATATCAACTACCTTGTTACTTGTACCCTTTTTGTACTTGATTACCAAGTGAAATTGTTGTAGAAAACCCATCCACCTGTAGTGCCAAGATTGTTGCAATTTGGTTTGTGCTTGAAGATACTGCAAGGGTTGGTGATCTGTATGTATGATGGTTTCCTTCCCTAACAAGTAGTTCTTCCATTTCTTTACACTATGGACTAATGCATACAACTCTTTATCATATGTAGGATAGTTAACAACAACTTGGTTAAAAGTTTCATAGTGGTAATAGATAGGCTTACGATATTTCATTAGTACTGCACCCATGGCGTATCCGCTAACATCTGTCTCGATCTCAAAAGGCTGTTGAAGATTCGACAATGCTAATACTGGTGCGGTACTGATCTTTCCCTTCAAAGTGTTGAAAGATTTTTGATGCTTTCCTTCCCACTGAAAAGTGTTCTTCACACTGGTTAAGGCATGCAGAGGAGCTTCTATGAAGGATAATTTGGGAATGAATCTCCTTCAATACTAGACTACACCTAAGAAGCTTTGAGCTTCGGTTACACTTTTTGGCTCAGGCCAATTTATAATTACATCAATTTTGGAAGAGTCAATTTTCAATTGTCCTCCTCCTACAATATTACCTAAGTATACAAGTGCAGCCTTTCCAAATTCACATTTAGCCAATTTTACATACAACTTTTCCCTTTGCAAAGTATCCAATACTTGCTTTACATGCCTCACATGCTCATCCCATGTCCTGCTAAAAATAAGAATTTCATCTAAATATACAATCACAAAGTCATCTATGAAAGGCCTAAATACATGATTCATCACACGCATGAAAGTTGTCAGAGCATTACAAATCCCAAACGACATAACCAACCACTCAAACAATCCTTGTTTGGTTTTAAAGACATTTTTCCAAGTATCATTTTCTGCGACTCTGATTTGATGATATCCACTGTGCAAATCCAAATTAGTGAAATATTAAACATTCTTCAATTGATCAAGTAAATCATCTACGCAAGTAAGAAGGTATCAATTTTTCACTGTGATTTTATTTAAGGCCCGGTAATCGACACACATTCGCCATGTGCCATCGTTCTTTGGCACCATCATGATCGGAGAACCACAAGGAGATGAATTGGGCCTGATGACCCCTTCATCTAATAATCTATGTACCTGCTTCTTGATCTCTGTCATCTCCACAACTGACATCATGTACATGCCCACATTAGGCAAAGGAGAATCCCGCTGAAGATGTATCTCATGTTGGATTTTCCTCTTAGGAGGTAATCCATCTAGTTCCTGAAAAATAACATCATACTTAGAAACAATATCAATTAATTCCTTTTTATGATATGGATCACACCCTTGGAAAGCGTCGAATGTCCCAACATCTTTCTCTCTGACGACCATGAGTACATATCTCTTATTAGTGTTTATGAGTCTTTTCATTTGTCATGCACTAACAAGTGTTGTATTTACTCTCATGCTGTGAGATCTAACAATATATTCCACTCCCCCCTTAGTAAGGTGGTATTTGTTCTCATGTCGAAATAAGACTTATTTTCTATCATAAGGATAAGGACTTCCCAACACTATGCCACATATATCAAGTGGTACAACATCCAAATTAACTTCATCAATCAATTTTGAAGCAATAACAAATCTTATCCTACATTGTTTGGTGACATTAAGTTTTGCTTTGTCGCATACCCAACCAAGAGGATAAGGTTTCAGATGTGGTTTCATTTCAAGACCCATTTTCTTGACAAGTGCTTCAGATATTAAGTTTACTTGGGAACCCAAATCAAATAATGTATCTATCTTAGTATGTTTAGATACAATTCTTATGTGAAATAACTCATTCCTCTTTTGTTCATCAACATGAGATTCATCATTGGAACTAGAAGCATGAAGAGAGTATTTACCCCGTGCTCCAACCGTTGTAATGTTTCCTTCATCTCTTGAATCGAAACCAAGATCTTGTTGTATTGTAGCAATGATCTTTGTCTTCCCGTTTCCACCGAACTGTTTTGGTTTCTTTTCTGGATGCAATTTCCAACAATGTTCTTCATCGTGACCACTCTTCTTGCAATGAGTGCAAGATGGTTTTTCTCCTTCTCTCAACACTGTAGCGGTCTTCTTGTCCTTCCTTTTAAACTTTGTAAAAGTCTTCTGTGGGAAATTGGAAGGTTTCTTTGTGGGATCTTCTTGAACATGTTTTCCCCTGTTCTCTAGGTGAGTGGCTTGCACACAAACTTCATCAAGACTAGTGGGGTTAAAAAAGAGAAAAGTATGTTGAATATAACTGTGAAGTGCGCCAATATACTTCATTAAAGTCTCATAAGAATCTAAAGGAATGTTCAATGCAAAAGATTTCTTCCTAAATTCTTCTGTGAAACTTTGTAAAGTTTGTCCTTTACTTTTCCTTAAGGATTGTCATTCCATCATTGCTTTATGTAAATACCCTAATGGATAAAATTTCTTCTTGATCGTTGATTTAAATTCTGACCATGAGGAAATAATCTTACCACACTTACTTTCGTCCTGAAGCTTTCTCTCCCACCATATGAGAGCAGTGCCTTCCAATCGAAGAGAAGCCAATTTCACTTTAACTTCCTCTTCATGAATATGCTAGACACGACAATACACTTCAACCTATTGGATCCAATTATCTAAATTTTCAGGATTAACATCTCCATTAAACATAGGTAAAACAAATTTTACATCAAGCTTTAATGATAGTTTCTTAAAAGAGGATTTATGGCTAGAATGATGAGAATGATGAGAATGCTCAGAGGAAGAAGAATTAGAACTCAAAGGTGAAGATGGAGGCTCAAGAGGATCTCCTCCAACCCCTTGGTTTACCAAAGCATCATCATCTGCATGTGCTTCCTTTTTCTTCCCTTTATTCTTCATCCTCTTCTCGTAATATCCATACATTCGCTCGACCATTTCTGACATGCGATAAAAGAAAATGTGAAAGTTTTTCTCCTGTTCATCACGCTTGTCCTCTTCTGCCATTTTCTTCCTTCTGGATACACGACCAACTTTGGGATTGAGAGTATTTAGATTTCCTTCACCCTTCTTATGCTTGACCCTACTAAGCATTCACACTTAACAATTCATGTCAAAGGTGACTGCTCTGATACCAACATGATCCAAGATCTTTTCATCGTGACTTATAAAGAATTGTATTAAATAAGAATAAATTAAAATGCACCATTAAAGAATGGAAATTTAGAAATGAAGAGACATAAGCATCAGATCTGAACACAAAAACTTGATATCAGAGTTCTTCCCTGGTGGACTACGTCTCCGGGTCTCATTCTCAAATGGGTAGGCTCTTTTATTAACTCAACAAAATAATTTGGCAAATACATGAATATATCTCATTCTAAAATCAAGATGTAGAAATAATACTCAGATTAGAAAAGAAACATCACCAATGGATTCATGGTGTTGAATTACCCAAAAATAACTGTCTCCATGCTCCGATCCAACTCTGGCACTCCCAGGCCCAAGATAAAATCTCTCTCGGTTCCCATGCCCACTGCAACCTGCAATAATGAAAGAACTTGTCTCGAAATCCATTCCTGCAGATGTACGTCCATGCCTCTCCCCCGATGGTTGGAAAACTTGGATTTAAAAGAATTCTCAAAGGACAGATATAACAATGTGATCGTTGGGTAGATTAGTATGGGTGCTAGAGTTAAGGCGTTGGTTATGGGGAGGTCTCAGGGTCAAACCCCACGAGCTCCCATTTTGGTGTATGGTTATAACTCTGACTAACTTTAGCAAGGTACTTTATACATTCGGTGGTAGTCACCACATATGGTGGACCTCTGCCAAATTTGGTGGGGTCCCACCATTATCCATTTTGAATTTTCGGATATGACTTGTCCTTGAGCAAATCAAGGATCCCACATGTCGCCCGTTGATTGGGTCACATGGAATCTTATCGTTGTTCCATATGGATTCTCGATGTCATGCCCAATCACTTTACAAGACACATGGCACTCCCTGGATGGTGCCATGTGGTGTCTCCCTAGGGTGCCATGTGGCACTTTCTGATTGACCCACGTGGACCCTTGAAAAGTCCAATGGTGGGTGGCATGTGGCATCCTGTGGTGTTTTCGCATGGCATTCGACGTCAACATCTATATGATGACATCACCTTGTCATGTCATCTTCTGACGTCATGCTGACATCAACAGCACAGACGATGAGGTGTCCCCTGCTGACTGGTCCTAGTTGATTGCAACTTTGACTGTGAATATCTTTCAAACCGTAACTCCGTTTGACAAGCCATTTGCGTCGTTAGAAATATTGTGATGTTCTCTTCGCGATCATGCAATTTTCACTGAGTTTTGAGAAATTTGAATTTTTTCCTTTCTCTATCTGCTAAAGCCATTCCGAGCATTTTGAGTTACCTCTATGAGTTTCGAGTTATTCTTAGCCTTCTCTGGATCCTTTTTGGATCAAAGAGCTTGTATTTAAACCTCAAGCCATGGACCAGGCCCCAAGATCCATTTATTGTTTTTCAAACCATGGTCCATGATCTCATCGACTATGATTGAAATCTCGTGTTCCCTATTGATGAACAATTGGGCTATAACCTTCTTTAGGGTTGTGTCAAGGTATGGCACCCATGGAACACATGTAGAAATTGTTATTATATAAATATGTATTGTGTGTGTGTTTATATTAGAGATTAAGAATGAAAAATGGATCCCATATCCAAACATTGCCCACCTAGCTACTAGAAACAAACCATGATGGATGAGGTAGGCTTTAAACATGGAATTCAACCTAGAATAATTTGTGTTTTTTACATTGTTGCATGATAATAGTTTGTAGTGGTTTTATAGGTGATGACCTCTATGTATTTTATCATGTTCCTCCCATATTTCTTTCCCCCTTCAAGTTGTGACAAGAAATTCCTAAGCTCAAGGTTATGCCCTTAGATCGTTGGAATACAATCTTATAATCAATGTACGAGCCAAGCAAGGTTGACTCCTTGCATACCCATCTTTGTTTTGTGAAAAATATAAATCCCTCTCCCCCCCATATATATTTGATGTGAGAAACCATCTTATCATCAACATAGCAATTTCACATAGAAAAAGGTTCCAATTAGACCTTAGTTCATTTGGTATATCAAACCCTCTAGCTTTTGACCTGACTTTTCTTACTAGTTTTATGATTTAAATTTAAAACGTAGATGAAACGTAGGTGCTCTAAAATTATTCTAATCTAATTCATCCCGGGAGATCTAATAAGAAAAGAAAAGGCTTGGAACCAATGTAAATACATGCAAATGACAAATAGGAGCAAGTTCATGGAATTATTGTTTGAATGAATCTCTAGACCACTATCAACAAACTTAGGTTAACCTACAATTATACTAAAAGTTACAAATCCATATCAATTTGTTAGTTAAATAGGATAAGATATCATCAATTAGTTAGCAAAATAGGATAAGATATCATGAATAGATACTAGATGCACGAGAGAAGTCTACAACAAACAGATATTGATTCTCATAGATTTCTAGACCACCATGCACAATAAGAACAATCTACACTAATTTAACATTAGCATTAAAAATCTCCAATAGAATTTGACGAACAATGGATCTCCATTAACAAAAAAAAATGGTTTACAATGTTAAGTAAAATCCCCCATTTGAGTACAAAAATTCTATTTATGAAATAAGTTGATGGATTTTGGCTTTCCAACACTCTTCAAACATTGGATACCTTCCTTTTGACTCTTTCATTATTCTTTTCTTGAGAAAATTTTATTCAAATTAAATATTCTCAATAAGGTTCCTCTCTAACATTTTTCATTTCATTTTCCTTATTTGACTATTTAATAGAAATTTGAAAACAATATTGAAATAATTACACCCCTTGTAATTCTTGTAACTCACCCTTTCATCCTTTCACACCACAACTAGCACATCATGTTATCAACGCTACAATGAAAGGGAGCTCCCTGTAAAGTCATAAACATTAAAAGCCATGCAGAGGGGCATCATAATGTATAAAGGCTAACGGCGACAAAAAGGCATGTGGTGGGGCATCATAATATATAATACAAAGATGAAAAAGTCGTGTGATCTAAATCACTTCATGCTTTTCTTCTCAACTATCTCCATGTCTAATTATTATCCAAGGGACAAATACAAATAATATAAAATATTTTCTATTTCACATCGATATTATTCAAAAATGAAACATTATACCATTTTATTTTACCACTTAACTACAATTAAAGTTTTAATAATAATAATAATCTATTTTTCATATTATGGCTAAGCTAATATCAAATTGGTATATGAAATCCTTTGTTTATGGGACAAAGGATTCCCTTTGTGGTACATATTTGTTATTTAACATTAGCTATCATCTATTTTAAAACATATATAAACTATTTTCATATTAGCCCTTAAAACGTTTTTAATGAAATTCCACATATAATAATAAAACATTAAAAAATTAGACATCTCTATTTGAATCATAAATATAAACAACAAAAATAGTATTCATTTTTTTTCAAATTGAAGAACCTTTCATATGTTGACAAAATATTCATATTAAAACTTTGATTGGAAATTTTCACCATAAGAAGGAATCTATTCCATTAACATATTTACTTTTTAGCATAAAATGAGGGCGCTGTCTAAACATTCTATGTTTTGGTATTTTTCATTGGAATCTAGCGATATAAATGTGGGCGAAATCATGATTTTCTATTATTCAAATAACATTCTGAATGCATAAATTGTTGATGGATCTTCATATGATTGGATTCGAGTTCTTTATATCTATGTTTTAACACAAATTCCATAAGAATAGAAAGAATAACACAAATACCATAAGAATAAAAAGAATAACATGTTGAGAATGATATAAAGTGATTGAATAACAATTCCATTTTGAGGTGACAACCTCTTTGGCATCTTATTTTTGAAAATTACACTTGATTCAATCCTTAAAACGAGGTCTCCTTGGTATATATAGAGGAGACAAATGGTATAATTACAAATAATAAGCCTACAACTAATGACAACAATAATATAAAAATAAAAATGTCATGACCCAAGATATAGGGGATTAGCATAACAAAATGTTATATGGTGACATAAAGTTCTCTTAGAAAGGTTGTACATATTTTTTTCTTAGCTATGATAGAATGTTTGTTGAAGTTGAGGAGTTCAATCATCCAAGGAGTAGGAGGGGACTAAGAAAATGGAGAGTCCCTATAAAAAGACAACAAGCCTTCAAAGGAGAAACCAAAATAATATAAAAATACATGTAGAAGTGATGGAGATGATAGGAACAAGCAACGCAATGGCATCATAGAGGAGTTAAAGAGTGAGATTAATATTTGATGACAATTTGGTAGTGTTATCTCCCAATAAAATTTCATTTTATTTAAGCCTTAGGTAGTTTTTTTTTTAATCTTTGTTTTCCTTAGTCATTCAACATGGTGTGTCCTTCATTGAGTCTAGTCATCATGTCTTGTTCATGTCAAATGATGTTGGTAGATGACTAAGTGGTAATCAAGGTCATTGTCCTAAGTTTTATTGCTAAAGTCAAGTCATTTACATGCTAAAAGTGAGTTAGGGATTATAAAGAGTCGATTTTGGTCCTTAGTGATCCATCATTACTTTCAAGTCATGATTTGACCTTTGTTTCATCATCATTTTCCATTATGATGAGTTTATAGCACATTTGGTCAATTTTGTACGTGAAGCGCTACCAACTCAGCAAAAGATGTCAGCGCAACTCATCATTTTTCTACATGGCATACTACAAACTCGTGTTGTTGCTTTGTTTCATCATTTAAACCCAATTTTATTGGGAAAGCGTATCAAAGAGGATTTTGGAAGCTCAAAAGTCATCATCAAGTATTCAAATCTCCCTCCAAACACTCAACTATCCATCAGTCTCAAATTTTCCACGGGGATTTTGCATGTTGAAATCTTTTCGTTGGTTTTTTGTAAACTGACTTTTGTGTACATAAGTGTTCTCTGTAATAGATTGATTTTCAGATGGCTCCAAGGAAAGATCCTATCCACAGGAAGAGGTCAAGCTCTATGGGCAGGTTCGAACCTACTGATACTACTCTTATTGAGTAAAACCCTAATCATGTAGATTCTTTCAAGTGCATGGGATGCTGGAGGTTTTGTCAGAAGCTCGAAGGCTATCATATGGAGGTTTCAAGAGACTTTGTGCATAATTACAAGAAGGGTAAGACACTAGTTGGACCCTTGGAAATTCATCTAACAATGGATTTGATTGCAAAAGTGACTGAGATTCCTACGACAGAGGAACTTTGGTTCAAGGTAAGGAGATTAGAAAAGGAGGACTGGTGTCAAAACATGCTCAAGCCTGAGCATAGGGGAGTTGATTTGGTGAAGGGTGTTCCAAGGAAGTGGATGTTAGAGGAGTATGATAAGTTGTTGTTCATCATTCAAAGATTTTTTACTTACGAAGGGAGGTACAACTGGATTTTGCAGTACCATTTCAAACTGCTTCTCCACTTCACTGGTAAGAAGGAAACAGACTTATCTTATTTTCTTTTCATGAGTTTGAAAAGAATGATTTCATTTACACAAAGAAAGCCTGATAGACTTCAAAAATCCATCTTTCACCATGCCTTAATCAAATTCATAGTCATTGAATAGTTGAAGAAGGAAGGGAAGGATTGGTCCACTTTCCTATTTGTATCTAATTACCAAATTGACTTGCCTATTTCTCCTTCAAAATTCAAGATTCCTAGGAAGAAGACTGTAATACCTTCCTCTGCTCCCTCATCTGAAGTACCACAGTCCTCTCAAGAACCTATTCCTCAAGAACCTTCACCTGTCCAAATGTATAAAAGAGATAAGAGAAAAGGAAAGGCTAAAGAGGTAGTTATTGAAGAACAACTAGAGCCTCCTATGAAGCTTCCTCAAATGTAAATTGAAGATAATCCCCAGACTGTCCAAGTTAAAACTGGTACACCAGCCCTCAGAAAGTCATCCAGAAGAAAAATTGTACTAGCAGAGGAATCTCATCCAAGCACTGAGGTTATCAAGCCTAGAACTAGGTTGTCAAAATTCAAAGTTTCTCCTCTTGGAAAGGAATCACTTGAGGCCATAGTCCAATTAAGTGAATCTCCACTAGAGCCAACTCCAAAGACAGATCAAGGACCTAAAAATAATTGGGCTCAATTACTCAAGGATGTAGATAGAAAACTCAAAGAAGTTCAGGAGAAGAACCAAAAATTACATCAAGAGAATGTTACAGTCAACAGACAACTTTCAAGTCAAATAGATGAACTAGCAGATGAGTGTAATAAGCTCAAGAGGAACATAAAGAAAAATATGATTCAGAGGAAACAATTGGTTAATATGTACAAGCATAACCTCGGCTTGAGAACAGACAATAAGAAGATGACTGAAGACATATATTTGGATAAGAACATGCTTAGTAAGAAGAACTTGGTAATCTTCTTGAAAGACATCACTTCTCCTAGTTCTTCCAAGCAAGATGATTAATTTATAGGGGTATTTTCAAAGTTGTTGTGGTGGTCGTGCTATGTCTTGGATGTATTTGGTTATCTTTTTATTTCCCGGTGTGATGAATGGTGGCTGTGCTTCCCTTGTGTGGATCTGTTTTGTTTCCGGTGTGATGCTTTTCCTATGGGTGCACCATCCTTGATATTGTGATTTACCATGTTTTCTTTTGGTTTTCGATTCAGATTTGGTCTTTTGTTGTCTGATCCGATGTATGTAGGGTTCTAGTCTATTTCTGCTACAACCTTTTGTGCCCATGAAGTTTTTTCTGAAGTTTCTTGTGGTTGGATCTAGCCGATCCATCCCTACTGGTTCATTTAGGGATTGATGCATTGTTAGGGTTTTCTCGGTGGCCTTGGTGGCTGGGGGTCCTTGCGCTCTTCTCATGCTCCATTTTTTTGTGGGGTGGATGATGGGGTTGTTGCTTTTTTTTTGGTGTTTGAGTCAGAGCTTTGAGGTCCTTTCTTTTCGGGTGTCCATTGTTGATTTTGAGGCCTCGATCAACACTTTGAGGTCCTGTTAGGGCATGTAGTTTATGGCTTTCTATTCCATGGTTGGAGGACTCCTTTTCTTGTTGTCCCTCTGGTTCCATATCTTGAGGGGTTTACTTGCCTCTCTGGCCTCGTCTGTCTAGGTTTTCTTTTGGTATGCCTCTGCAGTTTTGTATGGTGCATCAAAAGGATGGTGCAACCATCAAAATACATAGAGTGTTGTATGATGAACATGTTCTAGATGAGACATATTTCGCAATGGAAATGGAAGGCTCATTGGGAGATTTCTCCACGAAAAATCAGTTGTTGGTAGGAAATATCGTGGAGCAACTGAAACAAAGGAATTTGTTGGTAAGACATTTGCAGGACCAGAAGGAAACCATGGAAAGAGATGTGAGGAATCATATGAATAAGGATTTTGAAAATATCTGACTGGATAGCTGACTAGGGTTGGACACCTCATCGTCTACTCGATCAGATTGCAAAGCTCTTCCCATCGAAGGTTACTAGGAACACTGACTTTGAGTAATCTTCAGTATACTTCATCCATCTCTGTGTACTTGGCAAAATTTGGCTTGATGATAAAGATGTACCGGATCTCATATTGTATATTGATGTCTAAATGTAAAGCATCTAAGAATGCCTTGCCCGTGATACTGCCTTGTATTCCTGCGGATTTTGAGTTATCCTTAGCCATAGTGGCTAGTTTCTTTTTGTAATCGGAAAGAGTCATTAACTTGTCATTTATAACTCTCAAACCAGGAAGGCCTTTCTTTTGCAAAGCTTCGATCTTGCTGAAAAATATTTGCACTCTTGCGTCCATGGTCTAGACCTTTTCCTCCAGCTGTAACATCAGTCCTCTCTTGGTCAGAACCCTATTGACCTCAAGGATGGTCTATGTTCTATCTTCAATTCTCAACTCCTCTAGCTCCTCTTTGGTTTTGGAATTCATAAATTTGATGATCTCAGTAGCTTTTGTGGGCATCTCTCCCAGTTCTTCTCTTATCTTCTCGATAGCCTGTTCACTTCTTTGCACCAGTTCATTTTTCTCGAACATGATTTGTATCATCAGCCATATCTCATTTATGGATTTGGTGATATCCATCCAGACACTTTCTTTGACCTCAACAAGTGTTTTTCATGCCATTGTTTTCTTTTGAAGCTATTGTAGTTCCTGTTTTAGCTTGTCTCAAGTTTGTTTCTCTCTAGACTAGCTAGTTTGGAAGGAAGATTTGAGTTCCTGAAGGTTCTCAATCTCCTTTTTGAGTTTGCTAATCTCTATCTCTTGCAAATTCATCTCTTCCATGGATTTAGAAAGTTCAACTATTTTCTCCAGAGCTGTCAGTGGAGTTTCCAAGGGAATTTCTGCTACAGACACTGTGCTCACTCCTATGAGTGGAACTGTGCTCAGTGGAATGACTTCCATGGGCTTTGACTACTTCTTCTCTTTCACCGGCTTCTCCAATTTCACTTCTATTTCCTTTAACTGTGCGTTCTGTCCAAGATGAGCTTGAGCATCTCATCCTTTTCCCCTTTAGTCTCTGCTATTTCCTTTGCCTGTGAATCTTCTATTGGTGGAAGTTTCAACTGTTTCCTTAGAGATGCTATATCGACATTTTTTTTCTTGAGCATCTCCTTGACTGTTTTCACATTCGAGGGATCATATCCAATCTTGAGGACCATTTCTTCCAACGTTTGAATCCTGTTATCCTTGGCAAAGGATGATATTTTTTCTAACTTCAACTGCATTTGGACATTGCTCAGAGATGTCTATAATTTGATGGTTGCAGTGGAAGCACTTGCTAACATGGAGAAAATCATTTACCCAGTCTGCCTGTGCAGATCCATTTGATCAGCAGGATGCACATCTTTAGTTTGAAATTCAAACGTTGCCCTTTTATAATTGGTGATCACTTTCAGGTCTAGCACTTGTGCTTGCAAAAATTCCATGTGCATTCTACACTTCTCAGTGTCGAATGCAGACAACAGTCTATGTTGTGCAGTTGATGTTTTCTTCTAGAACTGAGCATATGTGGTGTTGGTCAGCGTCTGATTTTTCTTTTTGATCATATCATATTTCTCAAAAATACTCAATTTTGGTCCTATTTTGCTCGGTTGGTTGGCTGGTGGAGTATTTGTAAGCTTCTTGGGCAACACTGTGGTCATGATCTACTTGCTGCTTGCACTAAGGAGTGACCGATCAACCTCCATAGTTGAAGTGGATTGAGTTCCCTTTTCGCAAGCCATGTCAGATGCATGACTGGTTTTTGGCCTCTTGGTGTGTAATTGGAACTCTTTAGATGATACTTTAGTGATGGAAGGTGAAGTGTCCTTCCTAGGCATTTTCTCCTTGGGAATCTGAGGTGTAATCGTCTGTGAGACAGCGACCAAAGGGCTTCAACCAAAGTGTTTGGCTCCCATTCTGTCTGTTTTGTGAACTTCTCTATCTCAGGCCTGGATGTGTGGACATATGGGATATTTTTATTCTTCACTCTCATCTCTGAAATTATCCCGCAAGGGTCATAATGACATATGAAGCTAACAAAAAACTTCATCTCCTTTAACAGTCTATTTGCTTCTTCCCCAACACCTCGACTATTGCAGATGAAAGACCCAATATTCCCTTTGATTCTGAGCTGCTGCTTCTTCTTCAGAGACATAAAATGTATGTCGTCTGAGTTGATCATCTTCCTTTTGTACTCCAGGAAAAATATCCTCACGGGCAGATACTTGGGTAACTTGTATGGAGCCAATTCACACCCATACACTTTGATCTCTGTGTGGTCCTCGTACAGGTACCAGTCTCCCATTTTTGTAAGGTATGAGAAGTGTAGGATCCTCTGAATTTCCTCATTTATCCTCGGCTTAGGTCTGCCACTGAGCATGCTCACCACAAGATGGTAGACCTGCTCGATAAATTGCTTAAAGCTGAATTATGTAGAATTGTGTCTTAGCAGTGAAGTCCACAATGTCACCGCATGTGGCCTCCCATCCTTGTGCATATTTTGCATTGAAAAGGAGAATTTGTTCGCTTGAAAGAATATGAACATGTAAGCCAGTATTGAGGAATACCGGAACATGCCTTCTGTGGTGAAATTTGAGAATTGCTCATGAATGTTTTCTACCAGGAAGGTCCTGTAGTTAAACTGAGTGGTGGGTTTCTCATCTGTGGAGAAGATGGACAAAAGACCCAGTATGGGTTCATCCACCCATTGATCCGAAAAATACCCAAGCAGGGCATAGAGTAATGAGATGACCTAGTTTCCCTTCACTGAGAATAGGGATGAAGGATACAGGGAATTTGTACTAGGAAGATGAGCGGCTTGTGGGAGAAAAAGCTAAAAAATCTGAGCTCTTTGGGGGAATGATATTTTTTGGTATAGTTCTGTGATGATTTTAAGGTTGAAAGGTGAGGCGGATTCGGCTTTGGGTATCTGCATCATCTAATCAATGGCTTCTAGTGTAATGAAGAACAAAGTTTCTCCATATGAAGAAACTATGGCTCTCTGGTCGGGGAGGTAGTGAGCTTGGCATTTGAGGGTGAATTTGTTGGATTACTGAGAGGGCGGGGTGAATCAGTAATAATGTAATTATAATCCTTTTTCTTCAAATGTTATATTAATGTAGAATTATTATCCAATAATGAGCAGTAATAAATAAACAATCATGCACATGCACATTACACTAGTGTTTTACGTGGAAACCCAAATCAGGAGAAAACCACAGAATGCTTTTTCTTATATGTCTTGAAGAATTACATTCATTGGAAGCACCAACTTCCTTTGTTTTCTAGCTACAACTGGAAGGAGGCTCCAACCCCCTAGTTTCTCAGGCTACAACCTAAGGGAAGCTCCAACTCCCTAATTCTCTGACTACAACCAGAAGGAGGCTACAACCCCCTATGTTCTTCGGCTACAACCGGAAGGTGGCTACAACCACCTATCCTTTCCCCGTCCTGCCACCCTGAAGTAGAAGTAGAATGATGGAACCATTTTCACACTATCACTATGAGATATACCACTGTAAACCTGTACTAATAAATCTGAACCATGCATCAACCTGTAATCAAGCTGTACCATAAACAAGTGCATCAACCATGCACAATACTGTAATCAACTTGTACCATAAATAAGTGCATCCAACCATGTACCAAGTATGTACCAATCATGTGTCAACTACTCATCAACTATGACTCATCAATATGTACCAACAT